>JAKSZT010000049.1:20058589-20140504 GCA_026826555.1 Tolypeutes matacus | reverse complement strand
TTTTTTTTTTTTTTTTTTTAAAGCCAAATGGCGTCTATTTTGTTTGTGTAATAGGAAGCCTGGTAAATGGCAGAGAGTTAGGGTAGAGTGATGCATAGACTTAAAAGGTTTGAGGATAATGTAGATGTTGTGCAATGATTTCTCTGATGAATGGGATAATGGAATAAAGTGGCTGGGTACAACGTTTGGTTTATAGATTGATGGACTGAAGTTAAGGGAATTTCCATATAATGGCTTTTATTTCTTGGAGAAGTAAGACATCTGGTAAAAATAATAGTGTGGAAAGTACTGCTGCGGCTGGAGATCACATGTTTACAATGGTGCTGATCTGTCTGGATTGGTAAATTTCTTTAGCAGTTCCAAGAAGCCTGTATGTGCAGGCATAATAAAAATGTGTAGTGTTTATTCAAGAGTGGGATATTTCAAATGGATACAATGAAAGGACAATGAGAAAAGGGAATTTGAATATTGTCAAGAGTGTGCTTTAATTGCCAGTCTGTATAACTCTGATTAGATGGGAAGGAAAGTGAAGATAAAAGAGGACTACAGGAAAGGGATGGAGTGGAAAATGCCTGAGCCCTAGGAAGAATGAAGAGAAGCTGTGTGGTTGTAACAGAAGCTAGGTTAGGTAGTTGTGGTTACAGTTTTTTTTGGACAGTTTTGATCCATGTGTAATGAAAAAAGAGTTACATGAATAGAAATGGACATATAACAAAGATCAGTCTAGGAAAATATGGTGATAAGTAGAACCAGGGAAAACTCACTTTAATCCTCAATTTACTTACATATTCTTATTAGTTGTTACTGGCCCAAAACATCTCTTCAAATCCATAAAACATGACAACTATTATTTCACTGATGTTTGCATGGGAACTCACCAAAGTAATGTCCAAACAATAGGCATATTTCTGGGACACGATGGTCCACTATGGGATTGGATATATAAAGTTATGTGGAAGAGGAGGTAAAAGAGGTGAAGAGATCAAGGAACAGAGAAGCTCAAGCAGTTAAATGAGTTATCCACATGACAATTCAGGCCACTCAAAATCATGACTGTACTGGAGTGGTGAACATGACTATGAAAGAGATGTCAAGGTCTTCCATGACTAAAGAGGGGAAACTAGGAGGTAGGTATATAGTAGTGATGAAGAAGTGGGATTGAGCCATTAGCCATGTTTCAGAGGAACATGAGGGTTGAGGGTTATGTCTAGAAATGGCAATATGAAATGAAGTGAAACTTGTCTCTACATTTACTTCCTAAAGTGAGTGGATGAATGAAAAATCAATAGTTTCTCCAAGATCATCATTTGGCGAGTCTTAATGAATAACACAAAGTTTTCTGTAATACATGCAACTTGGAATCCTTGTATGTATTTCTATGAGCAATAGTATACCATGCCCACTGGAGTCACCTATAGAATTACATATTTATTTGTTGTACTATTACTGTTTCATTCTATATTTCTGTTAAACTTAAAAACAGGGCAAGAAGAGAGAGGGCAAAAGAGAGATTAAGAGAGAAAAGGTGGAAAAGAATTATCTAGGATTCAGAATAACTAGTTCTATTCTCATCGGCACCGTGATTTACTTTTTCCATCTGTTACAAATAATAATACTTACCACCCACCTAATTTGCAGGTTTTTATGACAGTGTATTAGAAATAATGACTTTGATCTCCTCTGATAAAAGGGTTGAGTTTGCACAAAACACTATATTAGCTCAATCATGGTAAAATTGGCTTTTGCTTTCAACAAGGTCGGGATTGTTAAAGGTAGAAATGTTTGCATGGAATGAATTATGCAATTAGGTATCTCTTGACATGACTGAAAAGTACTCAATTTATCCCTCTAGAAAGGAATAGGCAGATCCTGGAAATAAATCTATGAGCCACAAGATGCTGTTCTCTTTTGCAGTATGAGCAGTTAGCTGGAGCTCTGTGGAGCTGTCTGAGACTTGACTTCCTGTGAGACAGTCATATCAAGGCTGCACTCTTACAGTCTGAGAAGGGAGTAAAGAGAAAGCCCAAGCCTTTCAAGCTGGCTGCTCTATTTCTTCTCTAGGCCTTTACTCCTGGAATACAGTTTATGGTGATTTTGGGGGCAAACTTGAAGCAGCTTGATTGGTGTATTCCCCAGCTTCTAAGGTTTAGTCCTAGGCAGATGTGCAGTCAACAATTTTTAGCAAGCAGTGATCTGAAGGATGCTTGCTGCAAGACGTATCCCCTTCTGTCTGACATGATGTTGATGATGCCTAATATTAGTAAAACTTTTGAATAAGGGCTTCCCTCTAGAAGGTGCCTGTTCAATAGCCCAATCTTTACCTAGAAAGATAGCATTAATTCCTCTGATCACATTAGCACTGAGGAGTTTGTGATAGTTTGAGGTTATTATATAGGATGACAGAAAAAATCATGTCCTTAGAGCTAATACATTCCTGTGGGTGTAAACCTATTGTGAGTGGGAACTTTTGATTAGGATATTTCAATTAAGGGCCTTTTAATTAGGTTATTCAGTAAGATGTAACCCAGAGTGGATCTTAATCCTCTTACCTGAGTCCTTTATAAATGCGATGAATATGGGAGAAAAACACAAGAAGTTGAGAGAGAAAGCCAGAGGAATACAGAAATAGAAGCAACAAAACCCAGAAGAGAAGGGAAAGGTCAGCAGGTGCCTCCATGTACCTTGCCGTATGACAGAGGAGTCCAGGATCGCTGACAGTCAGTCTTTGGGTAGAAAGCATTACCTTATGATTCCTGGTTTCGGACATTTTGACAGCCTCAGAACTATAAGCTTATAAGCAAATTAATCCCCATTGTAAAATGCAACTCATTTCTAGTGTATTGCATTACAGCAGCCTAGTAAACTAAAACAAGCTTTAATCCTATTCCATATGGAAGTCTTGGTGTTTGCCTTCAAGAAGCATGCAGTACATTTGAGGAAACCAATCACACATACATAATTGCAAGCTCCTCCAAATTAGATTTTAATTTTCTTTGTATCAAAGACCATGCCATAAAACTCTGAGAATCTCCAGAGCTTAGAACTTTGCATAGTAGGGTGTTTCAGTCAGGGTTTAACCAGAGGAGCAGAACCAGTAGGAATTCCCAGGAAAATGACTTACACATTTGTGGGTGCTAGTTAACCAGCCTCTGTGAAGCTGTGTCTCTGCATCTGATACTGGAGATTGAAGTCCACAGGGCAGGTAACAGGAAGGGAAGAGCATCAGAAGGAAGGAACCCATGAGTTTGTGCTACCAATAGGACAGACTAAAACCTACACATGTTCTTGTTCTCCCTGATTTTGGAGAAGAGCGTATCCTACAGAAATCTGGGACCTTCATCACAAAACTAAACACACACACACCAGGTCCAGGAGTCAGGGAAACTAAATGAAAATCCAGGGAAGGTTGAAGAGTTGCAGGCCTAGTGGCGGCTTCATTCTAAAGAGGTGAGTCAGTAGATCAGCAATAACATGTGTTGGCAACAAAAATGGTTCTTGCCTCCCTTCCTTCCTCCAAATATCACAAAAATCTCCCTTGTGGCTTACCCTAATCAGAAACATACAGGAAGGAAGATTCTGAGAGATTTAGTTCAGCATAGCCATGTTGACACATTACAAAGCCATCATTAGTATGATTTTTAAAAATTGGGAATAACCCCAAAGGAAATATCACTTAGTGCAAAGTGTTCTAGAACAAATAATTGTATTGAGTGATGCAAAAAAGAAGTGTCAGAGTAGGATGGTGATAGTTTTCCTGTGAGGAAGTCCTTCAAAAGTAAATACAAGTATGGAATATCAAATATGAGAGAAGTATCGAAAGCAGAAGCAATGATTTGATGGAGCAGAAATAGTTATTCATTCATTCATTCATTCACTCATTCATTCAACATATACTTATTGTACGCCAATTACTCTAGGCAGTGAAGAGATGTATGGGCATTTGATATTAGAAAAGTAGAAAGGAAGGAAGCGGATGTGATGCTCAAGTGATTGGGCTCCAGTTTACCATATGGGAGGTCCCAGGTTTGTTTCCTGGGGCCTCCTGGTGAAGGTGAGCTGGCCCGTGCGGTGAGCGGAGAGCTGGTACAACAGAAGTAGACAAAGAGGAGAGACAATGAAAGACACGACAAACCAGGAAGCTGAGGTGGCTCAGGCAATTGAGTGCCTCTCTCCCATATCAGAGGGTCCCGGGATCAGTTCCCAGTGCCTCCTGGGGAGAGGATGAGAAGACAAGGAGACACAGAGAGCTCACAGTGAATGGACACAGAGAGCAGACAGTGAGCACAAAAACAACAAGGGGAGGGGGGATAAATGAATAAGGAAAATAAATCTTAAAAAAAAAAACCAAAATCAGAAAATAGAAAGGAATGAGCTGAGCACTGAGCATAAGTCCTAAGCCTAAGCCTAGGCCTAAAATCTGTTACCTTGAACACCACAGTTCAAGAGGAAGCCCATGCACTTCTCCCAATACACACACCCTTACTACCACTATTGTCTTCAGTCAACTAGAACTAATATTATACATGAATTCCTTTTATATCAGTACCCACAAGAAGCCCAAACTTCCAGGTCCTCCCTAGTCTTCAGGCATCTAATTCACACATGAACACTCTTTCTCTATTTTGTTCCCATCTCCCTACTCTTAAAACTCTTCCACTGTGGTCTCAGAATTCCAGAGTTCAAATATCTCCTAGAGTCTATCCACAAGCTCCAATTTCAAACGCTGAGATTTTATTATAACCCAAACTCTCAACTCCATAATATCATCATCCTGAATCTACTCTTTGATCAACACCTCCTACCCACCTTACTCTGTCCAACTCTAACAATCCTTCAATCCCACTGGGGTATTCCATCCATAGTCCATTTACTTTTCACCGTACCTTATCCCTTTGATGATCTCTCTTCCATCCTCGTCCTGTTTAATTACATATTCATTAAAGCCATTCCTACATAAACCTTTATCACTTTGCCCTTTCTTACCTTGTCTTTCTCACATGAAAATAACACAATCCAGAATAAAACTAGTTGTTGGACTTTTCTGCACCTGTATTCATTCAGTTGAATGTGACAGTAGAAAAACCTTTAACTTCAGTAACAAGTTTCATATTTGTGACTAGGTATGCTGCCTGACAATTAACCCATTATCCCCTATATCATTAACTCCTACTCTTGGAGATGTCCATTTTATTGCTTGTTTTCCCCAAACCTTCAACTTGTCCTCCCTGTACCTGATGATTCTCAGTCCTACATTAATAAGAACATTTAAGAAATCATAAATTAACTGCCAAGACTTCCACTTTACACATGCCCACTGACAGCATATGTTCCTGTTGCTTTCCCACCCAGATGAACCATCCCAGCTCCTATTTAAGGCAACACTGCTCCAACAATTCTTCCCTTTTGCTCCTACTTGATTAATTCCCAAGAGCATACAATCATGCAGCTATCTCTCCCACACTTAAAAACAAACCAATAATCAAACAAACAGCCAAGTAATATACTTCCCAATCCTACTTCTCCATCCAGCCTTGTCCTATTCCTCTACTTCCCTGGGCAGCAAAACTCCTAGAAAGAATTGCATTTCCTTATGGTCTCTAAAATCAGTTGTTTCCATCTTCTCTTAAATCCACTCCAATTGGGCCTTACCCTCACCAATCTACAAAAATTCCTCTTTTCGGGGTCAACAATGACTTCCATGTTGCTAAATATGTTGAGCAATTCTCCATCCTTTCCCTACTTTATTCACCAGCCACATTTGACCCAGATGACTACCATCTTCTTCTTTTTACTTTTGTTAGTTGGCTCCATGAACTCTATCTCTTCATTTACTTTTTGCCACATTGGTTTCTCCTTCTCAGCCTTCTTTGCTTGCTCTTTTTCTTCCTCTTTCTTTTAATTTTTGGAGTGCCCCAGGACTGAATAATTTGTCCTTCCTTTCTTTTTCTACTCATACCTCCTTTGTGATATCATCTATTCTGGGGCTTTAAATACCTTCATATGATAATAAAATATATCTTCAGGCCAGACCTCTTTCTGAACATATGTATCAAATTCCCTACTTGTGTATCCACTTGGATGTTTGATAGACATTTAATCTTAACATGTGTGAAACTGAACTCTTTATCTTCTTCTAATCCCAACCTGCTTTAAACTCTCTTCCCCGTCTCAGGTGTTGGCAATCCTATCCCTCCAGTTGCTCAGGCCAACCCTTTGATGTGATCCTTGAACCTTTCTTTCAGTTATACCTTACATTTGATTAGTCAGCAAATCTACTTCTTTGCTTAAAATAGACTCAGAATCTAACCCTTTCTCACTACTTGCACTGCTACCATGCCAGATGATTTTTTTTTTTTTTTGCCTTGGATTATTGTAATAATCTCCTAACTACTTCTGCCCTTGTTTCAACACAAAATGTAGCATGATCCTGTTAAAACAGTAGTCAGATCATATCACTACCTTACTTGAAACATACCAATAACTTCATGTCACTTATCATCACAGTTAAGTCCATTTCATTTTGCCTCCAGTGTTCTTCATCATCTCATCCCCATTTCCTTTCTGATCTCATCTTCTTCTATCTTACTCCAGTCTTACGGCTTTGCAGCAGCTTCTGCTTCTGACAGAAGTGCTCTTCCTTCAGATATCTTTGCAGTTCACTTCCTCTGCCCCTTTTAATCTTTGCTCAAACATCACATTTTCTATGATGTTTACATGAACATTTTATTTAAAATTTCAACTTGTGCTTTTCCCCAATTTCATCTTTCTAGTCTAGTCCTTTTTTTGGACTGTATAACACTTTCGACTATACTGCATAATTTACTTATTACATTTATTATTTATTGGCTGTTTCTCCCATTAGACTGTAAGCTCCATGAGATAAGAATTTTCTCTCCTTTGTTTGCTGGTGCACCTCAAACACCTAGAACAGTATCTGAAACATTGTAGGTCTTGTCTTAGTCTTCAGTGGCTGCTATGTCTAACACCACAGAATGTGCTGGTTCAAACAACAGGAATGTATTGGCTTCCAATTTGGAGGCTAGACATCCAACATCAAAGTATCCATAGGCCATGTTTTCTCTCAGAATTTGTAGCATTGTGGTGCTGGTTGTTGGCAATTCTTGGTGTTCCTTGGCTTGTAAATGTATCTTTTTCTCTGTTACATAGTAACATATGTATCCTTCCTTGTTTTCCATTGACTCACTGTGTCTTGCTTTCCTCTGCTTATAAGGACTTCAGCCATATTGTATTAAGGGGCACCCTCATTCAATTTGGCCACACCTTAACTAATAACATCTTCAAAGATCCTATTTATAAATGGGTTCATATCCACAGGTCTGGGGGTTCGGACTTGAACATGTCTTTATGGGAGACATGATTCAGTCTCCGATGGTGCTCAATAAATATTTGTTGAATACATGAATGAACAAATGAATGCATCTATATCCATGTTTAATAAGATAACTGTTAATATACAATGATATAAATATATCTGTTACCTAAATAAAAGACAAAAACTCAAATTCACTTACAGTGGTAAAAAATATTATTTAAAGGCAACCAGTGATACAGGTTTAAATATTGTTGAACATGAAATTTTTTGGAATATATAAATTTAACTACTGTGTATGTAGAATTTAATAGGTTTTAATCCTCTCAACAACTCTGTGGGATGGTTTCTATGAGCTCCATTTTATAGATTGGGAAACAGACTAGAACTGCTTAAGTACTTGATCTCAAACATGCCATTTTAAGCTGGTGAGATTTAGAATTAAACTCTTATTTTGATATTTCAAAGAGGAGACCTTTGTCTCATCCGGTTAAACAGGACATTTTATTTTGTGTGAGTGTGCATAATCTATGAAGTTTAAATATAAAGAAAAAAGGAGGCAAGTTTTGATAGCTAATAAATATCAAATGAACATTTGTCTAGAATGAACATTTAATTCTATAATTGCTAAAATTCTGACTTTTCCATTTCAGATTTAAAAGCCATTTTGATGAATTCAAAATTTAAAAATCAAGTACAAATAAAGATTCAAGTTAATCTATAAACAATCCACTAAACTACTTTTAGTATATTTTGTTTTTTTAACCGATTCTGTCATTGTGCAAATTAAGTAACTACTGAATGTCAAATTGATTCCTACGTAGTTTAATGTAGATTTATATTTTAATAATTGTTTCATCTTCTGAAAGACTCATGCCAGAGATGAGGAAAATACTTCCTCCAATAAATCACATAGAAATAAAATTTGTTTGGATAATTTCTACGTTTTGTATTTTTCAGAAGAATAATTTGTGCCTAAACTTATTTTCTTATAAATTATTAAAAAATTGCTTAGGCTTCTCATTTTAACAAGTCTTAGTGTGTATGGAAAATACCTTGAAAATACTGACTTTCTTTTCATCAGTACAGAAGAATAGCACCAGAAACAAATACAAATACTTCTCATTTGACCAAATGTGCTTTGCTAAAGTTTAATCTAAATTATTTTTTTCAGTAATATTGAGATTGGCAAACTAAATAGGTTTGCAAAGCTTGGAAATTGGTTAGGCCAAGCATAACAATATATATTCAGTAACCTTTGAGAAATGACAGTTCTGAAAAATAACATAATGAAAAGTAATTAAAGTAGGACAAAATATTGGCATCCTGGAGGGCTTCCGGGGAAGATGGTGGAGTAGCGAGCTCTAGGACTCAGTCCTTCCACCAAAACAACTATTAAAGAGCCAGGAACTGTCTGAAACTACTACTTTGAAATTCTGCAGGCGAAGAGCACTGTACACCATCCAGGGACAAGCAGGAGGAAGAGGCTGAGAAATTACAGTAAAGAACAATAAATCACTTTAACAAGGGTGTGCATGGTTGATCACTGACCATGGCTTTTGATTAGCAAGTTTGGATCATTGGATTCTGGCTCTGAGGGCAGCTATTGTTTCAATCTGTCCAGACAAAGATGGCAGTAGCCATTGTTTCAACTCTCCATGGACGGGGCAGAGGAGGTAGAGATTTAAAGATGCAGGGCTTTGTCAGGACTGCAGGGGAAAATTAGCTGAAGGGCTGCATTTGCTGGGTAGGCTAGGAAAGCACAGTTTTAGGGAGCTGCTAACAAAGTTTTGGAGGCCCTTTCTGACTCCTTCTATAGGGCACTTTGGAGCCAGTCTATGCCCCTTTCATGAGTTCCTAGCCCTGTTTTGGCTAAGAAAGACCAAATAAGGAAAATCTGCCCTGGAGTTACCCTTCTCTCAGAATTTGCCCTCAGGGCAAATTTTTTTTGTTGAGACAACAAAAGGAGTATATAAAACTATAGAGGCAAACAGTGTGGGACAAAGGCCTGCAGACACCTGGGAAAGGGAGGTTTGTCCCCTAAGGAACAGGAGAGGACAACCAAATGCCTGTAAAAAAAGAGAACTTCAAAATAGCTAAGGAGCAAAAATCCAGGTCAAGATAGAGGACCCCTGAGACAGAAAATTCTGCACAGTGCATTTGCCTTGGGCAGACATTACTGAAAGAGGGCTGTAGCTCAAGAAAATCTCTGTCTTATCACCGGCTAGTTACAAAACCAAGAAACAGTCATCCCAGTGAGTTAATTCCAGAGGAAACATATTACAATATTAATATACAGTGCAACAAGAGTACAAGGCAAACAATGAAACAAAATGATGGCTCATCCAAAAGAAGAGGATGAAAATCCTGAAAACACCAACAAAAAAGCCTGTAATGTGGACATACTGAACAAAGCCTTTAGGGAAATGATCTTAAAAACGTACAAGGAGATGAAGAAAAGTACAAAGAAAGAACTGTAGGGTATAGAGAAAACAATGAAGGAACGATGTAAGAGTCTAAGTAAAGAGATAGAAATTTTAAAAAGAAACCAGACAGAACTACTGGAATTGAAATAAAAAATGCCCAGGACGGAGACAGATGTGGCTCAAATGGTTGGGAGTCCGTCTCCCATATGGAGGAACCTGGGTTCAATCCCCAGTACCTTCCGGTAAAAAAAAAATAAAATAAAGTAAAAAAAAAAAAAAAAAAATGCCAAGGAGGCAGTGGCCCCTGGAGGCTCTGGGGGCAGGGGCAGGGAAAGACAGGTGTAATGCGGGGGCTTTTTCGGGACTTGGGAATTGTCCTGAATGGTATTGCAATGACAGAAAATGCCATTATATATCTTCCCCTAGCCTGCAGAATTGTGTGGGAGAGATTGTAAACTACAATGTGAACTATGGTCCATGCTCAATGGCAATGCCCCAGGATGTGTTTATTCATTGCAATGCATGTTACACACTAAGGAAGGATGTTGTTTATGTGGGAGAGTGTGGGAGATGTGCGGAGCAGGGCATATGGGAATCTCTATATTTTTTTGTGTAACATTTGTGTAATCTAAGTATCTTTACTATATATATATATGTTTTTTTTTTTTTAAATGCCCAGGAGGGTGTCAAGAACAGATTATAGCTGGCAAAAAAAAAAAAAAAAAAAAAAAAAGAATCAGTGAACTCGAAGACAAGTCACTTCAAATGAGTCAAGTTGAGGAACAGAAAGAAAAAAAAGAAATATTAAAAGGTAAAATAGCCTAAGATAAATATGGGACATAATCAAGTGCACCAATATCTGTTTTATGGGAATCCTAGAAGAAAAAGGAAGGAAGATAGAGGCAAAAGGAATAGCCAGAGAAATAATGACCGAGAATTTCCCAAACTTAGTTAAAGACCTGAATATGCACATCCAAGAACCTCAGAGGGCAAAAAACAGGATAAATATGAAGAAAAATACACACTGTGATATATTGATTTCACTATCAAATGCAAAGAACATGGAGAGAGTTCTGAAAGCTACAAGAGAGAAGAAACATGTTACATACAAGGGAATTCCGTTTAGACTGATTGCCAAGTTTTCATCAGAAACCATGTAGGTAAGAAGGGAGTGGGTTGAAATATTTATAGTGCTGAAGGAAAATGGCTGACAGCCAAGAATTTTATATATGGTGAGACTGTCTTTCAAAATTGAAGGAGAGATTAAGATAATCTCAAATAAACAAAAGCTGAGGGAGTTCATCACCAGTATAACTGCCTTACAAGCAATGCTCAAGGGAGTTCTTCAACTGAAGTGAAAGGAAACTAGACAGTGGTTCAAAGCAGCATAAAGAAATAAAGACTTGTGGTAAAGGTAACCATTTGTGTGATTATAAGTGCCATTATTACTGTACTGTATTGTTTGGTATGTAACTCCATTTTTTACCTCCTACAGGTGCTGAAATGCAAACACATAAAAAGTAATAATAAATCTAAGTTTTTGGAGACACAAATGCACAAAAATATAAGTGTAACAAGTACCAAAAAAAAAAAAATGGGGGGTCACAGAGGGGTATAGGAAATGTATATGAGCATGTCATCGAAGTTAAGTTGATACCAAACTGAAAACAATTGATATATATTTAGGATGTTAAATTTTAACCCAATGGTAACTATAAGGATGATAGATGAAAAATACATACAGATAGAAATGAGAGGTCACTCAATATGGTACAACACCAAAAAGCAATTAAATATAGAAGGAGGCATTAATGGAAGTAAGGGTCAAAAAATTGTATAAGACTTACAAAGCTTAAATAACAAAATGGCAGAAGAAAGGCCTATATTATTAGTAGTGACTTTAGATGTAAATGGATTAAACTCTATGGTCAAAAGGCAGAGATTGACAGACTGGATAAAAAAGTATGCCCCAACTATATGCTGTCTGCATATGTCAAAGATACAAGTAGGTTTAAGGTGAAAGGATGGAAAAACACTACAGGACATTGCTAAAAAAATTAAAGAAGACCGAAATGAATGGATTCATTCATGGATTGGAAGACTAAATATCATTAAGATAGCAATATTATCCAGAGAAATTTATAGATTCAATTCAATACCAACTGAAATTCCAACATCTTTCTTTGCAGAAATGGAAAAGCCAATCATCAAATTTCTTTGGAAGGGTAAAGTGCCCCAGATAGCTAAAGCCATCTTGAAAAGGAAGAATGAAGTAGGAGGACTACAAAGCCACAGAAATAAAAAGAGTATGATGCTGGCACTAGGACAGACATATAGACCAATGGGATAGAACTGAGAGCTCAGAAATCTACCCTCACATTTACAGCCAACTGATTTTTGACAAGGTGGCAAAGACCACTCAATTAAAAAATAATATTCTCTTCAACATATGGTGCTGGGAAAACTGGATTTGTATTTGCAAAAAAAACAAAGAGGAGGACTGTTACCTCACATCATTAACAAAAATCACTCAAGATGGATGAAAGACCTAATTATAGGAGATAGAACTATTAAACTCCTAGAAGAAAATGTGGGGAAGCATCTTCAGATCTTCTGTTAGGCAGTGGCTTTGTAAAGTTTACTTCCAAAGCACAAGCAACAAAAGAAAAAAATAGATAAATGGGACTTCATCAAAACAAAACAAAAAAACACAAAAAACTTTTGTTTCTCAAAGGACTTTATCATGAAAGCAAAAATACAACCCACACAATGGAAGAAAATATTTGTAACCACATATCCAATAAAGGACTAATATCCAGTAAATATAAAGAAATCCTTCAACTTAACAACAAACAGATAACCTAATTAAAAAATGGGAAAAGGCTTGAACAGACACCTCTCCAAAGAAGATATGCAAATAGACAAAAAACACACACAAAAAATGCTCAAGTTCATTAGCCCTTAGGGAAAGATAAATCAAAAACACAATGAGATACCATTTCACACCCATTAGAAAAGCTGCTATTAAAAAAAAAAAGAAGTGTTAGAGAATATGTGGGGAAATAAGAAAACTCATTCATTTTTGGTGGCAATGTAAAATGGTTCAACCATTATGGAAGATAGTTTTGTGGTTCCTCAGAAAGGAAAGCAAGAACTACCACATGACCTAGCAATTCTACTACTAGTTTCATTCCCAAAAGAATTGAAAGCAGGGACTCAAACAGATATTATATGCACACCAATATTCGTAGTGGCATTATTCACAATTGCCAAAAGGTGGAAGCAACCCATGTGTCTATCAACTAACGAGTGGATAAATAAAATGTGGCATATATACACAATGGAATATTATTCAGTTGTAAAAAGGAATGAAGACCTGATATATGTGACAACATGGATGAACCCTGAGGACATTTTGTTGAGTGAAATAAGCCAGAAACAAAAAGACAAATATTATATGATCTCATCGATTTGAGAAAATTAGAATAAGCAAACTCATAGAGCCAGAATTAGAATATAGGTTACCAGGGGATAGGGTGGGGACAGGGAATTGGCAGTTAAGGCTTAAAATGTACAGGATTCTTATGTGGAATGTTTCCAAAAAAATAGAAATGTTTTGGTAATGGATGGTGGTGATGGTAGTACAACATTGTGAATGCAATTAACAACACTGAAATATTACCTGAACATGATTTAAAGGGGAAATGTTAGATTGTATATATGGTAACAGAATAAAATTTTAAAAAAAAAATCCATGGAACTACACTATACAAACAGGGAACCCTAAGTTAAGCCATAGACATTTATTAATAGTACAATTATATAAATGTACTATCATTAATTGTAACAAATATTCCACATCAATGTAAGGTGTTAATAATACAGTGGTATATGGGAATCCTGTATTTTATGCATGATTGTTCTGTAAACTCACAAGTTCTCTAATAAAGAAAAAAATATTGACATCTCAACAAGAACATGTGAAAATAAGAAAATAAATGTTTATTGGAGAGATTGGAGGGTCAGTACCAGGTTATTCAAACATGTTGCTGTAATGGAATCTTTTTCTTTGGTGAGCTCTTACTTGGTATTCCAATGTTTGAAGCATTGATAAGATAGAGAATTGCTTCTTTCTCCCTCCCTCCCTCCCTCCCTCCCTCCCTCCCTCCCTCCCTCCCTCCCTTCCTTCCTTCCTTCCTTCCTTCCTTCCCTCCTTCCTTTCTTCCTTCCTTCCTTTCTTCCTTCCTTTTTTCTTTCTAGAATAGGTCATTTTATATTATCACGTTTCTAATATTACTGTGTTATCTTCCATTGATATCAGGGCTTACGGATGATGGGTATAGTCTTCTATTAGGCTCAGTATCCAAATTTTCTCTGCAATTTATTGTTTTTACACTATGTTGCAGTTGGGCAGTTTGATGTAATTATGAATTCCAAAAATATAATTGGATCATGCTTATAAACTGATCTGTTAATCTGGGCATGATTAAGTTATAATTAGGGCATTGACTGGGCCATGTCAGTAGGGCATTGAGCCCCATCCTTTTGGTGGGTGGGGAATTGAATATAAAAGGCAAGGCAAAGGGACAGAGGAAGTAGTTTTTAAGAAGCAGTTTTGATGTGGAAAGAAGGCCCCAGGAGAAGAGAAGCGAGCTGTTCGTCTGATCGTCTACAGCTGAACTTGTGGAGGAAACAGGAGCTAAGCCTGGAGAGAAACGCAGCCCTAGGAAGAGAGGAACCCAAGAAGCCTGAACCCTGGCAAACGTCGGCAGCTGTCTTGCTGCAACACATGGCAATGGACTTTGGTGAGGGAAGAAACTTTTGCTTTGTGGCCTGGTAACTGTGGACTTCTACCCCAAATAAATACCCTTTATAAAGACCAACCAATCTCTGTTATTTCACATTAGCGCCCCTTTGGCTGACTAATACACACTATATTAGAAAGTCCAGATTCACATGACTAAGTAGTTATTTATATACTCGATTGCATGGTGGTTATGCTCAGCTTAAATTAACAAATACGCACACATACTAAGGGAGAGAACAAACTCTTACTTCTCTGTCTAAATGAAAATCAAAATATTAAGATAATTATTTGAATATATTAGCCAAAGGAGGTATGAGATCCTTAGATGGAAGGAGAAATTTTAAATATTTTTAAATCAGAATTTCTATTGCATATCCATACCTCATATGCCATTCTTCTTTTTTCACTTGACTCATTAGATTCGTTGAGGGGTTATCTACTAAAGTGAAGGAAAGTAAATTTTCAATTAATACCGATTGAGATTTCAGTCTTTTCTTTTTCTTGGTAGATCCCTTTTAATATATGAAAATTTCCAAACAATTGCTTCAATTCTCTTATTAATTTTACTCATGTAAATATAGACTGTGAGTCTTGTACTGGTGTCCAAGAATTTGAGCACCAGTAGATTGAATGCAGAACAGGGCACCACTAGAATTTGCTAGAGATGGCCATAAGAGCTGACAAAGAAAACATGGCTAAAGTTTTCTTGTCTCAAGAGGTAAAGCTTGCTACTATGATGGGTTGTGTCCAGTGGTATGCTGGTAAATTGGCTCACTGGAAAATGGTTGAAAGTCCTGAATTGTATCATTTGTCAATTTCAGTGGTGTATATACTCCCACCATGGTTATTTTCAAATGACCAACGTTGACATCACTGAATACGGAGTTGGGAGGAGAGGGGCACCTTCTGCTCCATGAGGCAACATGAGCCTCCTACAGCTCGGCCCTGGGTGTGTCCTGATTCTGAATTCTCTGAGGCTGTCTTTTTTTTTTTTTTTTTTTTTTTTTTTACCGGGAGGTATCGGGGATCGAACCCCGGTCTCTCCATATGGTAGACGGACGCCGAACCTCTTGAGCCACATCCGTTTCCCTGAGGCTGTCTTTGAGTGCCTCGGTGAGGTGCTGTTGTGTACAAGCATTGGCCTGATTTGTTCACAGCAATCTGAAAACCAAGGCTACAGGGGCAAGAACAGAAGGATGATGAATCAACGCAATGAGATGTTGGGCCAAGTACCAAAAAGAAATTTTTTCTAACCTTTCCCTTATGTGCCCTCTAGGACGTGATACTTGAGTAAGTTAGTCAAGTTTGAAGTTTGTTATGAGAATGATTTAAAAAAGATTTTCTAGTGATTTTTGTACTCACTAATCAAAAGGAAAAGCAATAGCAACCGCATGTGCTTATAAAATTAGAATCTGTCATCGTTTTCCTGACACACTGGTCACTATCTCTCCTTACTAAGGATATCGAAGTCTTTTGTTTGATAAAATTTCACTATTGCAACATGGCCACTTGCATTAATGTCAGGAATAAAACAATTTAACTATTATGGATTTGTTCATTCCATGATTTCAAAGTGAATTCCTTTCTCTCCAATTTCCATTTTGAATTTTGAGTTAAATAACAACAATAAAAAAACTCCAAAAATGTAAGAAAACTTCAAAAAGATCTCATTTTTCCCTCATCGGTGCTCCCAGGTGGTTAGAATTGATTAAGGAAAGATTGGTTTATTTTCATGGCAGTGAGGAAAAAGGAACTAGAGTGAAATGAAGCAGGAGTGACAATTAGTACCCTAGCTTCCTTCAAAGAACTCAAAACCAGGCTGGGGCATGATTAAGTTCCTTGGAAGTACTGTACTCTGAGTTCCAGCCAAACTTCCTAAATCCTGATTTAGCAATCTTTCTGTGGCTCCCACTGGCTGCAGGATAAAGCCAAAGAACATTTCAAGACCTTCTGTAATCTGGTTTGAACTCTTTTTCCAGTCTGATTTCCAAATCCTCATTCACTCGAATCTTTCAAACTATACTGATTTCAAAATGTATCTTGGATATGCCCCACTGCTCAGCTATTTATTATGGGCTTCTACATTCTGAAACACACCTCAGATCCATCCCAATCCCAGCCTCTCACTCTTTACCAACTGACTTGTTTTTTTTTATTTCTGCAAAGTAAGCCATTCTTAATCTTCTGTGATGTCTCCTTGCTCCACCCCTGCCCATTGTGACCTTTGAAGGTCCCGGTTTCCGTAGCATTGCTTTCTATAACAGCAGTGCACAACACTGATAATTTTGATATTACTTAATCTCTTGGAGGAAAAAAAAGAGGAGTTACAGCTATGTGCCTAATGTGGCACAAACCATGGTCTGTCTTCTGATTTGAAAAACGTGTCATGCGTATGATGCATTTGGTGTATGGAAGCAGAAAAATTCACAAATTTCACTGTCTACACTACTCAACAGAAATAGTGTAAAAAAAATGCATGTCTCTCTCTCAATTTGTATGTCATGTCTCTGTAATTGGAAACTGCAGCTTCTTGAACGTAAATATCATTATTCCCTTCTTTATGTTTCACACAGAGTCTAGTGGAGGAAGAAAAATTCAAATTGTAAGGTACCTAAGAGATCGTTTATTTCAGATAGGTAAAGGAAACCAGCATGAGAGCATTAAAGAGATGGCAATTTTATAGAAAGAGTTTGAGAAAGAGCAGATTTGGGAAACTAGGTCACCAGATTTTTTTGTTTTTTCTAATATTTTATTTTTCTGCTATTGTAGAGACCTATGTAATAGATGTTCAATGTTTATTGATTATCAGCAGATTGTGCTGGGGTATCTGCATGGATTTTGACCAAAACCCTCCTCTGCTGGCTACTTATTTACAATCCAAATGCCAGGTGAATTACCTTCTTCCTTATACATAACTCTTCCTTTCTCATTTTCTCTACCAATGTAAAAGAATGTCCTTTTAGAGAATAATACTTCACTTTACAAAACATAAGAAAAGTGGTGGTCATAATCTGGAGTTAAAAATAGCCCCCCTTACCAAGGAAACAAACCCACTTAAAAGAAATAACCGGAATCATCTTGCTTCTTTTCCCTCTAAAGCTGTATATTGTATGAGATATAGAAATAAAAATATTAGTGAAACATTCCATGTTGCCAGGAGGAAGAATTGTACATCCTCTGCCTGGGTTCCTGTTGAGTTTCTTATGCTCCAGAATAATAAGAATAACAACAACAAAAACCCCTCTTTCTTTGTCTTCAGTTCTGCAGCTGTGTATTGTACTAAATGCTTTAGGGATTTGTTATTCTCTATAACAAAGCTGACATTGCCTTCCTTGTCAACAGACTGCCCCACCTGCAGTACCTCGAGTCCTAATGCCTCTACCAGATATTTCCTGTTTTCATCTTTGCTCCATTGTCCTGTATTTAACTGTGGTCAATGCTGCTTTCCATCTTTAATCCCATGATTTAAGGAGTTCAAAAATCAATTGTGTTCTTTTTTTTCGTGGAAGGTAATAGGGAATGCCAGATGCTTTTGTCTCTTCTAGGTACAAAAATATGGTCCTGTAACCAAAAGACAAAGTTCTTTCTTCCCAGTGGGATGGGAATGCAGACATGACCTAGAAATGAGCATACATTTCTTAAATAATGGTCAGATAGAAATAACACACCTAGGTGACTACAATGTTTGCAGTTACAATATCTGAAGGAAAAGTGGAAAATATTCAATTTCACTGTTTTTTGTTTTTCCCAAATGAGTTTTTAAGTGGCCAGATATTTGGTGGCAAGAGATTCCACTCACCTCTTGGCTTCTCCGGCTCAGTGAGTGGTTATATTCACACAGTTGCTCAGACCAGCATCTTGGGAGCCATCCTAAGACTCTTTCTCAGCCTCACCTCCCACAGCCCATCAGTCATTCATTCTATCAAATTCGCCTCCTTGATATCTTCCTATTCCATCTGTTATCGCCATCTCCAAGGTTACTATCTTGTTTAGTCACTATTTGGATAATTGCAATGACTTCTTAACTGTTCCCTGTCTCTTGTCCTCACCAGCCCATCCAAATCTAAACCATGCTCCTCAAGGAGTCCTAGTGATCTCCCTAAAATGAAAATTTTGATCTTGTCAATCCATTTCTTAACTCATTCTAATGAATTCCCTTTTCGTTTAGCAGGACTGGAGGAAGAAACACGGGTGTCCATGTATGCCTGTAATTTGGCAACCCCTTACATATATTTTCTTTAAAACTTTGTTCAGCATTTATATATTGGGGGAGTGAGAAGCTGGTTTTTTTTTTTTTAAGTAGAGATTATTGCCTCTGTTTTTTATATATTAAGAGAGTGTCTATATGTATTGAACAGTAAGTAATAAAATAATCATTGTGTATGGAATTGTCTGTCACTTGTCACTGTTCCTTTATTCAACAAATCATCTGCCACCTTTCCCTGGTTTCTACTTTTTAAAAACCAGTTGCATTATTGGCATGGTCTGCAGATGTACTGAACAACCAGAAGAAGTCATCACAGAAATATTGGACTGCACTAGAAGAGAGTGAGTTGCTTAACATTCATTAAAACCTTTCTCCATTCAAGGATATTGTCTACTTCAAGAGCAACAGCATTCAATACATGTTTCACCAGTTACGTAAGTGGTATACAGGCAGAAACCTGCTGGTGCCTAGAGAAACTGCTCTACTCATCTCCCCTTCAGTCCGACTCTAGCCTTTAAGATAAACTTCCAATTATTCAGCATGGCACATAAACTCTTTTATAATCTGGCCCATACATTTTTCACCAGCTCCATTTCTTTTTACTCTTCACCCATTTTCCCATACCCCATTTTTATCTTATTGGAATTACTTAAAATCTCAAAAATTGCCAGGCTCTATTCCTTGAGCTCTGTGCACAACCTCAATTCTCTGAGTTACCTTAGATATATCTTACTCATATCTTAGCTGTCTGTGGGAAACAGGTAGCCCACTAAAGCTGTGTAATTAAGACAAGTTTAATGAAGTTACCCCATAAAGAGTGTGGAAAGAATTATGGTAAACCACAAGGGATGAGGAAGGTCCCAGGGCCAACACTACTGAGGAGCCAGTAGTGTTGAGAGAATAATCACCCGACCACACTCTCCTCTTCTCCACACCCAAATCTCCTGCTGCTGTCTTCCATGCTGGAGCTCCGCCAGAAGCTGGAGGAAATCTGTGACAGCAGACCGTGGGGCTAATCCTCCTGAGGCTTTGCTCAGTTCAGGATGAAGGGCTATAGAGGGTGTATCTTGAGGGGTAAATACTATCCATCAAGTTTCAGATCAAATTTACATTATGCTTGTACTGTTTCCACAAGGCTGGGGTAGGCTCTTTTCATGCATATCTTATACTTATCCTATCCTTGCTATATATAAGAACGAATTATATAAGTGTTTGTTTACTTGTCTTTCTCCTCCACTGATTGTAAGTTGCTTGAGGTCAAGGACGGTACTTTATGACCCCTTGACTTTAGGGGGTTCATGATCTAGTCTGATAAAAGATAAATGGGAAGCACAAGTGGGATAAGTGTCCCTCACTACTGAGCTGGCAACTCTGCACTATAAAAGCCCAGGTATATGAGCAACTCAGAGGAGTGGGAGAAGTCTTCACCAAGGGGTGAACATTTGAATAGAGTCTTAAAGGGAAGACCTTCTTTTCTCTAAAAACAAAGATTGAAAAAAAGCTTTAAGATGCCTTAGAGAAAAGTATTATAAATAATGTGTGCACAGAATCATTATTTTTTTTTTTGCTGAAAATTACTTTTAGAGATCATGTGTGTGGTATTTATATACCTCATTATTAATATTTAAAATCCACCATAAAATACTTACCATTTTTCATTTTATGCCCATATGTATTCCTTACAAATGATTTCTCTGTATTTTCTTCCCATTTGAGTCCAGACCAGATAGCTTTGTGCCTTCTTTTTGGTGTACACAGATCATTTTCATATGATGAAATTCATTATGATTCATTAAATTTGCTCATAAAAAGAGCTTGATATCCCCTGTGGCAAATTCATTAAAAGAATCTCTTTGGTTCAATTATGAATCGTTTTCCCTGTATCCAAAGGCAGCTCCTAAGATTTACCATGGGCAAGGAGGCCTCACAAGAGATTCAGGACTCCAACAGCCAAAAATCAATGCCTGCACTGAAATTTCTGAATAAAAATATCACAGTGGGAAAGAGAAAGCCATATGGCTGTCTGGTAGTGCTCTATGCTCTATGTCAACTAAATTTCAGAGGACAGACTTGCACAGAAGGTAATTACATTATAGTACCTTGTGCTGGGAAGTGTTACATAGAGAATGAATGTTAGCCTGGTGATACGGTGTTTGCCTATAGACCAGGGCAAATCTGTCTTCTTATTATCCACTGAAAGATTTTAGACATTTATCTTTTTGAAAATCACAGTTTGGAAAGCAGAAATTTGGATCAAAGAAGACATTTCTCTTGTATTATCCTTTCCTCCCCAAATTAAAGGAAATTCTCCCACATGAGTTTGTGTTCTCATTCCTATTTCCACCCTTTGACTCTCTTTTCAGGGTAACTGAGTTGGGGCAATTTCCTGGTTACTTCTCAAATGAGTTTGATAATTATATTAATTATAAGAAAGTTTTAAAAGCCACAAGCAACAATAATAGGAAGAAAGGGTTGATTTTCAGAAAAGATTTGATAAGAAGTTCTCTAGGTGTCATTTGTTTGTCATTTCTGCAACTTGTCTCCACTCGAAAAATATTTGTAGCCCTGACAATATTTTAACACTTAGTGAAAAATGCACTTTCTACCCCTTGCCAAATGTGTCACATTTCGGAATCAGAAGGTTATTTATTCATACGATTTTGTGGGCCGTGGCTGCCAGCACAGTGGTGAGATGCTGCCAGGGGCTGTTACAGTCAGATGGCGAGAGCAGAGGGAGTGGAGACACTGTTCAAGAGTGACAGCTGAAAATGCAGCTCCTGTGAGGCCCCCAGGGTGGGGAATGTGTGAGTCCCCTCAGCGGAGAAGAGCAAAAGAAAGGGCCAGCAAGAAGGACCCTCAAGAGGAAGCATCCTTGGCTGCTGTTCCCTGGAGAATAGTGTCTTTGCCCCTGCTTCCTGTGTCTCTGGCTCAATTCCCGTTTGGCTCGGGGGGCCTCTGCTTAGGCCCCATTCTTGTCTGTCACATGGAGGGCTCCTTCTCCTTCCTTCTTCCTTCCTTCTCCCCGTCCCTCCCCATTCAAGCTGGCTCTCCAAGGACTGGATGAGTAGCCAGCAGCAGCAGGACAGTGTGCAGGCACCCGCGGGCTGCCTACAAACTGCACGGATAAAGAACCTTCTCGTTTAGAAAAGGGCACCCTCAGCAAAGGGACTTAGAGTTTTGGTTAATAATTTCGTCAGAGTTGCAGAAGGCTTTGAGTAGAGAAAAAAAGTAGAAATTCAGAATAAACAACCACAAGCTTTTCTGAAAAGGATTACTTAGGATATATTAGTAAATGATAGTTGATGTCAGGAAATTGCACTGTGAAACAATAGCTGTCATTTGGCTTCAGCTTTTAATTCACTGTTTTAATGTTTTGGAGTTGGTTTCATGACATTATTCCTCACTATTTCTAAAATTTAAAAGTTACTTACAGTGTTTTTTAATAAATTTAAATGATTAATTCTTTATATTTTTCAGGATTATATGAAAACCTTTAAGAAACATTCAGATTGTGAAATGAGAGGGTTGGGGGAGCAGGGAGAGGAATAATCATCTTTGGTCCTTTTAAGTTTTATAGAAACTATCAATATCACTCTTTTGACTGCTAGTATGTATTGCTTTGTTATGATTTTTTAAAACTTTATATTTTGAAATAATTGTAGAGTGACAGGAGGTTGTAAAATACTATGTAGAGTCTTATGCATCCTTCACCTACTTCCCCCAATAATGACATCTTATAGAACTGTAGTTTACTATCGAACCCAGGAAACTGACATTTCTATAATATTGTTAATTAGACAATAGCCCTTATTCAGTTTTCACGATTGTTTTACATGTAGTCATAGATGTGTGAGTATGTGCGTATCATTCCATGCAATTTTATACCACAATTAGATTTGTGCGGCCACCACAAATCGGTCAAGATGCAAGACTGATCCCCACAAAGGAACTCCCTCATGCTTCTTTACGGTCATTCCTGTTTCCTGTCCCTGTCCCCTGGCAATGACTAATCTGTTCTCCATCGCAAGTGTCATTTTGAGAATGCTATAAAAATGGAATCATACAGTATGTAACCTTTTGAGTTTGACATTTCTCACCAAGCTTAATGCCCTTGAGGTCCATCCAGGTTGTTCCACATTTCCAGAGGTTTTCATTTTTGTTGCCAGATAGCATTCCATTGTATGGATGCACCAGATTTTAGTTAACCATTCACAAACTGAAGGACATTTGGGTTGTTTCCAGTTTTTTGCTACTACAAAAGAAGCTGCTATAAACATTCATATAAAGGTTTTTTGTGCACATAAGTGTTTTTTTCTGGGATGGGTGTAGGAAATCTTCAGCTTCAGCAAGGGGCAGCTCACATCAACTCAGAGGATGGATTGTGTGAAGCTCTTCCTAACTCTGAGTTCAGTGATAGCCACGTTGGTAGCTTGAAATTGGCCATAGTGGGAGTATTTGCACCACAGAAATTGGCAAATGCTTCAAGGCAGGGCTTTTCTTCTCCCTCCTGCCCCCAAGGATAACTGCTAAATGTTTACCAGCACATCTCTGAATATATTTAATTCCTGGATCTCCTCTTACATAGTAGAAAAGCCAGTACTCACGTATGCCTTCATCTCTTTTGATAGTGGAGCAGATGCCCCATTATCAACAAAAGCAGCCTCCTGGACCATCATGTTTCCTTACTTGTCTAGCACTGAATAAGAGTCAAGTGTCTATCCATTTATTAGAGCTATATGGGGATTTTTAATCAGGGCAAGAAAACGGATGGATGAGAGCCCGCATTTAAGAGTCTCCCTTCAGTTGAAAATCACTTGAGGTCCAGACACTTAACTAATTTGAATCAAATAGTTTGAGTCTTGCATTTCCCAGAATTAGGTTCAAATGTCTTATATTCAGATCATGAAAGACGTGACTTAAACTTGTATTCACATAGGAAGTGACAATTTGTCAAAAATGTTTATAATTTTTTTTTTTAAAGGGAAAATCTGTTCTAGTATAGCTGTATCCATAATTATCCATCCTCTTTCTCTTCAAAAAATCCTTGGGTTGTGGGTCCATAAATTACCAAACACATTCCTTTTGACTAAAATTAGGTCTTTTAATATCAACACACTCTGTGCTAATTTGGCAATTTAGGTAGCAATATTTGATTAAAATAGGGAGTTTAGAAAGAGGGAGACGTTAACTTCAAAAATTCACTCATTTAATGAGAGAAGGTAAGCTGCCCTGCTTCCCTTTTCTCCCTCTCCTAGGCTGTGAGCCCTTGACCCAGATATAATATTGTAGCATGGAAAGATCATGTGATCTAGAATCAACCCAACTGTGTTTGAATTTAAGCTCTGATACTTCCTTGGTCTTTGACTTTAATAAGCTTCTTTATTTCTTTTTATTGTAAACTTTTTATTATTACAATATTAAAATAGTTTTGAAAGTATGGGAAAATAGAAGAATAGATTAATCTTTTTTTAAAATTTTTAATTAATTTATTTTTTATTGTGGGTGAAAATCAAAATTTTCACAATACATACCACTATTTGTAAAATGATATATAAATATATATGTATATATGTGCATTTGCTTACAAAAATGTTATTTATATATATATAAATATATTTTAAGAGGTGCTTAGATTACCAAAAATATTACATGATGTGGGAGGGATGTGGGATGTAGATTACTCTTAATGTGACTATTAACATTTTGGCCTATAATCTTTCCAGTCTGCTTTCTCTAGGTCAGTGTATAATTACTACCTGCCTTTTTTTTTTTTTTTTTTTACCATTTACTGCTCTTTTTTTGTTTGTTTAGAAAAATGAGCTTTTTTTTCTGCATTTAACCACATTCTTCAAATTATTTTGTCATAAATGTTTTATGTGACCACTAGGAGACTTAATGATAGCTGCTAATATGTGAAGTGATAGGCAAAAACAAAAACAAAAACAATGAGCAAATGCCATCCATGTTTTTGAGAGAAAAACAAGAGGATGTTGGGTTAAAATGCAGTATCAGAGACTATTACAAGATGTTGGCGAATAATTCAATGAAGCTGTGATTATGTTTAATAAAACACAACAAACATCTGGCTTAAAATGTTTTAAAGGGAGGACGAAGCAAACAGTTTATGTGGAACTAGGGGGAGTCATAGAATTATTGTGCTAAGTGTTGGTTGCCATGCTGGGAGCCAGCCTGTCTTAGATGTGTCTAATATAAGATAGCCTGGAAGCAAGGGAGTGAACTGGATGACCTTCCAAGGTCTCATACAAACCTATGATTCAGTGATTAGTCTAAATAATTGATGTTCTAAATTGTAATTATTTTTCCCCTTCAGGGTAGAGACTATGCATAAAGGCAGTTGTAAAGAAATATGTGCCACAAGCGCTTCGGTGGGTCATTCAGATGCTGGGATTTTTCTACCTAAATATGCTGCAGAATCAGTTGCATTGTGTTTAATCCCCGTTGCTTCAGGTCACATCATGGGTGACACTCATGTCAACCTCCTATTAACTGATCAATAGTGCTTTCCCTTTTTCTTCTGTCTTTTGCTTTATTTATTTATTTATTTATTTAGAAACAATGGATAATCTGGAAAGACACTTATTCCAGTTCTCAATTGTATTATCCTTGGTAATTTAGATATGACAATGTTAAAATTTTGCAGTCTTTTATAGTTATCATCTTAACCCAGAGAAAAATATCTGGAGAGAGTACTTTTCCTGTACTGTATGAATATGAATAGGGTTGTAAATTGATGATGATAGAGATGAAGCTGACCTGGGATTCAACAACCAAAACCTGCATGAGCCATGGGAGTTTGTTCTTAAAAAGTGACCATGAGGCTCAAAACACAACCTTTCTCTGCCACAGCATACCCCCTCACACATATTTGGTTTTACTACTCATTTTCTTCAATTTTCACTCTATTTATAGCTGCAGACCTTCCATTTTCCTCTTGTTGAAATACATTAGTTGCCATGGAAACTGTGATGTCACAAGTATAGATGAAGCTTAATGACATCTACAATTGTGGAGTACAGTCAGCATATTCAGAGGTTGGAAACAGAATGTCATGACTGGAGAAATAGCTAAAGGCCATAATGATAATAATAACATGATCTGCAACATAACTGCTGGGATGGAGCTCAACACTCTTAGATTAGAAGTTCTAGACGGAGCCTTACGTGACGTCTCTTCATCTATAATGAAGTATGAAGTATGGTCAGTGCCTAACTATGAAGCAAGTTCTGGTCACACTCTTTCACAGAAAATGAAAAACTGGGCCCATAGATGATATTTGTGAAGAAAAAAAAATATATTTTTGTCTTGATGAGTAATATAAGCAATTTATTTAAACTGAATTTGGTATTTTTTTATATCTTTTGTATGAGAACTGATGGCACCGATCTCATCACACATGTGTTTTCGGCTGTCCCTAATATGAGGCAGTTTTGCACAGGAAATTGAATTTCTTTTCTTGGTCAGTCATCCTTGGGTGAAAGTGCTCAGGCAGGAAAATAAATGATCTATGGGAGGGATGAATCATGGAAGTTAACAAAAGTCACTATGTCTCTAAGTCAGAACTTTCCCTCACAGAGCTCACCGTACCCTTCAACTTTACCTTGTGGTTTCTACCCAGCATAAGTTCTTAGTGGAGGGAGGCAGGATCTTCTGCTGAGCTCTAACCCCTAGTCCTTGCATCCTGTGGTGCTGGCCCTAGTCTTTAGTCCTCCAAAACAGGGGTCGCCTCTCCTTCATAACTATATCCCCCACAATAATTAACACAGCTCTGTAGTGAATAGGCAGGCAAAAACTATTGAACTGGATCCCGCCCACTCAGACTTGCTTTGTGACGCCCTAGTTCGATGACTCCAATCCACACACATTTTCTTCTTTCTGGTGACATCAATCCCATGCACCATTTTATGTATTATTTCATTTATTATTTGTTCTGCTAAATTTAGCAATGTGCAATAAACTGTCATCTTAGTCATTTTCTTTCTTCTTGTGACATTGATTTCAAGTATGATTTGATGTACCATTTCATATACTTTTTGTTTCCCAATATTTAACAATATACAATAAACCATCCTTTTTATTATAACCCTCTCCTTGAGTTTGCATTTACAATTTCTCTACAGGATGGAAGGCAAAGATGTTTCTTTTTAATTCTTAATATATATCTAAGTCCACAGAAGACACTAATGTTGGTTAATTGAAAAGAACTTCTCCTGGAACATTTAACTAGGGACACAATACTAACTAGCTATACTGCTTAAGGAGAAGGGAAGGAAGTAAAGGAAATGGAGCTTATTTTCATTTTTAAAAATTAATCAATTAATTTTATTATGTAATTTTATTAATAAGTTGTAGGTTGTCAGAAAAACCATGCAGAAAATACAGAGTGGGTAGGTAATTATAACTAGCATTTATTAAGCTCTTTCTCATGCTTTATATACAAATCTCAGCTAATGTTTTCAATGACAATATAGGTGGGGTACTGTTTTCAGCCTTATTTTATAAGTGTGGAAACTGAGTCTGGAGGGTTTAACTAGATAGGAAGCCTTGGATCCAAGACCCAGATCTACTGGACCCCCATACTCATCTTTTCGTCCCTGCCTTATGTTCAATCTCTTCTCTGAGCCTGTAGAATAAAATGGCTTTATCTACTTCAAAATAGAAACAAAAGGCATCAGAGCAACACCTCTCAATTGTCTTCGCCTCTTTCCCTATTTTTTAGTCTGTTTTTCTGGCCTCAGTTCTTTTCCTGAAATCTGGAGGTTAACCCAGAAGAAGCAAGTGAGTAAGCTCAAGTAAAGATTCCATCAGCATCATTTCTTTCTGCTCATTTTTTTCCCCTTTCTTCTAGCTTCTTGCTATATATAGTTCTTGTCTTGATTACAGGATAATATTTCAACATATATAATGAAGGATGTTATAGAAATCTAATACATAACTAAAATTAAGCTATCAAACTTGCACATTCATGACTTTGCTTTCCTGAATGAGGTTTTTGAGCCATATGGTTACAGTTTCAGGTAGAAGCTATAATTGGAACAACTGCATTATTAGCTGACAGGTTTGGAGATAAAAATAAAAATATATACACCCTTACTTTGGTCTGTAGGAGGAAAAGCACACACTATATCTGTCAATCTAAATGAGAAAGTCTGTACGTCAGACCTGTGATTCTATTACTGGCGTAGGGTGTATTGTGTCCTTGGTATTAAACCAGTCTCTGGTTGAGATGTAATATGTGAAAATGTGATTATGAACAAGACTTTTTTTATATAGATTAATGGCATGAGAAAGAAGGAATAAGATAATAAATTGCTGTCTGGATAAGCGGATCGACTTAGGCACTGATCAGCAAGGGTCCCAGTTTACTGAAATTGCTTATTTGCATACAGAAGTACACAGTGGAAATAATCTGTTATAAATTAGCCAGTTAAATAGTCAACTTAAATAAACCTAATTAAGGTTAATGATTTTTTCATTCCTAAAAGGATCTGCCCACTTAAAAAAAAAATCAAATGAATTTTATCTTGTTTTATTTGGTCATTTGAACAGGGAGACTTTTGCTGACATAGATATTTATAAGGCTCTAAAACCTCTTTATATATGAACAGTTTCTGACATTGGTTCAGTTTCCAGATTCACTTCCAGTGCAATTGTATGGGAGAATTGGATCCTGCCCACCCTCAGTGATTTGACTTCACAAATGGATAAAGGGATATGAGAGCAGGGCCATTGATTTGCTGTGGAAAAAAAAAAAATAGAATTCTATGTTCATCACCACTTTTTGATAAGGAAAGACAATAAATGTAAATGAATAATTAAAGGAAATGTTTATCACGAATCAAACCAGCTTAGAAAATAAAAGTAATTATATATAAGTGAAACAAAGCTTTATGTATTTAAACAAGGGCAGTGGAAGAACAAGGGACAGGGAAACTTTAAGCCTGAAGAAGGATGAAAGTGTTGGAAAGAGGAAGATGAAATTCAAGCACAAGGCAAACGTGATACTACCAAGAGAGCATATTCTGAAAAACTGATATCTCTGAAACATGATACATTTCCACCTCCTATCCAGGCTTCGTAAAGGTGTCCAGGCACTTTGAATGTAGTACTATCTTTGTATTCTTCCTTTCAAAGGGATGATGGTATCATAGTCTTCATTTTTCTCATTGATAAAAATTTTCCAAGTTTAGTTCCCACACTTTTTTAAAGTGGCATGACAGGGAACTGAATATAGGATAGGTGTTTTATAATCTTTAATAAAAGATTAAATCAGTATATTAGAGTGATTAAGAGCATAGACTTTGGACACAAACAGAGTTGGGTTCAAATCCCAGATTATAACTTAATAGCTGTGCCATGTTGGATAAATAACTTTACATCAGTTTCTTTAATGTGTATGTGTGTTGGGGGTGGGTGGGAAGAAGTTGTTGAATAACATCCAATTCATATGTATGTTGTAAAGATTAAAAACAACATATATGGAAGACTTAGTGTAGTAATTGTTGATTGGCGGGGCTAAATAAAGGAGAGCTATTTCCATGATCATTCTAATTTCTACAGCACTGGCAGGAGAAAGGCATAAAAAATTGAAATATGTGGATGAAAGTAGTGAAGGCCATTGTAGTTTGCCAAAGGCTGCCAAAGCAATATACCAGAAATAGATTGGTTTTTATAATGGGAATTTTATTAAGGTAAAAGCTTACAGTCCTGAGGCTGTGAAAATGTCCAAATCAAGGCATCATCAGAGATGGGTCGGCTATAGCAGATCCTGAATTCCTGCCATGTGACAAAGCAAGATGGAGGGTCTGCTGCTCTCTCTCTACTTTCTTCTTGAGCTCAGCTGTGGGCGATCAGGCATCTCTCCCTGGGCCTCATCTCCTGAAGTCTTTCAGGCTTCTCTGTCTTTCTGCAGCTGTAGGCAAACCTGGAGTACTCTTTCTCACATAGCAGGGTCAAAATGGCAGAGCTCCCTTTCTCTGTGTCTCTTTCTTTGTTTGCTCTCAGTTTATATAAGATCCAGTAAGATGGCAGAGAACCAACCTGGGCCATGCCTCCTTGACACAGTCCAATCAAAAGCCCTAACACAATCTAATTGGAAGTGGTCTAATTAAAGGGTACCTTAATTGAATGTAAAGCAGTCAAAGGGCTCCACACCCACAGGAAAGGATTAGTTTAAGAACATAATATTTTCTAGGATTCACAAAATTCAAACTGTCACAGAGCCTTTGTGGAAAAATCACTAAACCAAAGGTACAAATAATTTTTTATTTAGAAATAACCTTAAAGATAAAATAGTCCAGAGTGTCTCAAACTTTTCTACTCAAGAACCTCCAAAGGCAAGGAACAGGGCCAGCTTTATGTGGGAGACCTGTGCAATTGCTTGATTTAATGCTCTTGCTGTCTTGAGAGTCTCCAAGATTTTTGAACAATGGTTTTTGCATTTTCACTTTGCAATGGGCCCTGCAAATTATACAGGCTGTACTGGCTGGGGAGAATGAGTGATTGGGGGTTAGATGGAGGTGAAATTGTGGTTTCTGGTACACTCTGATTCTTGGAATCTGAATTTGAAAAGCATGCCTCTAGCCAAGGGTTGCCAGATTCTGCAAATAAAAATACAAATATTGCATGTATATACCTGCATTACATTTTAAAAATTGTTTATCTGAAATGCAAATTTAACTGGACATTCTGTATTTTCACTGGCAACACTACCCAGCCCCACCCTGACAGTTTGTTATCACAGGAAACTGGGTGGTGGTGCTTACTTAGTGCTAACTAGATGCTGTTGTGAATATTTTATGTCTACTAACTTGTTTAAATCTTGTAACAAAGTTATAAGGGGCATATTATTATCATATTTTCCAAAAGAAGAAACTGAGGCACAAACAGGTGGATAACTTGTTGAAGATCACATGACAAGTAAGTGAAAGAGCAATATTTGAATACAGCTGTCTGGCTTAGCTCTCAATGCCTCAGTGACTGGGCCACTGAGAAACTGATCAAAGACAAATATTGGGTAAAAGCACATGCAGCACCAGACACAATCCAGGCCAACTCAGCATTATTCTCTCTTAGTATTTGACTAAATGTTCCAGAATGAATTAAAGAGACTGATCATATATTTTAGTTACAATTGTTCCAGCTGACTTGGGGTAAAAGTGCTAGGGGTTTGGAAGAAACCAAGTCTATTTACAGGACAAGTTATTCTCAAAATATTTCATACAAGTGTAACTTAGGGAGGGATTATTGAAAGTAGCAGAAAGTTGAAGGCAAGTCCTACAAGTGCTTTCCAAATATTTTAGCTTCAGGGAAATTCAAAGCATTTTGCGTCAATGTCTGTGACAGTTTGAAGCTGGCCGGACCCCAGAACATCATGTTCTTCAAACTTATCCATTCCTGTGGGTGTAAAACCTATTGTAAATGGTACCTTTTGATTAGATTCAGTTAAGGATCTCCTTTTGATTAGATCATTTTAGTAGGGCATGACCCAGGGTGGATCTTAATCCTCTTACTGGAGTCCTTTTAAATGGAGGAATAAAGAGCTGCAGACACAGGAAAAAAGCCACGGTGACAGATGGAAGCCTCCAGAAATCAATGAACCTGGGAGAGAGAAAACCACAAATGAAGCAGCCCAAAGTAGAACTAGCAACAAAGCCCAGAGGAGAGGGCAGAGATGAACGACGAGTGGACACTGCCATGTGCCTGATCACACAGCTGAGCCTGGGGAGAAAGTGAGCCTGCAGAGGAAGGCAGAGACTGGCAGCGCCACCACCATCATCACAGGAGTCCAGAATGGCTAACAGCCAACCTTCAGTGATACCGCGTCTCTGATGATGCCTTGATATGGACATTTTCACAGCCTCAGAACTGTAAGCTTTGAACCAAATAAATTCCAATTGTAAAACCCAACCCATTTCTGGTATATTACACTGGCAGCCTTTAGCAAGCTAACACAATGTCTTTTTAACTTGTAGGTTGAAAACCATGTGTACTTCAAAAGAAATGTAACCCACATATTTCATAGTCATTAACACTTACCTCACCTGTAGGTTAGTTTGCCAGTTAGTTGATATTCACCTAGATGTTCAGAGCATTTTTGCTTCAAAACACATGCAAAAATATTCTTTTTATATATGTTATGATGGAAAAACATTTTTTTTAGCTTACTAAAGAAATGACTGTGTAATTTTTCTTTATATCATTTTGATAAAGCTTTTTGAAATCTAACCCCCTAATATCACGTTGTGAGGTGTTTCTAGCCAGGTCTTCTAGAGGTGGCTTTGCAGAGACAATGGAGTCCCTGTCTCTTGCCTGGACAAGAGCACGTGGGAGTTCCTAGATGTCCTGACTTCTCTGTGCAGGGCTTCTTTAATGTGGCTGTGGATTTTCTGCTTTGGGGTCTTTGCTGTTTCCACTTTCCTAATACACTCTTCAGCATCCATTCCCACTCTGTGCCTAACCATCACCATCTGCAAAAAGGTACCCTAATTGAAGTGGATAATATAACTCCTTTTGATACCGGTTGAACTAAGAGTTTCTAATAGTGACTCTTATAATTCATTTGATACTTTGCATTCTTCTTTTTCCCCTGTGTTTTAAGACAGTTAAAGCATTTAAAGTAATTTTATCTACCAGACTGATGGTTTTGATTATGTTTTGGAGAGTTAAATTACATAAATGTGTACTTCATATTTGAATATCTATAAAACTGTAAATATTTAGAGAGATGCTCATGGTTTAATAGCTAAAGAATACCAATTATTTAATCAATTATAAAATGAATGAATTGAGCATTTAAAAATGCATCACTAGTAGCACCTTCCTCACAAGTTGCAGCTTGATATTTTCAGTTTACAAATATGTCAAATACATATAAAATGTGTGTGGATTTGACAGAAGACTCAATGTGACAGGTAGTTAAGTCTGAAATAGACTGAGCCAAACATGAAAATGTTATGATGGCAGTTTTCTGAAACTGTTTTCTATGGAAAATTGGTGTTTTGAGGAAGATTTATAGTTATTCAACAAAACAGAGTTTAGGGGCCATGCTTGTTTGGGAAATAGTGTATACTATATCATCTCTTAGGGATATACAAAGCAATTTAGCATATTAAAGATTCTAAGAAGTTCTGTATCAGCACTGTCCAATAGAAATTATAATGTGAGTCACAAATGTAGTCTAAAATTCTCTCATAATCACATCGAAAAAAAGTAAAAAAGAAACAGGTAGAATGAATTTTGGTAATATATTTAACACACTCTATCCTAAATACTATCATGTTAAAGGGTAATGTCTCACTAATACCAGAATAAAAGTATTAGTGAGACATTTTACACTCTTTTTTTTTTCTGCATTAAGTCCAAGATATCCAGTGCACATATTTATACTTACAATACATCCTAGTCAGTCTAGCCACATTTCAAGTGCTCAATAGCCACACGTGGCTAGAAGCTGCCATATTGGACAACTCAATCCTTTATTGAAGAGACATGTTTAACTCCCAGAATTTCACAAATGTATTTGATTTTGGAAATCTGCTCCCCCTCTCAATGCAAACATGGGCTTTCATTTGGACCACCCAATTAACATTTCACAGACTCCAGTGTACACTGAGCACATTTTTAGGAAGGCCATTGGATGCTGGGTAAATGTTTGAAACTAAAATTTTATATTCTAACTCACTTGACATCTTTTTTTTAATAGTCCCCTGTTTTGCTAAGAAACTCACCAAGCTGCCTTTAGCATCTCAGGGTCCCCAGTGAGGCGATTTCCTCTTTCCATCAAATTGACTTTATCATCAGTCCAGGTAGGAGGTAATGGGCTGCAATGTGACAAACAAATCTCTTTTCACTTACTATTTAATATTTTATTTTTCCCAGACAACAATGACTAAGCCCTTAAGAGATGATGTCAAAGATGACATGGGAGGTCACCCTAGGAGACCTAGGCAGTGGGAAATATGCTTTGGTGTGGTGGATCTTCCGGTTGTGAGATCTGATAAATATCCCCCCATAGCTGATGCCTCTGAGTGGCAGAAGATGGGGACATGTCCACTGTAAACTCTCTGTCAGTAGTTTACATATCATTAACAAGATACCCTAAAAAACAATGGGCTGCTTTCTGGATGGAGTTAATCAGTTTACCAACAATTGAACAAAGACCTAATGGGATAATACTCTCTGGCAATTATCTGAAGGGTCTTTTTTCAAAATGCTCTTTGACCTAGTGTGAATACAAAGAAGATGCCAAACCAGCAGATGGGGCAAAGGAAGTAGCAGAGGAAATTTATTTCAAACCCAGAAACAGTTTCAAAGGTGGTGGGGATGGTGGGGGTGGTAGCTGTGGTGTGAGCCAGGGAAATACTGAATAATAGGATTACTCAGAGATACTAATGATCCTGATTCAGTCATTTTCTGCTTCAAAAGGCCCTTTGACCTTTTCAAAACCCAAATACATGCTTCATAATGGAAGCTATTGAAGACTAGATTTATAAGAGAAACTCTCTTAGGTCCCTATATCCAGGAGGAGAGACGACAGTGCTATTATTAATTGAGTAAATGATCTATTTTATAAGGCACTACATGTACATGCATATAATGCATAAATTATGCAAAAGAGTTTCAGCATGGTTAATGAACTTGCCCCAAGGCTAATAGAAAAAAAAAAAAGTGCTTTCCTAGGTCCTTTTACTTATTTATTTATTTCCTTTTTTCATAACAGCATTTTACTTAACAGCATTAATCAAGCTGAAGGACCATCTGTACTAAAACTTAAAGAACTTTTTGAGGCTCTCAAAAAGAATAAAATAAAGAGGCTGGGGTATAATCAGGGTGAGGCTTGCCCCAAGATGAAAAGGCCTACATATGGCATACATTTCTCTTTTAGTATTCTCTCCTATTTAAGATAAGCCTAAATATGAAAGATTATTCAAATTATTTGGGGATTATATGTTGTCACAATGTTCAGTGCCTTTGTGGCTTAAACACTCCCCCACCCCCATGTCCTATGCAATATTGGCACATGTTCATTCAAATCAACTAATCTTAACTTTGGACAATGGATTTTTGGATACTACTTGAGCCAGTAACTAGTTATATTATCCTGGAGAAGTCACTAAACTTTCCTCAGCTACATCCATAAAATGGGGACACCAGCACTAACCACTCCCAATTTGGGTGAGAATTAAATGCGATGATAAACTCAAAGCTCCTGGCACCAAACTGAAAATTGGTCATGGAATATAAACTAATACTGGTTCGAATTGTTAAGAGTAGTCATATAATAAGTGGCTTGTGGGAACAGAAAATTCCAATACCTACATATGGGGTGGCTACCACAAATAAATACCTCATCAAATATATCAAATGGAATATTTTTTTTTCATGTTTCAAAATGCCAAATAGTGCTGTCTTTTTTCCCCCCTCATTTTCTTAGTGACAATCCATTTCTTTATCATGTGTTTATTCATTCATCAAGTCACAAAAAAATTGTTTGGGCTCCTATCATAGTATCAAATACTATAGCAGGCAAAGTGTACAGAAATGAATGAATGCAGCCTAGTATCTGGTCTCCACATCTTAAGGTCTAGAAAGAGATAATCATGGGAATAGATAAGAAGTGCAGTTCATAAAAGGAACATATATAAGACACTGGAGTAGCTAAATGGCAGAGAAATAGAGATCAGAAGAGGAAAAGTGAGAGAAAGAAAGTGAAGGACATTTTTACATGAAATCAATAGATGATTAGTGGCATCACACTTTTCCTTTATTTTACAAAAATGACTGGATTTATGTTACCATTTCTGGATTTGATTTCAAATTTTCTATTAAATAATGACTGGCTTGCTAAGAATGCTAGAGACAATTTACTCCCAACCGTATTTTGCACACAAGGAAACTGAGACCTACTGTGCTGGCTTGAATCTTGACCCCACAAAGACAGGTTCAAGTGCCCATCCCCAGTTGTGTGGGTGTGAACTCATTTGCAAATGGGATCCTCAAAGATGATGAGCCAAACTGAAGCAAAGTTTTAATCTAGTGTGGCTGGAATCCTTATCTGCAAAGGATATTTGAACATGTTGTCGAAGCCACAGGAGGAGACAGAAAGAGTCAGATCACCATGAGACAGACAGATCGATTGCCAGCAAGGCCTGCTGATACACTGATGGTGGACCTCTAGGTCTCAAACGGAGAGCCGATAAATTGCTATAGTTTAAGTCCACCAGTCTGTGGTAAACCATGACACTTCTAAAGTTGAGAGGTAGAGTAAAAGCTCACACAATTGAATTAGTGACAGATATGTGTCTAGAACCCAGGGTTTCAGGTAGTGTCATTTTCCTTGCCTTACATTACCTTCTTCATGGTAGTCAGAGACTTAAATGTTATCAGTGGTCAATAACCATTGATACTATCTTATCTCACATTGTATAGCATTGTCATAAACTTTTCCAATCATAGTTTACACCAGTTAGACTGATTCCATTTTTATGAGTAGGATAGGTCAGTATTCTCATTTCTGGGAAAGCAAATGACTTCAGAGTGGTTTGAGAACAAAAGTCAGGATAGTGCTGCTGATATGAAGATATTCTTACTTGAATGTAAATTTGTTCACCCATTTATTATTCATTCATTTAACAAATAGTCCACACACTGTGTTAGATGCTGTTAAATGCAACAGGGATATGGTAATGGAAAGGATAGACCTCATGTTGCCCTTAGGAAACATACAATCAGATCAAAGTAAATTCTAACTCTGATTCATTACTTGAGGGAATAAGAACCAGTATGGGAACATGGGAACCAGAAAAGATGGCAAAATCAGCTACCATCAGGAAAAATAGAACAGTGTGGCAAGAGAGAGGGAATCCATTTTTGTTAAGAAAAACTAATCATCAGGGCTTCCCTGAAGCTTAAGAACAGAACCAGGATTTAGAAAGAACATTTAGGGATACCTTAAGAAAAATTATAATTAAAAGAGGTTTTGCTTAATATTAGGAAGGAAACATCTTAATAAAATTGAAAACGATATGTGATTTTAATTTAAAAACACAGAGAACACTATTTTGCTTTAGCTAGTCTTTAGATTTTTATGTGAAAAAGAAAATTTTATTTTCATGTATTAAAGGAATAATACATTAGAATGTGCTTTATTGGCTCAATGACAATATCCAACATGTAAATCATTTTGTTTAATAAGTAGTTTCTAAGTCTTGCTGATCATCAATACTTCCTGGGAGAAGTTTTTATTGTTGTTTTGTATTTTTCACATATGGATTCCTGCTTCTCACCCCCCAAATCTTCTCAATTAGAATTGTGGGGGAGGTAGATGCAATAGTAGGAGGGGATCTGGGGTCCATATTTCTTAAGAGAAAGAAATGAAATGAAAGAAAATAAAACTCTTCAAGCGAGTCTGATGAAAATCCAATTTCAGAAGCTATCAGTTTAGATCACAAAGCTATCATCAAGGTTACTGCAGCTTACCCATGTTTTAAAGGCAGATAAGGTAAGAGGACTGTCAAACACTGAATTTGCAGACCTAAATAGACTGAGAATGGGCAGCATCACAGGTGCAATATCTGACAACAACAAAGCAAGCCACACCATTGTTTTGACTATAATGTTTTAGAAGATGGCAACTTTCTCCAATTTATACTGGCACAAGGATAAGCAAATGGTGATGAAGGACCATTATAAATCATGCCAAGCTAGGCTTTCCAGGATTTTGAATAGACCATCTTGAAAGTAAATAGCTGCTTTAGGTAATTTTCCCCCAATCAAATCTTCACATATTAAGATCACCAGCATCTTCTGTTGTCATATTATATTCTTGAACTTTAAACATTGGCTATCTTGCTATTTTTGTTTGATGTCTTAAGAAAAGAACATTAAGAATGCATAAACTATAGATACTCAAGTACAATTTTACATTTGATTAAGCGTTTCAGTGTTCCTGGTATATTCTCTAGCAACTTTTAAGTTTTTTATAGGTTCTATTTCCTATTAATAGCCTGAGAGACTAAAAATTTTTCAGTACCATTATGAAAGATGAGAGCTGCTGGAACTAGAGAAGATTTATGGGGGGAAAGATGATGAGTTTAGTTTGGGACAAACTGAATTTGAATTTCCAGCAACATGGCATGTGGAGATATTTAGTAGGCATTTGAAATTTTGAGTCTAATCCAAAATGAGAGGTCAATGCTAGAAATGGACATTTGTGAACCATCTGCCTAGAGACAATAGTTGAATTCCTGGCCACAAATGCTTATGCCAATGGATGGAATGTGGAGTGCCCTCAAGCCACAGGCAAACAGGGACCCACCTGTAGTTGGATAAGTTGGCTTTATTACTCAGTGCAGTGAGAAAAAAATTAATATTCTGTGGAGTGTCAGTAAGAGGGTATAAGAAAGGGCTTATTATAGGATTTTGGCTTTTGTTTGGTAATCTTGAAGCGATTTGAAAGAAGTGTGGTGTGTGGGGGGAGCATCGTGCTGGATTGAATGTGGTCAGGAAGCAGGGACAATTCTATGATTAGATATCTTCACAAATGGTATCTAAAGGTAGGGCAGATAAAGCTATAATTGGTAAAGGGGTAGAAGTCACTTTCTATTAGCCAGGAGAGAGGGTCTTGGTCATCAGCGTGGTCTTATCTGATGTTCTGTAAGATTGTTTATATTCAAGAGGAGACCAGCAAGCCTAGCCGGCAATGCCAAGCTGGCTCATAACCACGTGTAGGCATAGTTAATAGGACCAAGCAAGCTCCTGCATCTCCTGGATGCAGAGGTTGCTTTTCTTTCTCAGAAAGAAGGAAAGAAAATGTCAGGACAGAAGCTTGGGAAATCCCTTCCTTTAGAGAGTGGTCAAAAGGTCAAAGTGGAATGAAAAACACCTGGAGAATGCATTATCAATATTTCCCACTTAAAAATGCATACTTCTATGTAAAGAAACACATAAAACAGCTCATCAAAGTGGAGCTCTTTAGAATTATCTAGTAAAATTACTGCCATTCATTACTTGTAGCTTATGCAGAAAGTTCTCCTCAATTTAATTACTGTAAGTCATTGGAACAGGTTTGTAGTCTAGGCAGTGAAACTCAAAGGAATTCTACAGATTATTTTAATGGTTTGATATGCTATAAAGACTCGAGTCAGTTTTTAGAAGTTACAACAATGTTATAAGATCATAGTGTGACTTTTAATGTAATTTTCAATTTGTCTATAAGTTATTGATTTCTTTTCTTTTTTTTTTTTTTTTTAAAGATTTATTTATTTACTTTATTTACTTTATCCATTTTTTGTGATCCATTCTGACCCACTTGGTGGTTGGTTTGTTCCAGTTAGATTGGATTTTAAACTTTTTGCCTTTTGCTTAGATTCACAAGAGATCCTGTAAACATTGCTGGATAAATGCACCACTACACTTTTAAGAACATTTTCCAGACTTTGTTTTCTCAGACCAGATATTTAAAGTTCCTTCAAATACCATGGTTACTACGCTTTTTCAGCAGCCAATTCTACACATTTGCGTGGGATGGAAATCTGGCTCCTAAGACCAAATTATATACTGTTTCTTCATTTGAATGTGAGTTCCTTTTGATTTTAACCCACATCCTTCCATTGTGCAGCCTATTGTATTTTGACACCCTAGATCTTGGCACCATGGGGATTTGGATGTCTCCCTCCTCCCAAGCCCTCATCATGACACAATGCCCAGGGATGTCCCACTGTCACAGTGCTCATTGGGATATGTGAGAAACCCGGACACTCCTCAGCCTCATTCTGTCTCCTTTGGAATCCCCATTACTTGCCAGGATGAACTCAGGAAGATGAAAGTTCGGAGAGGGCAACCTGGCACAGAGCAGTCTGCAGCCTGCTTGGCTGTGTCCCATCAGCCTCTACAGGCCATTTTTCCCTTGGGAAAAGTCCTGGTGAGGAATGTGCAATGTGTGGGTGTTTACAAATCAGGACTTTAACCCTATTTCTTTTATGTCTCCATTAGTTATGCTCATTTTGATCTTGCAGTTGAAATAGTGAAGACTATCCCATACAGTAAGCACATGGTTGCCATAATGGAACTATTGTTGCTATATTTCTTTAGACAAATAAAAGAGGCCAGTGGCCGGCTGCTAGAATGCCAGCCAACAAGCCTGCAAACCTCCTCCCCTTATCTGAGTGCCTATTATAAAATTACAAGTGGCTAGGAGCCATCCTCCACCCAGAACGAAGATTTCTTTGTAGATTAGGAAAATCAAATCCGTGCAGTTTTAGCACCTAATAGATATTCATAAGGCATATAAAACCATTGTCATTTAAATAAGGCCTTTTCATGCTCTTCTTATTGATCTGAGCCCATGAATAGCTGTGCATTCTCTTTCTCCCACTAACATAGATGTAGCCCTGAAGCTCAGTATGTCAATGAGGCATATGTGTATGTTTCCTGCCAATGCCAGAATTGCATGTAATTTATCAACAGCTGTCACCGTTAATAAAGGATTTACACGTATCATGTGAAATGTCTAGGTACGGCTTAATACATGCCAATTGGTTAAATCTAATGTTGCGGCAATATATTTTGGAACTTTCCTTTGAGCTCTTCTGGTGTAAATTTACCCTTAAATGAAAACATATGGATGAGAGAGATCCCAGGTGCTTCAAATCAGTAGAGATTTGGCTTGTCCCATGGATTTCAGAGAATTTGAAATAATCAAGCAAAGTTCATTAGGGCCAACCTTGTACCTGATGTTAGCAGACTAATTAATCTTAAGAATTCCCTATGACTACAACTAAATGTGAGCTTATAAAATCCAGATGTATCTACAGCCCTCCCCTTCACCTGGGCTCTCACTACCTCTTAAATTTCATAAATATCATGGGTTTCCAAACGTTCCTATCTTCAAATCTTTCATTTGAGATGTTCAAATGGGAATACAGCAACTGGGGGGAAAGCATCTATTGAATAGATTGAGAATCTATTTGTGTGCCTATGAATCCATGTTAGGAAAGCTACATTCTAAATAAGTGGATGTTATTATTTGCCATAATATATTCTTGGATTCATATAAAAAGTAGGTCTATTATACATGTTCATGTTCATTAAATGGAAACCCTGCAAGTAGTAGGTAAAAGTGGTGGTATGAGAAAAATGAAGCTGTGAAAAAAAAAGCAGTGAAAAGCAGAGACTCACTGTTTATTCCTCTGCAACTTGAAATATTTTGCCCATTCCACTTATGTTTGTGTTTTCCTTTTCATGTATTATAGTTATGATTACAATTTATTTCTTTAACACCATTGTTTGAAAACACTTGGACTGATACTGATTATAAAGGAGATCACCTGATATTTAGAGTTGTAGAACCCAGGATCATATGATGTTGGGAAATCTACTTTTAATAGTTCATGACTATGGTACATATAAATAATCCACATTAAATATTCAGAATGAAAAAGAAATCCTTCCTAAGTTAAAAATAAAATTTATAAAAGTAGTATTCCACACTTTTTCCCCTTCCATTTTACTGGAAGGTTCTGCTTTAGAAATAAAAAAATGAAAAATAGGACTTAGGTAAAGAATCTAAATAAATATAATTATGCACTGCTTATAACAGTTTTTTTAAAGCTGTGTAATAGAACTGCTTTCTCCAAATGGTGCCAGACAACAAAATTTTCACAAGCAAAATTTAACCTAAATGAAAAAATATATGCAATCTTTATAGTTATGGCAAGACAATCAATTACTTTATGAAAATTAGAGAAATTTTATGTAAATTAATTTTTAAATGTGAAAATATCCATAGTATATATCTGATAAAGAATATATTTTCATATCACCACCTAAAAGGACTCTGGATTACTAGAATAAATTAATATTTTTTATATCAGTAAGAAAATGTTATGCTTTTTTTTTCATATCTATTCTATATTTTAACACACAGCCATTTTACACCTTATGTCTGGTAACTTAATTTTTCTCTAGAGATAAATCGAACTTTCACCATTAATAAACTGTTTGGAAGAAAAAAGAAAGCATTACTGTTTGAATCCCATGACTCTCACATTCTTTTATTTCATATGAATTGAGAAAAAAAAGAGAAAAAGAAAATCTGCCTTCTCTTAACCTGCATTGTCCATAATTCTTTTATGTTCTGAATTTGTTATGCTGACTTCCCCCCCATCCCCACCCCCAACCCACCCTAGCACTAATGGGTATTTTTGTTATGACAAAGAAGAGGAAGAATGAAAGAAGTAAAAACATAGCTGACATGGACAGTAGAAATCACCTGTTCCAATGCCTTTAATTTGCACAAAAAGAAATTGTAGTTGCCAGAGTTTAAGTAAACTTTGGAAAGACAAGCATTGGTAGGGCAGATGGTTCCAAAGAGCCTGAGTTTCACTTTCAGATGGTTCCAAAGAGACAGAGCTTCACTTTCCTAAGGACTTGACTTGCATATTTCTAGATGTGTGAACACAGACACATTCCTTCCTCTTCTACTCAGTTTCTTATCTGTGTACTGAGAATAATATTACCTACCTAATAATTATCCCTCTTTTGTGAGCTATAAGTAAGACAAGGTATGGAACATGTCTAGTATAGTGTCTATCGGTAGCTATGTAGAGCTCTAAGAAGAGCAAGAAATAAACACAAGACTCATCTTGTTATGTTGGCTCAGTAAAAGGGAAATGAAGATAAGACCACTAAGCAACTGTGAGTACCTTTCCTTTGTTTCCTTAATCCTTCACCCCATTCTTCAGACTGTATCTCAATTATTAAATTAGGAGTTTGCTGAGGGCTTGAGGAGTTAATGGGCTATTGCTCTTTGATGCACTGTGTTCCTATTCACCTACAACCTTGAAATCATCATTTACGTCATTCATCGCTGCAGAGTTCAGGAAGGAGGCTTGTAAGTGAAAGGAATCAACATGGAGCCATTGATTTTTCTTGGACCAGGTTGAAATTCCCAGTAAACAGAGTAAACAAATTCATTACCAGAATTTCCACTCTTAGAGATCAATACATTACTTGAAGGTTTGATTTCTATTAAAATGTAATGTGAATGTCTACCTTTCAGAGTCCTAAATCTGGACGTTGTCTTACTGTCCTACTTTTGCAAATTCTTTTTATGAACTCACTCCTCATGCGTGCCCCCCACCCCCAGTCTCTGCTTCCTCTACTCATGCCATCTTACTGCTGACTGACACTTTTTGGTCATGCTGTTCTCCACTTGAAAGACCTTCTAAATCCTACTCATCATTCAAGATGCAGGCACATCCCAGGCAAATCATTATTTCTTCTTGAAATCTTAGCCAACTCCAGCCCCAAAGGAGCTCTCTCCTCTCTTATATAGTATTTGTATGTATTTTATACAGTTTCATACAGTATATAGGAAATTATGAAGGGATTGATGACGCCTAAGAAAAATATGAAATTAGCACATTCACTTTTCTAGTTTCAGCTATTGTTCTGTGAGCTGCAAAGAGGTGTTGAAGTAGGAAGAATATTACGTGTTTTTTCTTTTTCTTCAGTACATAACTTATTGTAGGCCCTAGATAAATATTTGATTGAAAAAGAAAAGAATGAATGAATAGATAAATGAAGACAAGACCCTTAGCTAGGTAATTTGATTAATTAATTAAGTGCAGTCCTTGCCTCAAGGAATTTGCAGTATGAAAGGGAGGATAAAGTCTGTAATTTTCTTTAATACAAAACAGAATGGTCACAATATCATAAATGATCAGGGAGTTGATGGAAGAGAAAGACTAATGTGATTGCCTCCAAGAAAAAAAGCTTCATAAAGAAGATGGGATTTGAGTTGATTTTGAAAGTTCATTCAGGATGTAAAAGGTGGAGACAATCTTGAAGAACATACCAGAAGAACATTCCAGGAGGATTCAAGGACCTCAGCAAAGACTTGAAGGGGTATAAATTATTTGTTTCTATAACTGCACACTCATCTTGGTATCTGGCACATAGTAGCTGCTGCATGAATATTTGGCTCTGAGTACATGGGTATATTTGGAAACGGTAGAAAAGTTGGCTATTGGAGTACATGGGAGAGAGGTGGGAAATGAGTCTCAAAAAAAAAAAAAAAGGTTGAAGGCAAAGGAACTTGGATGCTCATCTCAGGAACATAATAGGAGTGATAGGGTAGAAGGGGCACTGACTTGTAGGTTCTACTCCTTGTTTTTCTACTAACTAGCTATGTGACTGTAGAAGGATTTAACCCCTGAAAACTTAAGTTTTCTTACCTGTAAAAAATATATAAGGGAGGTGGATGCACTTGTTTTTTTGTGCCTTTGGCGGTGTTTCAGCTGCCCATGATCTGCTGCTTGCTTTTTCTTAGTGGTTTCAAAACTGTAATCCAATATGTCATGTAGAACAAAAAAGGAAACGGTCAATTGTTCTCTTCTGCTTCATCCACTTTCCTTCAACAGATATTTCTCTTAGGACCAATTCATGTATTAGGCATGGTAAGTAGATTGTCTAGGGCTCATGATCCTTTTGGGAGAAATTAAATTTTCTAATAAAATTAGAAAATAAATGAATCGAATAACAACAAATCTAATTTGGATTATATTCTTTGTATCAACTCAGTCACAGAACATGCTTCTTCACTTTATACGGAGGAAGGGACCTGCTCTGCAGGTGTGGTTCCCATCAACTTCAGCAAAGTCATTAAAGCTATGGACACTAAGGGCATAAAGCTGCCTCAAACACACTGAGCTTTCTCTTTTAGGCAGGTTTGTGGTTAAAACATATTTTGGAAAATAAATATATTTTATGCCCATGTGATCAGAGGAGGGGTGGAAGGAACCTACTGGTACAGACCAGATTTTAGGAAATAGAATCTGAATATGTAAATATTGTTTCTATGGTGTTCCTTAGCTGGGTTTTACAAAATCAAGATGTATTCTTTATGAAGGGATTCTTTTTAAGAAGGCAGCAAGAAGAAAATGACGCTTTCTGCATAAAAGTGCCAGCGCATCCAACTTATGAAAAACATTGCTAAAGGCAGTTCTATTTTTATTCTTCACATCCCGGGCCATCGCAACGCTGGATATTTGCTGCCAAGATGAGGAGACAGGCACCATGTCTAGTCATGTAAACATCACCAAGCCAGAGAATTCTAGCTCTTGTTCGTGTATGCATTTTCTATATTGCTGTCTCTCATGATATCCTTCCCAGAAAAGGATATCCAGGCGGCTTTTAATTGTGTTCTCTTGGGTTTCAAATCAGCCTTTTCCTGAAACCTGCAGTGAGCGGACATCCTGCTCTAGGGACAGCGCGCATGCGCAACCCAGAGGCGGGGGTGGGGCGGGGAAGGGCGGGGAAGGGCGGGCTGTCCCAGCAGGAGGGCACTTCACAGTCAAAGTCCTTTGTACTTTTATTTCCTCCTATTTCAAGCCTAATACTACCGTATGCACATTCTTTACTTGACTCTTCCCCGTGGGTCAAGTGGGACAGGTCCTTGCTTTTTAAAAGTTCCAACTAGGACCATTCTCCATGTAGCAGTAAAGCGCTGTGATAATTTTAATATTCGCACCAGAGACCTAGGAGGAACTTGGGGAATCACCTAGCCAGCTGCTTTCAAACTTTTTAGTTTTCTGAAAAGACTGTGTCTAAACAAAATTGCACACGAGACCCCAGCATTAAAGCAGGCATCAGCGGGGCTGCCCTGCTTGGGGTAAGAACTGAGGGCTTGTACCACAAGACCTGCAGGCATCCCTTAGCTCCCTGGAGGAACTCTAAGTCTCCTTGGGGAATGCTTAGAAACCATGGATCTAGACCAGTTCCCTAATTTTATAAATGGGGACAATGTTAGTCAAAGACTGCACAGCTCAGTAGTGACAGAGAGCGGGCTAGAACTCAGGTCTCCAGAGTCCTTTCTCATACAGCCACTTACCTGTATCTGGTGATGTTTCCAGCTGGGGCGTCTTAGTTTCCTGGCTGCTGTACAAATACCACACGATGGCTTGGCTAAACGGTAAGAATGTGTTTCTTCATGGATTCAGAGGCTAGAAGGCTTGCCTTCTGGGATGAGCCCTGTGCTAGCTGGCCAGCAATCCTTGGATTCCTTGGCTTTCCCTGTCACACTGCAATGTCCTCTCCTTTCTCTTCTGGGTTCCACTGAATTCCAGCTTCCAGCTCTTCCCTGTGGCTTTCTCTTCATAAAGCCTCCGGTAATAAGATTAAGACCCATCCTGACTCAGTTGGCTACACCTTAACAAGATATCATCTTCAAAAAGTCCTGTGTACAATGGGTTTGGTTCATACTCACTGTATATAGGAATGTGGGTTAAGATTAAGAACATGCTTTTTCTGGGGTACATAACTCAATCTGCCACAGGGAGTATGACAAGTAGAAAGAGTAACTATTAAGTTGTCCATAGTTTTGAAAAAGCAGAGGTTTTGCATAGTTGGGAATTCTGGGAATGTCTCAAGCTATACGCTTTTGAATAAGTTGTATTAATTCAACAGAATATATTTGGAAACAAATGAGGTCTAGGCATTCTGAAGAATATAAATATTAAATATATAATCTCATATATAACCATGGTAGGGGAAATAAAACCACATGTGAGAGAGGAGATGTGGCTCAAGCAGTTGGGTGCCCACCTCCCATATGGGAGGTTGGTAGGTTCCCAGTACCTCCAGCTGACGCAATGAGCAGACACAACAAGCAGTTAGCCAATGTGGCTCAAGTGGTCGGACACTCACCTCCCACATTGGAGGTCCCAGGTTCGGTTCCTGGTGCCTCCTAAAAAAGACAAGCTGACAACAAGCAGACACAGCAAGCAGACAGACAAGGGAACCATATGGGGCGAGGTGGGGGTGGGGGTGGGAACAACAACAACAAAAAATACTGAGTTTGCAAATGCTATAGTACAGAGTAGGGAGAGCTGCCTTCTAACATTTTAGGAGTGGGGCTCAGGGAAGCTCTTGGTGCACATGCTGGTAGGGACAAGGGAAGGGCATACTGCTCACGTTGTGTATCCTTAACATGAGGCAAATTTGAACCAGGAAATTGCAAAATATTCAATGTATCTGAATTTACTTTTGGCAGAAGTCTCCTTCAATGACAGTGTGCTAAGAGTGAGAATTGGAGCGGGCAAGACTTGAGGCAGGAAAAACAGTTAAGAAGTTTTTGCAATAATCCAAAGGTGGATATAGGTAAAGGCAATGGGAAGGGTGTGTGGTGAAGTTATCCTTATCTGTGGAAAACAAAAATAAAAGTTTAAGAAGAGAGAGTGCTTCCAAGTCTTTTAAAACATTCTGTAGCAATATTTGCCAAGGATACAAAACTGCTTCAGTAAGCACTTGAAATATAAGCAGAACTTTAATGCTGAGGGAGAATGAATGGCCTTTTATTTAGTTCCTTCAAGGAATGACAATCCTAAAATAAACAATGCTAATGTAGACACACAAAGGAAAGGATGTGCACACATTCTTTAAGAGCAAGGATTAGCAGACATTCTTGAATCTAATAGTGTGAACTAAGAACATGAAGATTTTTTTTTATGAAAAAACTGAAATTGTTGTTAAGTGTTTCACCTACCAAACTAGGGACCAGACTGCATTTTGATACCATTGAATTCAGCTATTTAGCTGACTTAAGGGCTGAGTTATGAAAATCCAAATGTTAAGACAGCCTCATAGTCACCTAACAGCACAGTTTCTCCGCAAACTTGCTTTGCTAACCTCAGGGTGCTTGGCAGAGTGGGGCTTTCTCTTCTCACCCATGTCTTTCCTCCCTTCTTTTTCTCCAGTGTCCTTCAGAGTGGGTAACTTTAGTAAGGTGAATTCTCAAGAAGGAAAGCCTTCAGGCACATACAAGGCTGGAAATAACTGGTATTGCTCTTCTGAAGTGAAGTTAGGATGCTGGGGGTGATCAGAGAGGTATAAATGAACTTTGAGGCACCACAGGGGAGAGAAGAGGGACTCCTGGATGCCCACACGTGGTGACTCAACGGGAAAAGAAAAAACTCGCACCATCTTTTGAATGCCATGTATAATCCTGATTCATAAATAAGATTTTCTTTCTGGTAACGGACTGAACTTACTTCCCAGATGCTAAGTGCGTAACTCAAGAGTTGCTTAGGAATGTTTTGAATAAATTCTAAGCCTTTTCTAGGAACTTCCAAGGAATAATGAAGTGATTTGGGGATAATTATAACCAATGAATCAAGAAAGGGATAATAGCCTTGGAAATGACATAATACTTCCCAAATCCAGTCATGACTGCCATAGATAAATGTAATGTTTGTATTGAAAGAAAGTTTAGAAATCCATTAGTCCTACCCATTCCTTTGAATGATGGAAACATCCGAGTACTTTGGCAGATGAGAAGAGGGGTTAAATTACTTGCTAGGATCAAACAACTACCTAGCCACAGAGCTCTGATTAGAATTGAAGTCTTCTGACTCTTAGACCAATGATCTTTCATATATTGGTCCCTTGTCCATTGGTGAAGGTTACACAAGCCTGGTCTCAGGGAAGACCCTGCCATGTGGTAGCTCACATTGTGTATCCTTAATGTGAGGCAAATTTGAACCAGGAATTGACACCTCATTCTGCTTAGGGAGGATGTGGAAGAATGAATAAAGTACCACCAGGGTCCAGCCATAATTTTAAAGCAAATCACCACCAAAATTTTGGTGTTCTCTAGATGACTGTGAATATGTTTCGTAGCAAATTATACTGGGTAATAATTTTCTTCTTGCATGTGCAATGATTCCTCCTAAATTGACTTTACAATCTGGTGAATATTAAATTGTTATTACAGCTTGGCTTCTTCCACTTTATTTTATTTTACTACCAAGGTTATGGGCTCAATGTTGTAGTTACATTTTATTTCACTTAAAATCAAGGTCTGTTTTGGTCACTTAGCTTCCTCTAACTCATTTGTAAATAGGTTTCTTTATCTGGGGCAATGTTAGAACAGGCCAGTGCACCAGACAGTTGGCTATACATACTTCATATTTCCAAAAGATGTAACTTTCTGTTATTTTAATAGCGATCTGCTCTGGAGACCTATTAATGATAAAATAGTTATATTCTTGCAATTGTCTTTCCTTGTTAATTTTTCTATATGCCCCAATAGCAGCTATATCAATGTCTCTTCATTTCCTTTCGACCAACATTTCAAATGTAGTTTCCTTGGCAAACACTGTATTCTTGATTCATCTCTTTGAACAGTTTCACCGAATTCATTCATAGCTATCTTCTAAGTGCAATCATTTGAAATTATAGAATTTCTTAATGTAGAGAAAAAATATCATTTATTTTATTGTTTAACCTCATGCCTATCATATAACTATGATTACAATTTTTACCATTTACTTACTTTCTTATACTTATTTCTAGGTCTACCCTTTCTTTTCAACTCATTTATAAACAGAGTTCAATTTCGATCGGCTATATCCTTGCCACCTTCCTTGTTTATTGATTTGAAAAAAAAATTCTGGGAAGCGGATGTGGCTCAACCATTTGGGTGCCTGCCTACCACATGGGAGGTCCTGGGTTTGGGTCCCGGTGCCTCCTAAAAAGAAGACGAGCAGATGTCACCCCCGCCGGCAAAGAGCTAGACGCCACCTCCACCATAATGAGCAGCCAGCAGACGCAGCAGCCCATGGGGAGCGGATGTAGCTCAGCCCATTGGGCACTCACCTCTCCTGTGGAAGGTCCTCTCCTGGATAAGGTGAGCAAACAATGAGCAGACAGACTAATGAACCATCTGGGGGAAGGGGGAGTGGGGGGATAAGTAAAGTAAATTTAAAAAAATGGTCACTTCCTTGAAAAAAAAAATTCTGCCTGGATTAAATCTTTGTAGGATTGGCCTAAACACTTTTCCATGTAACTTTTATTTCCTAATGTTTTAGCTTGCTATGAGCACCTCTCTGTCACATCAGTAAGTAAGTCAATCAACCAAGTATTTACTGAGAACTTATTTTGAGCTGAATCGTGTTCAAGATTCTGTGGGAGTGCAGAAGAAATGTTAGCAATGGTTGAGATGTCATGGATCTGGTATTAAAGTTAGGTAGACAAAACTCACTATATGAAATTATGTAAAATAATACCAAAAATAATAATGTACTAAATTGCTTGCAATTTTATTTAAATGCTGCAGGATTTCAGCAATGAAGGAGATCAGATAAGATGTCATTTGGGGCAATCATGGGGATCTCAAAAACTGGATAGAATTAAATGGTGGCAAATTGCTGGAGATAGACTGACCACAGTACATTTTTCTCACAAAGTAATTATCTGCCCACTTAGAGGGGTAGAAAGGGGGGGGGGGGTGGGACGAGAGGAGACAAGAGGAGAAGACAGAGATGGGACAGGTTAGGGCTCATTTGTTTAGGGTTTTGAATATTTAATTAAGAAATTCCCTGGCTACCCTTTAAGTAACTGGGAATGCTAAAGGCTCTCAAGGGTATAAGTTACTCAAGGACAGCAAACCGGTACCTTTTAAAGGAACTTTCTCTTAATGTTAACATTCATGATGTGTTGAAATGGAATAGATGAGCTGGGAGATGGAGGCAGTAATGCAGGTTGTTTTCTCGAGAGCCTGGCCTAGAAAACTCCAGTGCTGCTACTCATGCTTTTTTTCAAAAGCTTTTGCAAAGTTCCGACTTTTGATATAGTCCTACCCTGATTCTTTACTTGAAGTCTTGATTCTTGTAGAGATCTGTTTATGTCCCCATTGTTCTGATTGTTTTCTACTCCTACCCATTACTCTATTCAGAAAGCCATTTACAAACCTATCTTTTCTTACCTTAGAGGCAATTCTTTTTGCTTTGGGTTTTAATATGTGGATACCTTCCAAGTTCTTGACCTCTCTCTCCTTGTAGTTGGATAAATATAAATTATTACAGAGGTGATTAAACGAGGTTCTTTCCTTTAATCTTCCAAAATACTTTCAAAAGACTTCATACTGAAAAGTTACTATAAATTAAAATAATCAGCATTGGGCCTACTAATCACCCCCAAAAGTCCATGTTTATGCTTACTGCAGATTTGTTTGAAGGAGTATATGTTGAATTTAATGTTAAAAACCTCTGCCTTCCTTTGCCATCCAACATTCAAAACATTTTCGCAAGACAGAAAAATGTATATTTTGTTCTAAAAAGCTCAAGTCAGTGAAAGAGAAAACTAACTCCAAGGGCATCACTTTCTCCAAATGTAGGTCTTCTTTAGCGCGAGCCTCTTTAGCAGCACACAAAAGGAACATTTAAAGTGAAAGCATAGGAAATAAGGCTTTTCACTCTTGTTAACAATAATGGGGAGTGATACACTGAATGTCTCTGTAGTGAGATTTATTCCACAGGGAACAAAATATTTTATCCATCAAATGAATGAAATGAACTCAAGTGAGTTTCCTTTCTTTTATTTCTTTATTTTTTTTTCATTGCGTTTGCTTGAAGAGGCTGACCAGCCTTCTTAGAAGGTCAGAGATTCCTGCCCCTCCTTGGTGAGAATGCAGATACTTAGACCAACCCTCACCTTTGTTCTTATGAATTCTGATTTAGGACTAACGGCTAACCTTGCAAAACCTGTGAATTTTGAATGTTTATGACATAGGTGGCCCTAGAGAAAATTTTAAAGGAAAAGTAATGTGAGTTCAGGGTCTTTCTTCCAGCTCTCACACCTTTTTTTTTTTCCTTTTGATGATAAACCTTTCATTTTCTCCACCTCCTCAGTACCATTTGCGGGGTGATAAGATGCTGTTTGAGTCTACCTATCATTAACCCTTACCTATTCAGTTAAAAACTTACCTTGAAGCCTTTCTCTACCATCAGCCAATTTTAGCTAAAATGTTAGTGAATTTCGAAGAAACGTGTCTGTATTTGTTAATGATTTGAATTAATAATTTTTAGTTGAAGAACAGACATAAAAATGGAAAAAATGAATGCTTTGTAAGGAACATTAGTCAATGAGGAACAACAATATAAAAGAATATTAGAAAGCCAGCAAAGTAATTGAAGACAAAAGGGACCTGCCCTAAACTAAAATATTCCTCCTATTTTGTCAGTCTCTCTCTCAAAACTGCCAAGATATTTGGGAGACTCCCCTGATCCTCAAACTGACTTGTCTTTGCTTACTTGATTTTCACCCTCCTACCAAAGTGCTTCTGTTTACAGTCCTCTCATCACACTCACTGAGTCCCGCTGGAAGCCAGGACTACTGCCCGACCATCAGGAATGTTTGCATGCGGACCAGATGTAGATCACGTGGTTGAGCGCCTGCTTCCCATGTCCGAGGTCCCAGGTTCATTCCCTTGTACCTCCTAAAACAAACAAACAAACAGCAACAACAGCGAATGTTTGCAGCACTTAGAAAAAAGCTTTGTTTCCTCCCCCAGGCCCATAGCAGGCAGGGTGCTTGGCTTGAATTTAACCCCCCTTGCCCCAGGTTCTGACACCCAGATCTCTTTAGGCTGCAAGAGATCCTCTGCTTTCCTCTATTCTGGGAAAGCTTGCTAAGCTGGGTGTCCAAAGAGGCTGCTATAGTCTATTGCTACTCAAAACGTCATCTGTGGCTTGGAAGCAGCAGCAGCACCTAGGGTTTGTTAGAAATGCTGACTCCCAGGTCCCCTCACAGACCTACTGACTCTGAATCTGCATTTTAATGTGGTCTCTAGGTCATTACATGCTCACTAAAGCTTTAGAAACACTGCTTAAATCCAGAGAGTCTTCAGCATTTTGGTCTTACAGCCCCTTTACTCTTAGAAATGATGGAACACCCCATGGGTGGTTGTTCATGTGGTTTATGTTTATATTTATCAAATTAGAAATTTAAACTGTGAAATATTTTATATCTAGTTATTACTTCATGAAAAAAAAAGAAAAATAAACTCATTACAAGTTATTATAAACAAATATTTTTATGAAAAATAACTATATTTTCAAAAAAATTAGTGGGAAGGGAATGGTGTTATTTTACATTTTTGGAAATCTCGTTAATGTCTGGTTTAAAAAAAGACAGCTGGATATTCATATCTGTGTCTGCATTTAATCTGTTGTAATAGCATACATTTATATAGGCTCTGGAATACTCCACAGTATGCTGATGAAAGAATGAGAGTGAAAAAGACAAAAAAATAGTCTTAGGATAATTATAAAAAGTTTTGACCTAAAAGACCTCCTGAAAGGGTTTTGAGGATTCCCTAGAGTTTCTGGGCAACCACTGTTCCAACCCAAATTCCCATATTGATTAGTTGTGTGGTCTTTTAGGCAAGTGATAAAATCTCCCATTTTCTTTACATGTAACAATAGTTACAGTAACAGATAACACTTGTTCTGAGTCCCATCTAGTCCAGACACTTAGATGAGGAAGTAGACTCAGCAAATTTAAATGACTTGATGATAAACTGGAATTGAGATCTTTTGAATCAAAGTCCTACCTCCCAGAGTTGTAAGGAATATGTATAAATTGCAAGATGATGAAGTGCTATAAAATAACTGCTCAGTACTATTATCCATGTTGTCTTTAAAATTTCTACAGATTAAAAGCTGCTCTCTATAGAAAGATTCTGATTTTATAGTTTTTTTTTTCAATCTATTTTGTGCTTATTTGCATTTGGTAAAACCTGGGTGTGACACAAGCTATTCTTCCCCAGTTATACAATACCACATTCAGTTGGAATCTGAATTCTTTCATTGAAAGATTTGTTTTCAGGTTTATAAACTGTTCATTTTCACTGGCATTTGAGCATGTTATTTTATAAATGATGAAATTCCAGGGTGGGAACTGAGTGCTTCTTTTTCCTTTTTCTTTTTTTGTTTTTGAATACAGTTTTTTAAAATAATTTTTTAAAATTTTTATCTTCCCCCGAAATGGCTCCCTCCTCTATCAGCTCATAATCTACTCATCTTCTTTAGGAGGCACCAGGAACCAAACCCAGGGCCCACGTGGGAGGTGAGTGCCCAACCGCTTGAGCCACTTCCGCTTCCTGCTGGTTGCGTTGTCTGCTGGTTGCGGCGTCTACTGGTTGTGGTATCTGCTCATTGCAGCATCTTCTCCTTGTGGCATCTGCTCGTTGTGGTGGTTGTGGCATCTGCTGGTTACGGTGTCTGCTCATTGCAGTGGTTCTGGAGTCTGCTGGTTGTGGTGTCTGCTCATTATGGCCTCTGTTGATTGTGGCATCTGTTCATTGTGGTATGTGCTAGTTGCAGCGCCTGCTGGTTGCAGCACCTGCTGGTTGCAGTGTCTACTGGTTGTGGCATCTGCTGGTTGTGGCATCTGCTGGTTGCGGTGTCCACGGCACCTGCTGGTTGCAGCCTCTGCTCATTGCGGTGTCTGTGGCGTCTGCTGGTTGTGGCGTCTGATGGTTGCAGTGTCTGCTCATCTTCTTAGGAGGTGGGTTCTCAGTTGCTTGAGCCACATCTGCATCCCTCTTTCTTTCTTTTAAAAAATTATGTCAGTTAAAAAACAACAAAAACTCTAGTGTTGTGGTTTAGTTAACTTGTTTTGCTCTAGAGAGGAAAGAGTGTTAAACTAGGTGTGTGTGTGTGTGTGTATATAACTTTTTCTTTATTTTTAAAGGAGCTTTAAACTATATACATGTTACATCGAAAAAATGGAGGATTCCCATATACCCCACCTCCTCCCCCTCCCACACTTTCCCACATTAACAGCATCTTTCATTAGTGTGGTACATTTGCTACAATTGATGAACATATAGTGAAGCATTGCTACTAACCATGGTCTATGGTTTACACTATGTTTTATACTTTGCACTGCACAATTTTAAATGTGTAATGACTGGTATCCATCATTGTAATATGCATAATGATTCCAATGTAACAAAAATGCCCCATGTAACACCTATTGAACCTCTGGTAACCATTGTCCTTATATCCATATTACAAGTTCTTCTATTACTAGAATAATAATAAGTCTACTTTAGTCCATAGTTGCAGTCTCCCCTTATGTTTGTTCATCCCTCTATCTTGAGGGTTTGGGGATGGTGATGGCCACTCTGCTTCTAATTGAGAGGGGGCTTAGATCACATGGGGCAGATGGATGGAACTGTCTTGCCTGCAGTTGAAGATACTGTCTGCTTCTTGGGTTGGGCGTTGTCCATCATCATCCTTTTGTTAGTTATCCGGGGTGAGTCTGATGAACTGGAGAGTAGGTATTGGCTACTACTCTGCTGAGATTCAGGGCTTACTTGACATATAAAAAGCCAGAAGATTTAAGTCTCTGGGACATATATTTAATGGGTATAGTGTTAATTATACATTCAAATAAATGGGGTAGAAGAACCATCTATAGGAAAATTATAAATGAAACTAACCCTGATGTATTGGGGGAGATGGGTTATCACATATTCAAAGGGAAGGCCCACTGATGGTTGCTGATTTCCTGAGGTTGTCTGCCCTGCCTAGATCATCTAGATGTCTCTAGAGCCCCCAGGAGCACCTCTATTTGAGACACTGTTTACTGTGGCAGGCAGTGAGATCCTTCTGAGATGTGCATAAGCATAACCTCTGGAATGACCTCCCAATTCACTTTGAAATCCCTTCACCATGAAAACTCATTTGCATTTAATATTTCCCCCTTTTGGTCTAGGTCTTTCTCCAAAAGCATCATTAGTTGGTACTTGGTATTAATCCCTTGATGCCAGGGAGGCTTATCCCTGGGAGTCATGTCCCATGCTGGGGGGAAGGCAGTGGATTTATATGCTGAGTTTGGCTTAGAGAGAGGCCACATTTGAGCAACAAGGAGGCCCTCAAACTTGGTATATTTTAAAACATTTTTTCTCTAAGGTTAAATGTGATTTTCAAATGTTATTTGTGTTCAACTTTTGCTATAGCCAGATATTCAGCTTGGTTTTCATAGTTCCTGATATTTTCAGAAAAATTAAAATAAGTATGTTCCAAAATTTTTTTCTACACATTAGTTGGCTTAAACAAACTCTACTGTGAGCCACTGGGCAGAAGGAAATGCAAGGACTCTCACAGGAAACAGCTCACTTTTCAGAATCACTGGAGGTACATGGAACCTCTGAGTGAGTCCCTAGAGAGAAGGAAACCAACATCTAAACTTAATTTAACTCTGTAGGGTAAAGTGGACATGACTGTGGTTTGGCAGATGGAGAGAGCAAAGTACAGGAGAAAACTGACATTGGTCATGGGATTAGAGAACATGATGTTTCAGTTTTTAGGAAAACTGGGGAAAGTCAGATTGGGGAAAGGCAAGATTATTCCGTTTTATTATTCCAAAGCCAAGTCTGGACTAGACGTGGAGACCCAATGCAGGAGAAAATGGTAACAAAGGTCAGGGTCTTTCATGTTTGGGGAGGTTCTGAAGTGGAATCACAGTGTAATTAGATGCAGATAAAACTTCTCTGTGGCTGTTTCTCATTTCTTCTCTTGTGTGGGCAGACATTTCTCTCTGGGTTATAGTGAATGCTTCTTAATTCCTTTGCTTTGATGGCCATGCACTGAAGAGCTTGCCACCTCTTTTCCCTGCCAGTAAGTGTATTTTGCCAAAATGTAAATGATTAACTCACTCTAGCTATTGGTACATTGCACACTTCTACCAAAAGGAGTGATTCGGAAAAGATTTGGGGTATATCAAGTTAAATGGGAGTTCCCAAAGACACACATTTAGGATATAGTGAAATCATTTAAAAATTTCCAGAATCAGTGTCTATGGTGTATGCTGAACAAACAAACCTCAACAGAAGATTTTACCTCAGTGTTTCATACTTAGAGTATATTGCAATGATTATTATGTTTTCAGGGCAACTGAATGTCAGGTTTATAGTTACCCGTAAATATGTACACATATGATGTCACCTATATTTTGTCAGCCTTTGTGGAATTTGAACAATAATTTTCCTTTCAACTGCAAATACTGTCTATATGACAAGGTCTCCTGAAAAGTGGGGCAGCTGTTTGAGTCACACAAGATAAATATATCTTGAAATGACTATTGTTTCGAGTCCCTGAATCATTTCAAAGGACATTTCCAAGGCAAATATATGATGTAACTCTATGTGCTTTCAATAATACATCTGCAAGGTAAGTCGTATGATTTCCCAGGATAATATTAAGTCTACAAATAGACTGTCACTCGCAAATAATATTGTAAACGAGATCTACATAGTCTATGTCCTATAAAAAGGACATTAAACTGTGTTTTGAGTTAAAGCAATGTTTATTTTCTTAAGGGAACACATCTTATTTTATTTTACTAAAGCTTTTATTATTGCAAACTTCCTGCACATAAAATGCACTAGTAAAAATTCTTTTGGTATACTAGCAGCTTGCATTACACTAAACCGATAAAAAATGGATTAAAAATTAAACATTTATGACCCAAGGAGCTGCTGAACAGACTATGCTGAGAAGAACATCTGTAACCATAAAATGCAGATTCTTGAAACCTGAATTTGCCTGTTGTGCTTACTTAATTACCATGCAGAGTAACTTGTTGGGTCCTGATAGGGCAATCGCTGGGTTGTAGAAAATATTATTCCCTCCAGGATTTTCCTGTGCAAATTCCAGGAGGGAGGGTTCTCTTTCCAATATCCAAGTGTGACTTCAATTACTGTTAAATGGAGTTATGTATACTATGCAATGGTATAATAGGCTCTGGAGTAGAGAGATAAAACAATAGTACTAACCTGCAGTATCATGTCAGCAATATTATTTAACTTCTAATTTCTTAGCCTGTAAACAGTGAATAAAACTGATTTTTACTCATTTAAGTGAATAATGCAGTTTGCAAATACTTTCATTAATAGGAAAGTAGACTTATGATTTGATGGTAAGCTCAGGTTCCTTCCTCCAAATACCCACCCCTTCACTCAGATTGCAAGCATCTAGCAGTTAGAAACCATATCTTGGTCATTTTTGTAACCTCAACAGGGTGAACACAGTGAAACCAGATTCTCAATAAAAGCTTACTAAAATGAACTGTGGAAGAAAAATACATTATTTACTCCATTCTATTAGTATATTTAGTATTTCACCTCTGAGGGACAAAGTCAAGCTATTCAAGGTATTCAAAGTTGGAAACGACCAAATTTTTTAAAGTTCTTAATTAGAGAAAATGTAGGTTGTTCTTGTATGATTTCTGGATGGTTTCATTTACTGGATCACTGGTCTCAACAGGAAGAAGAAACCATGACGAGCTTGCTGAAGAATATAGAACAATGGACCAGAAAAGCTGGTTTTAGTTCCAGTTCTGCCACCAAATATTTGTGTTATCTTAAGTTCTCTTAATCATAATTCATTATTAGTTGCCTTGGGATGAAAACACTTATTACAGAGGATATCACAAAGACAAAATAAGGTAATGGATGTGGAATTGTTTTAAAAGTTCAAAGTATACCACACTTGTTTGTACCATATTATTATTTGCATAAAGAATGATTTTAATGTTGATGATTGAATTACAGAAAGTGCATTTGACATAAAAAATCTTTTCCAGAGGCTGGACATGACAGTCGAATCTTTCTCCTAGATTTGTTTCCAGAAATAAACAGAGCTGTGCAAATATTAATACACTAAATAATAACATGCCACTTCAGTATAGCAATGCAGTAAAGTCAAAGTGAATCTATCTCTAGTACCAAGATAATGCACATTATGATGAAATGAAACCTGATAAGTTATTGGAATCATACATAGAAATGTATATAGCACATTATTAAGTGCCTTTACATATATTCTCTCACTCAATTATGAAGACCATTGTATTAGTCAGCCAAAGGGATGCTGATGCAAAATAACAGAAATTGGTTGGTTTTTATAAAGGATAATTTATTTAAGGTAGAAGATTACAGTTACCAGGCCATAAAGTATAAGTTACTTCCCTCACCAAACTCTGTGGCCAAGTGTTGGAGCAAGATGGCTGCCGACATCTGCCAGGGTTCCTGGGTTCCTATCTTCCCGGGGCTTGCCTCTGTCCAGGCTCAGGCTCGCATCACTCCACAAGACCAGCTGTAGACTATCAGGCGAATGGCTCCTCTCTTCCAGGAGCCTTTTCTCCTTCCTCATGACCAAGCTCCTCTGTGTGCTTACTTCCCTGGGCTCCAGCATTAAAACTCAACATCAGAACTCCAACATCAAAACTCCAACTCTGTCCTTTGCCATGTCTTTTATCTTTATTCCCCACTCACCAAGGGGTGGGGCTCAATGCTTACTGACGTGGCCCAATCAAAGCCCTAATCATAACTTAATCATGCTGAGATGAACAGACCAGTTTACAAACATAATCCAATATCTATTTTTGGAATTCATGACTATATCAAACTGCCAAACTGCTACAACCATATTTAATTGCATGAGATATTGTTTGGAGTTATATTACTCTATTGCATTCTCATTAACCAAAAAGCATTTGAAATAGTAATTCTTGATTAACCAAAGTACCTAGTTGACATGCTTAGCTTATTTCCCCATATTGCTGTGTAAGTGAGAAGTGTCTTTCAGAAAAGTTCCAGTTGGACTGCAGGCTGGGATCATTGAGAAATAAATACAGTCAATTGACCTTTGGCCTTATCAACACATTCATGGAAAAATTGTGAGGACAACAGCTGCAGTCAGCTTGCCTTAAAAGGCCATGTATTTGAGGTACGATGCCCTTTAATCTCTGGTTATTATAAAGTTAAATGTAATATAATAATTATTAGCATTAATATGCAGAGATCATTATTTTTAGACAATTTTTTGGCACACATTGGCTACAATAGTGTATGCTATTTTGGACTCTTTCCTTTTACAGCAACTGGATTCACCAAGTGGGAAACCAATTTACTCTTTGAGATCAGTGCTACTCTAAGTGGGGTCCTTGGACCAGCAACATCACCTGGGAGCCTACTAGAAATGCAAATCCTGGACCCTGTCCCAGAGCTACTGAAACAGAATTAACAAGTTCTCCAGGTGATTCTGCTGACCCATCAAGGATGAGACATTATTCAGGGTGACAGAAATGACCAGACACTTTAGTCATTATTTCAGAGTTCAGTACATTTTTTCTTTGAGTGTACAAAAAGTGGAGGAGTAGAGGTAGGGAATGAGAGAAGAGAAATCAATGAAAAACCCAGTTTCCCTGAAAATGGATTTTGTTTTTTTTTTAGATCAGTAAACCTTAAACTTTTTCATGCATCAGGGTCACCTGGAGGGTTTGTTAAAACACAGATTGCTGGGCCCCACACCATAGTTTCTGATTCAGTACATTTGGGGAATTTGCATTTCTAATGAGTTCCCACTAGATGATGGTCTAGGGACTATACTTTGAGAACCACTGTCTTGGATAAATATAAAACTCTCAACTGGAGTGCTCTTAACTTTAGCATTGGGGGACCACATTTCAATCAATAAACACAGTAAGTACTAAATATCACACTTTGGGTTGATAGTACGTCAGGTTGGGGAAAAGTTACAGTTGGCTAAAGAAGCAGAAAATTGTGATGTGGGAAAAGGGCCTTAAACAGAGCCAGGGAAGAGAATAAGACAAGGGTACAAGGAGAGTGAGACAGTGGTGGTAGGGGAAGAGGCCCCTGAAGGAAGGGAGTTAAAAATAAAATAAAACAAAATAAAAACAAAATAGCAAATAAACCACATCTCTGAAAGTTTAGAAAAGCACAGGCTTAGAATTTGGAATTGGTGGGAAGGTGGCAGCAGTTCATTAAGGAATATCTGCTCCAGAGAGTTTTCACCTCCTTTCTTCTGCCCTTTGAAATCTAGATTGGCTTATTAACCATTATTCACAGATCACCATGCTAATTCTAAATCTTTATAAGCTATGAGTAAAATTATTGTTTAGTCCTTCACCCTAAAGAGGAAAATATTTGAGCAGTGCCAGAGGTTCTACTTTTCAGTCTAATAAAAAATATATATATTTGAATCTCTACCGTATTTCTCTATAAACTTTCTCAATAAAACTGATTTACTTTGGACATTTAAACTTTTTTTTTTATATATTGATTTGCTTTTCATCAGGTCCTTAAATTCTCATAGATTTTTAGCAAACAGAAAGGAGATTTGGGTGACCATATTTTCAATATAATCTATTTCTTTGAATATTGCTAAGTAACCAAGACACATATTTAGTGTTTCTTTTATTGGCCCTTTGAAAACACTCATCCAAAAAAAGTCTCTTTATTGACCCTGTACATTTTTTTTTATTATAAATATTGTAATTTTATTACAATTGGTGAATCAATACTTTCATAATGACACTATTATTTGAGGTACATTGTTTTTGTTATAATATATGTTTTCTTAAAAAATTTTTTTTTAAATTTTTTATTTATTTTTATTGTGGGTAAAAATCAAAATTCTCACAATACATACAAACATACATTTTAATCACTGTCTATGACTTCAATTATTTTATAGCATTTTTTCAGTAGAAGAGTTTAAATCAATTCTTATATTATGTGCTAAGTTTGAAAAATACATATTTATGTTGTGAACAAAGGAACAGACAATTGGGATGCTTTATGTTTCTACCTTGGTTTCAGCATCGAAGGCTGTGTCTAGTGACAAATTAGAATAACAAAAGGAAAGAATTATCAGGCAAATGGAGGCCTTGCCTAGAGATCACTAAGAGAATAAGACAATTTAATTTCATTAAATTTCATTTAATGAAAACGAGCACATGAACTATTTAAGAAAACACATGACTTTTCAAAGTAAAATGCTTTCATCTGAAATACACACACAGGCTTTTATGGCTTTATTAATTTTTGTTATTTAAACATGACCATAACTGCAGTAGCCCCTTTGTGGGGTTAAGCATGTGGGTCCTGGAATTGGGCTGCCGGGATTCTACCATTCGCCAACCGTGTGGCGGGAGTCTGGTCACTTAGCCTCCGTTTTTCTGAAATGTAAAACAGAGAAGCAATAGCACCTACCCCACAGTGATGTTCTGAGGGTAGCAGAATATGCACATAGTATCTAGACTGAAGTTCACCTCTGGTATGCACTCAGTTGCCATTAGTCACAAAGATGAAGGTGATTAGTCATTGGGACTACAATTTACTTTTAGAAGTCTTGTAATACATACATACTTGGGTTTAGGTCCTACGACAACTGAGCTAGTAGAAAAGCTTAACTGTACATAGAGTAGTGGAAAGAGTAATGGAAGTTTAGAATGTTGAGATTTCTTTCTAGCTGTGATCTCGGACCTAGTAGTGCTGGATTACATTAAGTAGGGGAGGTCGTTTTGCTGGAGAGCTCAGTGTCTTTCACTTGAGCCCCTGCTCTGCAACTTACTTTGGCCAGTAGCCTTGGAAGGTAATTTAATTATCTGCTCCTCAGTTCTCCCATTTTGCAAATGACTATGGGATTTAAATGACCTCAAAATACCTCCCAGCTCTAAAATACATATTTTTAAAACACTGTTTAATTGAATAATGATACCAAATAAGTTTGTAAACTTTTAACTTTTTGTGGTTGTAAATTGGAAGAAAAAACCCTATTTACTAAACTATAATCCATTGTAAAGTTTATTTTCAGTGTCTTATTTTTTCAGAGGCAGCAATTAACGTCAAATATAAAAAGCAATACACTTCTCTTCTGTATTATTATTTTTTCTCTGAAATGGATGGTAAATGCAAATAAAATAATTCCATGTATTTATTTTAATACATGGGAAAATATCCACTCTCGTGCTGAAACCTTTTTAAGCCAATTTTCCCCCCAGCTGGTTCAATTTTGCTTTTTAGCTGATCATTTATTAGGGATTTGTAATGAAAATGCTGAAAGCCCCATAAATGCTATGGCACTGGTTGGTGCTGCTGAAATAATGGAGCTTTTAATCACTACCTGTGTAGGGAATGAAAAGAGAAGACTCCCTCAGTCTGTGAAATAGGAAGATGATATGGAAAATTCCTTGGGGAGAAACAAGCATTTTTGGGATATTAGCTAAGTATTTCACTAGTGACCTTTAGCCAGTACAGCAGTTTCCACAAAAACAACAGGCTTGTTACAAATGATAAATGGAAATTCATTCTAAACAGGTACACCTACATCGTAGCAATTATTCCATGATTCATTACTCCATATTTGTTAAGGTTACAAAGATAACAGTACTTTGTTATTTAGTATGGATTTTCCTAATTGCAAAACACCTTATGATTTATTATACAGTCTATGATTAGACTAGGCTGAACCAATCAATATCCTATTAATTACTAGTTGCTGTTTTACATGCAATCTAACAATATCTGAATTCGGAAAGTTGTTATCTCGGTCAGCAGCCGAAATGATATACGTTTTTCATAAATACAAAAGCCTCATCATCTCAAGAGGAAGTCATTATGCTAAGAAAATTTGAATGCAATTTGTATGGGAGCAGACAGATTATTGTGTGTTAAAGAGAACATCATTCAATTTGTTGATCATATCCTGCTCTTGAGTATTAGGAACAAAACAAAACAAAACAAAAAAACCTACTTGTGAGACCAGCATTAGCTACCAGTATTTTTTCATCACCAGATAATATTTCCTAATAATTAGCTGGCTGACTTTTCTTGAAGATGTCATTATTCAATTGAATACCAAAGTCTCCTGATTGATAAAACCAAATTCCTAACACAGAAGATTCAGGTTAATCAATACGCCATGCAGAATTGGGCACATATATTCAGGCTGTTATTTAGATTATACCCTCACTAGATAGGAGTAATTTGAGTCTTAGGAGACTTAAAACAAATTATTTTCAAGGCAAATTATTCTCCCTAATGAGGCCAAGAAGAATGATGGGGATAAAGTCTTGGTTGCTGCTAACTAATATTTAACTCGCACTCAATTAAACTGAGCTGTCCTAGTGGACAAATTAAAAAAGTGATCTTCAGTGTGTCTTTGAAGATCATTGCAAAAGTCAGAAGGAAAGTAGGAATGTGAAGATGACCCCTTAGTCTCTTGAGGCATCCAGTACCCTTCTATAGCAAGAGGGAAAATGCATTTGAGGACTATACATTATCCTTGTGGCAGATACTAATGAGGCAGGGAAGAGAAGAAAGAAAAGTAAACCCCAGTTATATTTTGGATGAATATCATCACACTTTATATACCTCAGACTTTTACCCACAAACTTGGAAGTATGCTTCCCTGCTAAGTTCAAATTTTCTCCATTTGCAAGTACTATGACAAGAAGACACCTACAGAGACACTGCTGATGAAAATGAATAGATGTCACTACTTTAGGTCAACAATGACCTTCAATCACCAGTCCCGTCTCTGAGTACCCAGACCTAGGTCTATAGGAGGCAGCTGACTTCTTATTATCAGATCACCTCAGGAGGGAAGGTCTTGACTGACGTGCTGTCCTGCCATCCTGCCATTTGTTTCGTTGTTCCTCTCTCTCTCTCTCTCTCTCTAATACCATTTCAAAACACCCTGGCTACCAAGAAAAAGCTTTGGAATTGCCCTCCTGATCTAACCAGGGTTATTCATATATTCAGTAGGTATTGCATCTATGATACTACCTCTATACTATTGTCCTCCTCTGTAATTTCATTGCTTTCACTTCCCTATATCATTGTCCTTATCAATTTGTTATGAACACCTCATAGGCAGAGATTCAGACTTTCATACCTGTGTCACCAGTCCTAACATACAGTACCTCTTGGGAGTGTTTTTGAATAAATGGAAAAGTCAATGCACCTAGAGCAGACAAGACTGCAGTGTATCCTTAAAGTGTCCTATAACCTTCTCCTCTAGAATTCCATCTATATTTATACTGGCTATAATGCTTCTTTCCATGCTTCTTAGAAGAAGATAACACATCATGTCTCAATTGCACTATCCTCACTCTCTTGGGGCTATAAAACCACTCCAATGGAATAGATGCAAATGGAACACACATACCCAAACCCCACCCACAGATTCCAGCAACCTTCCTGAGTTACATTTGTTACTATATTGGAGGACCTGCCCAGGAGAAGTCATTGATAGAGAACCTAGGTATATGACAATGACTTTGATTTTTCTTCCTTAGATCTAAGGAACTTGCTATGACATGGCTTTTTTGGTAAAGTGACTATTGTGTTTTGAGGAACTAGGAATAGGAGGGGGTGGAGCTAGAATTGCCATGCTCTTTGAAATAATTTTCTTCAGGGTTTAGTCTGTGTAGGTGCAAAATAAAAAGCCTGAAGTTTTTTAGAGACAAAGCATTTCTACTGGTAGAAAAAACTTGAACAGAAACTACAAGCAAACATAAAATCACTGGTCATAAAAACGAACCAATTTTGTACCCTTTGATATATGTGCTATTGAGATATTTAAAAAATAATAATTGGAAGACACTGTGGAGACACACCCCATCAATAATGAAGAAACAATTCTTAGTTTCTCAGTTCTCTTTCTGACTTGGTGACCTTGTCAGCCCCAGGTTCAACCACTTGGCATTTGCCAAAGCCACCAGCAGCTGATGCTTTCATTGTATGAATGCCAAGAGACCACTCTCTTAGGAAAACTTCCCAGATGAGACCTGAGCTCCCCTTCCACTGCTATAGATTTTCCTCCTAGGGTGGGAATAAATAAGACTAATAGATTGTGGTCATTTTTCCTAAAAAGGTGATGTAAATTTTCTGTTTCCCTTCCCTTTGAGTTAGACAACATGCATGCACAGGAGGGAAAATGAGTAACAAATGAAAATTCTCTTGTTAAGGCCCCTTTTAGAGACTTAAAATAAGGATATTTGGCATCTTCAATCTACTAAGTTGTCTTTTTTCCTTGCAAATGAACCAGAAGGAGGTTGTTACTAGACTTCAACCTGCACCCACAATGTCTTCTCCCAGGTAAGTAAAGAAAATAATCAGAGCACCCATTCCCCAGTGGTTGACTGGGGAATCACATGAAGGTAGCAGGCAACCCCTATGCTAAATATTTCCAATCAATGAGAAAGCAACACCAGCTCTGGGGCCCAGGACCATATGGATAATTCAATATTACCACTTTCAGGTAGAAGGCTCTAAGTAAGGAGGGCAATATACGAATATTTTTGGACATTTCCTTTAATAAGAGATAAAATGCATACAAAATTCCTTTGATCAGTCTCCTTTCTTGATTTTTCTGAAATCAGCCCTCAGAAGGAAGGCCTTGCCATATGGAGCAATCCCAAAAACAAAAATGCTTTTAGCCTGCATAAGTAATAGAATACCCAACTCAAACTAAAACTTGTTTAAATAGTATTGGGAATACATTGCCTCACAAAATGATGTCAGAGGCAGGACAATTCCAAGGCTGGTGACTCCATCAGCTCCATGACAACATCAGTGAGCCAGATTCTCTCCACCTTTCTGTTCTCAGCATGTTGGTTTTTAATCTCAGGATTGTCTCTTCAAAGACCCAAGTCAGCTGTAGCAGCTTTGAGCATCACATTCTCCCATCAAAATTACCAAAGGCTGGAAGAGAGAACATCATTTTTTTTTTGCTCATTGTCTAAAAGTGAAGTAAATGTTCTACACTAGATGGTTCCTTTATTGGACAAATTTGAGTTTTATGCCCATTCCTTAACCCATGGCAAAGGGAATAGAATTCCCGTGATCAGCATAGTCTAACTAAGCCCGTTGGGAATGGGGAGGTGGTTTAGCAAGGCACTTAGCCTACCTTGAAGCACGTGGCTGAAATAACAGAACATAGGAGGAAATGAGCAGGAAGATGAGCTACTGGGTAGGCAACCTGTGTAGTGTCTGTGTCAGGGCAATTATGCTTAGGCTAAGTACTATATGTACATTATTTTACTTAATCCTTCCATAGATGAGGTAAATAAAGGACTATCATCACCCCTGCTCTTTACATGAGAACATGAAGCTCAGAGTGTTTAAGTAGCTATGTAAGATTACTTGGTTCTGGAAGCCCAGAAATTATCGGGCTCCAAGAAGGCCATCCTTCTTACTAGTAAGTATGGTCCCAAAGAATTCTATTGCCCTGCACCTTGAATTCTGGAGTAAACACAGCCTTTTCCAAGAATGCACCAAACTGCTATTACCTTCCCTGTTCTCAGCTTTTCCCTCAACCCCACATAGGCACTTTGTCCAACCACTCATTTGCTCATTCCCAGGTCATCTCTGGAATCAGAATGAGCTATGAATCCAGAGCTAGTAAGTAGGATTCTGATCCTCTCCATGAATTCCTCCTTCCCCTGTAAAAGCTGGAATTTGCTTTTGGCATTCTGCCAAGGCCAGCCCTGTCCCTTATCCCATCCTAGAAATATAGCCCAAGAACTGTCTTGTCACTGGTCACCAGTCACACATACCCTGTCTGCAGTTTTAGAAAGATCTCTTGGAACACGGAGCTGGCTTGGATCATTTGAGTCTGTCAAGTCCATATAAAACTAGTTGATTATTCTCTTTCCCCTTTATTCTGGGTTAATTTCTCTATGCCTCACCTCGTCCTTCCCTCTCAGGGGCATTCAACAATCAACACAGTTAGCATCTCATTGTTTATGGCAAGAAATGAATAATAAATAAAAGAGTGGAGCCAGATTCTAAAAATAGTATTATAAATTTGAAATAGTCAGGTTTTATTTTGTTTGCCCTGAGGGAGCTGCATTTCCATGAAAAGACATGTTGGAAAAATGCTCCACATGGCTTAGCTTTATTCCAATGGGGCCTTAACCCATGCTTGCTCTTCAGTGACTGAGGAGGGGAGAGAAGGATCCTGTTGACTGGAGAAATTGGCATCCTCCATCCAAGACAGCTCATCTTCCTGTTCAAGGGGAGAACCATTGAAGTAGGGGTAATGTGCTCTATTGCCTCCAAAGGCCAGAAAGAAAACATGGAGGAGTGCAGCCTACAGGGCGGATGAAGGCTGCCAGGGAACTAGAGCAGACAGGCTGCTTCTAGCATGGGTGGAATCTACTCAGCCAGCATGAGTCAGCTGTTACCATAGAGGTCCAGGTTGTGAACTTATGATTCCACAAGAAACTGGAAATCTGAATTTTACGTGAAATTCTATGATTTAAAAAAAATTTATTAGAGAAGTTGTAGTTTTACAAAACAATGATAAAGGAACAGAGTTCCCATATTATACCCCCTCCATTATTAACACTTCGGGTTAGTGTCATATCTTCATTCCAGTTGATGAAAGAATATTATTATAATTGTCCTATTGACTATAGTCCGTGGTTTACATTAAGGATCATTGTTTTGTATACTCCTATGCTTTTTCCCTTTAATTATTATTCTAGTCTAATAGCATATATACAACCTAAAATTTCCCTTTTTAGCCACACTCAAATATGTAATTCAATATTGTTAATAACATTCATAATGTTGTGCTACCATCACCATCTATTATCCAAACTTTTCCATCACTAAGAATAGAAGCTCTGTTAAGCATTAACACACTGTTCCCTACCCCCATCCTAGCCCCTTATAACTTTTTTTTTTTTTTGGTGTTATAATTATTTAATAAAATAACATCTTAAAATATAGTCACTAATAACATATTCTTTTTAAGTGGGAAAGTAAACATTAAAAAATTCCTGATATATTTGATTTTATGTATTTTGAATGTTCTGAAATCATATAGAACACTCTGAAATTTTTTTAACTTTATTTTGTACATTTAATAATTGAAAACATAAGCAATAAAAAACTAAAAAGCCCCTTGTAACTTGTATTCTACTTTCTGTCTCTATGAATTTGCTAATACTAATTATTTCATATCTGTGAGATCATACAATATTTGTCCTTTTATGTCTGGTTAATTTCATTCAACATGATGTCTTCAAGATTCATCTGTGTTGTTACATCAGAACTTCACTCATCTGTACAGCTGAAAAATATTCCATTGTATGAATATACCACATTTTCTTTAGCCATTCATGTCTTGATTGACACTTGGGTTACTTCCATGTTTTGGCAATTGTGAATAATGCTGCTATGAATATCAGTGTACAAATATCTGTTTGAGTCTCTGCTTTCATTTCTTTTGAGTATATACCTAGAAGTGGGATTGTTGGGTAATATGGTAATTCTATACTTAACTTTCTGTGTAACCGCCAATCTGTCACCCATAGCAGCTCCCCCTTTTATATTCCCACCAGCAATGAATGAGTGTTCCTATTTCTCCACATCCTCTCCAAAACTTGTAATTTTCCATTTTTAAAATAGTAGTCATTCTAGTGTGTATGAAATGGTATATTTTTGTAGTTTTGATTTGCATTTCCTTAATGATGAATGATGTCAGCCATTTGTATATCTTCTTTGGAGAAATGTCTATTCTAGTCTTTTGCCCATTTTTAAATTTGTTGTTTGTCTTCTTGTTGTTGAGTTGTAGAATTTCTTTATATATTTTGGATATTAAGCCCTTATTGTAGATGTGGTTTCCAAATATTTTCCCCAATTATGTACGTTGTTTTATTTACATGAAAATTCTTTTGAGGAACAAAAATCTTAAATTTTGATGAGATACCAATTATTAATTTTTACTTTTGTTGCTCATACTTTTGGTGTAAAATCTAAGAAACCTTTGTCCATGACAAGGTCCTAAAGATGCTTCCCTATGTGTTCTTCTAGGAGTTTTATAGTTCTGTTCTTATATTTAGGTCTTTGTCCATTTTGAGTTGATTTTTGTGTATGGTATGAGGTTGGAATACACCTTCTTTCTTTGGCATATGGATATCCAGTTTTCCCAGCACCATTTATTGAAGAGACTGCCCTTTCTCAATTGAGTAGACTTGGCACCTTTGTCAAAAATCAGTTTGTCCTAGATGTGAGGGTTGATTTCTGAATTCTCAATTCAATTCCATTGGCCTATATGTCTGTTCTAGTGCCAGTACCATGCTGTTTTGGTTACTATAGTTTTGTAATAAGTTTCAAAATCTGGAAGTGTGAATCCTCCAACTTTGTTTTTCTTTTTCAAGATTGTTTTGGCTATTCAGGGCCCCTTATCCTTCCATATAAATTTGTTTGATTGGCTTTTCCACTTCTGCAAAGAAGGCTGTTGGAATTTTGATTGGGATTGCATTGAATCTGTGTATCACTTTGGAGAGAATCAATATCTTGATAATATTTCATCTTCCAGTCCATGAACATGAAAATCCTTCCATATATTTAGGTTTTCTTTGATTTTTTAAAACAATATTTTATAGTTTTTCATGTTGAAATCCTTTAAACCCTTGATTAAATTTATTCCCAGTTATTTTATTCTTTTAGTTATTATTGTAAATAGAATTTTTTTTTCTGATTTCCTCTTCAGATTGTTCATTACCAGTACATAAAAATACTACTGATTTTTGGGTGTTGGTCTTGTACCATTTTGCTGAATTTATTTATTAGCTCTAGTGGTTTTGTTGTGGGTTTATTTCAGAATTTTCTATATATAGGACAATGTTATCTACAAACAGGGAAATTTTTATTTCTTCTTTTCCAGTTTGGATGTCTTTCATTTCTTTTCCTTGCCTCACTGCTCAGGCTGGAACTTCCAGTATGATGTTGAATAACAGTGGTGACAGGGGGCATCCTTGTCTTGTTCCAGCTGTTAGAGGGAAAGCATTCAGTCTTTCACCACTGAGTATGGTTGTTAACTTTGGATTTTTCATATATGCCCTTTATAGTGTTAAGTAGGTTTTCCCCTATTTCTAGTTTTCCAGGTGATGTATCAAGATGGGGTACTGGAGTTTTGTAAAGATCTTCTATGAATGAGTTGAGATGATTATGTGTTTTTTTCCCCTTTCATTCTTATGTTGATTGAACTACCCTTGCATATCTGGGGTAAATCCCACTTGATCATGGTATATAATTCTTTTAATATGCTGTTGGATTTCAGTTTGCTAGCATTTTGTTGAGGGTTTTTCCATCTATATTCATAAGGGATAATGGTCTGCAGTGTTCTTTTCTTGTGGTATCTTTATCTGGCTTTGGTATTGAAACTGCCACTCCCTTGCCCTGCAAAACCCCTGCTCACTAACCCACTTTTCAGAGTAGCTCCCCCTTACTGGTTTGTAGACGTTTCTAGAAACTTTCATTCAAATATCCAGTTTTTCCTGTTTATTTGTAGAAGTCTTGCTGCCTCACAAGAAAAGTCACCGTTTCTGAAGCCAGCTTAAAATGGTTCTAGTCACAGAACATCTAAGCTTCCATTTCAGGACATGCTCTGTTTAACCCCACCTTTCTCAAAGTAGATTGGCCCACTTCATCTCACCCCGTCATTTAACCATGTCACTCATCTACCTTTCCCAAATCAGATTGGTCTGCAGCAGCACCTCAGCCCATCTTTAGCCACTCCCTTATGCCTGCCTTCCCCAGATGGTTTAAAACCCCAGCGCCCATTTTGTTCAGACTACGCTGAGGCTTGCCTCCAGTCTCCTTGCTGACCGACCACACAATAAAACTCTTTCTTTTCTCAAAATCATGGTGACTCAGTATTGACTTCTGTGTACATCAGGAAAACAGACCCTCCTGTAGGTATCAGGGTGATGTAGGCCTCATAAAAAGAGTTAAGGAGTGTTCCCTCTTCTTCAGTTTTTTGGAAGAATTTGATCAGGATTGATAATTCATCTTGGAATGTTTGGTAAAATTTATCAGTGAATTTATCTAGTCTTTTTAAAAATGTCATGTGTATACAGGTTATTAGTTCCAGAGTACAGCTAGGGAATGGGATTTACTGTTTAATTGGTACTGAGTTTCTTTTGGAGTGATGGAAAAGTTTGGATAATGGTAGCACAAGATAGTGAATGTAATTAACATTGCTGAATTCTATATATGAAAATGGTTAAAATAGGAAATTTTAGGTTGTATATAGGTAACCATAGAACTGTACAACACAGGCAGTGAACCCTAATGTAAATTATGGACTATAGATAATAGCATAATTATAATAATATTGTTTCATCATTTGTAACAAAGTTACTACACTAATGCAAAATCCTAATAATAAGGGAAACTGTTTATTTGAGGTAGGTATATGGGAAATCTACTTTTTGTTTGATATTTCTATAAATCTAAAACTGCTCTAATTTTTTAAAAAACAGAAAAAATAGATTATGAACAAAATGTGAACAAAATAAAACAGGACTGCTGAGTTCATATGAGCAATGCTTACCAGTTTTGTAATACTTTGATTATTATTATAGAAACATTCCACAAGCAGAGCAGGAAAGAAATCAGATGTTTTACTCCACAATGATGAGGCATACTGATTCCAGAAAAATATGAGGCATCCACCCAATCCAGGATTGGAAATCAAGGATGGGAGAATGGCATGTGATTAATTCAGGGCCAACTTCACAGGTGTGCAGCCTGAACAACTGTAAAGGACCCAGTGCTGAGAATGGTCCCACACTGGGTTTTATACTCTGCCGTCATAGTCTTGAAATTCTTAATAATGTTTGAACAAGGGCTTTGCATTTTAATCTTGCACTGGGCCCTGCAAATTATATAGCTGGTCCTAGGGTAATTTTAATTAGCTCACCTGTTAAAGGAATCAATATAGCTCACAAAGGTGAGAACGTGAAAAAGAAAATCTGTTCAGGAAGATCCCAGTCAGTCAATCACCATGGACCTGGACCTTGCTCTGTAAGCTGTTCCTGAGATTTCCCAGACTATGTCATAGGAATGACTGATCATCTGCTGGACACCCAGAGATACTCATTCTCAACTTTCCTTGTGACATTTTGTTAGGAAATGGAAAGGAAATCTATATTGGGAGACTTGAAAGAGGGTTTTTGAGAACCAACCGTGAACCTATGGTCTAGAAGATACTAGTGAGGAATAAGAGAAAGAGAGTCTATTCTTTGTCAAGGGCCTAAGTATTTAGTTGTTGTATTAGTTGGGGTTCTCTCGGGAAACAGAATCAACAGGAGATATCTGTCAATAATACGAGATTTTATAAGAGTCTCTCACATGACCGTGGGGATGCATAAGTCCAGGTTCCGCAGGCAGGCTGCAAACCAGAGGCTCCGATGAAAGTCCGATGGAAGGTCCTTGATGAGTTTCTGGGAGAAGCTGGCTGTCCAACAAAGAGCTGGGAAATTCTCTCTGAATGTTGAAATCACTTCCCCTTTTAAGGCATTCAACTGATTGGATAAAAGCATCATCCATTGCTGATGCAATCTCCCTGATTGATGCAGATGTAATCAGCCATCCATGCAGTAAAGTCACTGGTGATCAAAGTCCATAAATGCTCTTGTATTACAATTAGCCTAGTGCTTGCTGGACCCAACACCTGGACACAATTACCTGGCCAAGTTGACACATTAGCCTAACCATCACAGTCTACCCCTTATCAACTCAGCAGTCATATACATTATCCTAAACCATATTTAGTCTCTAAGTAAAAACAATAACAGACAAGCATATTTCCACCTAACCATGTTCAACTCCCCTGCATACAACTGGAAACTCATTAATTCCCCACAGAATAGGGTGCAAGTCCTTGAGTAATATTCACTCTTAAACTTGACGTCCTTAAATATTATGATGTGGAATTAATACAACTTTTCATATGATAGGGGAAAAGGTTGGGGAAGAAAACAAGAAATTCGTTTGTGTACATATATAATCATACTCATAATGAAACAAGGAAGAAGGGTTCATGACTATTACAGTCCTCGTTTCTGTAACTGGTCACGTGGTCGAAGTTCATATTTATCACTACCTTCTTCCACTACCCATTCCAGGTTCCTGTTGCCTTCAGCAAGCACTTCAGCTGGCCATGGTTCTTGCCTGGTAGGGTGACCCAAACTTTCATTCTTGAAAATTCTGGGCCATTGTTAGTCCTGCTTGAATTGGTTTGTTACAATTTTCCATTGACTTTAATCACAGGGCATGGCAGGACTAGGAGACGCCCTAGAGGATCTCCTGCATTCCAGGCAAACTCTTCTTTACCCCCATTATGTAGATGTAGTCCTATTTCCCCTTGATAGTCAGGATCAATCACCCCAGCCAGTACAGTAATTCCCTTCTTTGCCTGTTGATTCAGAGGTAAGAGGAGCCCAAAGTGGCCAGGTGGCACTCTTAACTTCCAGTTCAATGGATTCATTGTTATGTTCCCTGGTGGCAGCACTCCTCCTTTTGGGACTAAAACCTGTAGGCCAGCAGAGCTTAAGGTTACAGGGACAAGAAGCAAAAATTTTCCTAGTGGGTTACTAGGGGTAATAGTGAGTGGTGCCACTCCCATTTCCACCCCTTGATTCCTGGACCCATGAATCCTGGTTATGGGAGAAACAGCACCATAGAGAGGATGCTGATTCAGAGCATACACAGCCTCCTGGAGAACATTGCCCCAGCCCTTCAAGGTATTACCACCTAGTTGGCACCATAACTGAGTCTTCAAAAGGCCATTCCACCTTTCTATCAATCCAGCAGCTGCTCCAGGATGATGGGGAATATGGTAAGACCAGCAAATTCCATGGGCATGTGCCTATTCCCACACATCATTTGCTGTGAAATGGGTTCCTTGATCAGAAGCAATGCTGTGTGGAATGCCATGGTGGTAGATAAGACATTCGGTAAGTCCACGGATGGTAGTTTTGGAAGAAGCATTGTGTGCCAGAAATGCAAACCCATAGCCAGAGTATGTGTCTATTCCAGTTAAAACAAATCACTGCCCCTTCCATGGTGAAAGTGGCCCAATGTAGTCAACCTGCCACCAGGTAGCAGGCTGGTCACTTTGAGGAACGGTGCCATATCTGGGGCTGAGTGTGGGTCTCTGCTGATGGCAGAATGGGCATTCAGCAGTGGCTGTAGCCAAGTCAGCCTTGGTGAGGGGAAGTCCATGTTGCTGAGCCCGTGCATAACCTCCCTACCTCTAGGCCACTTTGTCATGAGTCCATTGGGCAATGACAGGAGTGGCTTGGGAAAGAGGCTGAGCATTAGCCACAGAATGGGTTATCTTATCCACTTGATTATTAAACTCTTTCTTTGCTGAAGTCACCGTCTGGTGAGCATTCACGTGGGACACAAATATGTTCATGTTTTTTGCCCACTCAAAAAGGTCTATCCACATAGCTCTTCCCCAGACATCCTTGTCACCAGTTTTTCAATCCTGTAAAAAGTGACCACACCCAGACAAGCTATCTCATCTGAGACCTCAGGCATCCTAGACCACCCAACTTCAGCTGAGCTGAATCAGATCTGAAGAACCATCTAGCATAGGTACAAAATTATGAGAAATATGTGATATCTTTGCTTTAAGCCACTAATATTGGGAGTAGTTTGCAACACAGCAAAACTAACACAGGGCCATCTTGTGGTTATTGATGGATGGACTAGGACAAAAAAAAAAAAAGGTAGGGCCTGTCTCATCCTTTCTCCTCCCATGATTGAAATGGCTACAGCTTATTTCCTTAGGCAGTGGCCAACACCATAGTGTGGAGCCCGAGTTGGCACTTACACAGAGAAGAGCTCCAGGGTGGGTAAACACAAAAGTTGCTAATTCCAAATCTGCTTATCATCTGAGGAAGCTGCCTCTGAACAGGAAAAAGGATGCAGGGAAAGGACAGTGTTGGCCTCCAGGTAACAGGAATAAGTAAGTAAGGCTGGAAGAGGGAAAGGAGGCAGTGGGAAAGCTTCAGTATAATTTCAGGTAAAGAAAATGATGTTTCACAGTCCAGAAAGGAAGATGGGTTTACATCTCTCTACAAAACAAATGAAAGCCCCTTCTACATTCTTCTCACTTGCATTCTCCAACCCATGCATGCCTCTCCAACCTAACATCAAGCCTCAAATTTCTAAAGAAGCAGATGCCAAGCCCTTTTATTACATTTTTCAACTTACCATAAAGCATATTACAATAGGAGTATTTCTGGAGAAAAGGAATAAATTCAACAATATTTTTTTAAAAACTTGAGGATAAGGTTCAAAACATAAGAACTTAATTTTTTATAATTATAAAGATTTAAGTGACCACAGTATTTTGGACAAGAAGTTCTATTTTTCAGATTTAATCACTTTACTTTAGAATTCCTATGTGATATTTCTTAGAAAAAGGAAAAAAATCAAACCTTTAAATTGTATTTGCCTAACAGATTGGGTTATAGTTGTGTGTGCCAAACAGGATCATCATATTATATAGGGAAAATGTTTTCCAGAGAATATTCTAGGCAATGCCAGTCTTTAGCAATTCGTTCTCAGAACCTTGATATCCTTGTTTAAATAAAGCATTAACTAGAATGCCAACTTTCTGCTTAGAAAAGGTTATGGTAAATGCTTTTTTCCCCCAAAAGTAGTGCTATATAATTGGTTAGTTTTAACTCCATAATGTAAGTTGAAATAAATAAAATATAATATGCATTAGAATAATTAAGATCTCCTATGTGTGAATGATAAAGAATAAGTGACTTAGATGCAATCATTCCAAAGTTGTTGGGAAGAAAATTTGACATGTTTTGCTGTCAGAGGAGAAGGTTAATCAAGCTTCTAATATTTTTCAGAAGCAAAGGGGTTAATTGATCTGTTGTCCATGAATACTTTGTTGAGTTTGAATTTGGACTTAGACATTCTTTTTCTTCCAAGGAGAGGCATTGAGACTTTGTTTTTAAACTTATATGTATTTAAGATTCTATGAAGACTGTGCTTTCCTTGGTCTTTGCAAAATTAAGAACGACCCATGGCTAAAATTAGAATGAAAATTTCCCGGTGGCTTTAATCTGGAGAGATTGGCCCATAAATTAGTATTTGAATAGCTTTTCCCATGGAATCCTCCTCTCTGGGGATGTTCCAAAGTAAAAGTGTTCTTTGACCAGATTCATTTGGAAAATTCTACATACTCTATCCTTCCCTTGGAGAGTTACAATTCGCACTTACATACAAGTGCTCTGAGGTGTTTGGCAATAACAAAACATTTTACCTCTGTTTAAACTAGATTTCTTCAAAGTTTTTTAATATGTATTTTTTCCATTACTTAAATTTTTCATAACACTTACTTTGAGTATTAAACAGTCTAAGGAATAATTTTGAGGAAGAAAAGGAAACTTTCTAGGGGAGAAAAATACTTAAAATTCTCCTAGAGAGACTAATGTCAAGCAAAATGAAGAATGCTGTTAGGAAAGTCCCTAACAGTCTAGAAATGTCACTGATGCACCCATTTCATGAAGATCTTGTTCTCTAAATTATTTATGCTATGGACCTCTAGGAATGAACTCAAACAAACAGACTGAAGGTTGTAAATTCTCTCAGCAAGTTAGTGGTTATTTCTCTGGTTTGTGGTTCTCAGGGTTTTGGGCTGTGCTGCTAGAATGCCTTATCCCACCCTGGTTTTGGGTACTAAAATGAGATGCCATGGCAAAGAAGTAGTCCCAGGTCACCCAGACAATGGGGTGGGAAAACTTGAGATTTAAAAATTTTGATTTAAAAATCAAATAAGCTTGGAGCAGGTAAATAGATGAGAAAAGCCAGAAGAAACAATGAAGCTAAGTGTTGAAAGCGCTTGAACAATAACTTAAACTGGAGAGTTCCTGGGTAAGAGACTGGGCCTTTCCTTGTTTCTAACTGGATATTGTGAACAATCCAAAGTTAAAAATAGTTGTGAACCTAGAGTTCTGGCTCACATACATTATCACTTATGAATGAAGCTATAATAGGTATTTTTAAGACAAAGGAAAAAGAAAAAGAAAAGGAAAGAGAATTGACCATTCATAGACCCATGCTGAAAGAAAAAAAAAACACAAAACTGATTCTAGGAGGAAGGATAGGAAAGAAAGTAAAAATAGGAAGAAAGAAAGAAAAAAGAGCCATCAAATAAACTGGAAGGCAGGTAACTATAATTGAAACATGCTTTGGCTCTTGTAAATAACAGTAGGTTCTAATTCTGGGCATTCTAAAAACAAGGTTAGAGGTTAAGACAAGTGTGTGTTTTAAAAGTTAAAGGGTATGGAAGATTTAGAGCTGGCATACATTTGTAGGGGGCGCTGTACAACGGTGCAGCAGCTTTGTGAAACAATTTGGCAGCTTCTTAAGTTGTTTAACGTAAAGTTACAATATGACCCAGCAACTCCACTCTTAGGTTTATGTAACCTGACAGAAATGAACATACATGTCCACACAAACACTCGTACTTGAGCATACGAAGCAGGATTATTCAACATAGTCAAAAAGTGAAAACAACCCAAAGGTACATCAACTGATAAATGGGTAAGTAAAATGTGGTATATGTACACAAGAGAATATCATTTGGCAATAAAATAGAATGAGATACTAATGTATGCTATAAAAACATTATGTTATGTGAAACATTATGTTATGTGAAAGAAGCCAGACACAAAAGACGAGATATTATATGACTTTTTAAATGAAATTTCCAGAAAAGGCAAATCTATAAAGATAGAAAGCAGATCAGTGGCAGCTTAGGGTTGGGGGAGGCGGCATGTGGAATACTGCTGAGATGTGTGGGTTTTCTTCCGGGGGAACAAAAATGTCCTAAATTTAGATTGTGGGGATGGTTGCACAATCCTGTCCATATACTTAAAAGGCATTGAATTGTACTTTAAATGGATGAATTGTATGGTGTTTATCCCAAAAAAGCTGTTCAACATTTTAAGAATACCCAATAAAAGGAAAGAACTAGATTATGTAAATTCCCATTAGCAGAGGAATAAAAGGAACTTCATTAGTCCCTAGGGAGGCAGAAAAGGGGAAAAAATAAAAAAAGAAACAAAGCAAGACTACTCCAAATAGATAATAGCAAATGGTAATTGGGCAACCTCGAACCAATAGTAGAAATGAATACTAATATATCAATAGTTAGAATAATTGTAAAATCCAACTCTGTACTTGTTTAGTTTGGGACCTCTGAAAAGCAGACTCTAAGACAGGATTAATTGGGCAAGAAATTCATTAGCATGAAGGAAAATGAGGAGGAAGCTGGGATAGGCTGAAAGAGCTGAGATGGATGCAGGCTTGAGCTGGCTGCAGGGGACGGAGAGAGGGAAGGAAGGAGGTTTGCTGGAAGTATCTATAGCATAATGAAAAACTTGGCTGATCTCCATCCTCAATTCCTGGAGAGGAAATTTCCCATGAAAGGAGCATCGTTTGTTATTCATGATGGGCCCAGGATCACTCCCCATGCTAGTGGGAGAGCTGGGTGGGGTCAACCACCCTGTAGTCTTAGGGTGGGGTCTGACATGAAGTGGACGTGGGCATTGATTTCCTTCCATGCCTCCTTAATGAAACCTCATATAGACTCGGGACGCTGGATGCTCCAGTGAGGTTACATGATTGATAAGATGCATCTCTGTAAGGGGAGGGTGATGCTTCTGAGTCCATGTGGACATGGAAGCTTGCATTTGAGACCCTCCCACAGATTGCCTGATAAGTCTCCTCTTTTGGCTTCTTCATATTTGTATCCTTTTACTATAATGAAAGTATAATCATAAGTCTATACTTTCAGTGGGTCCTGTGAGTCATTCAAATTAATTATCAAACCTGAAGGGGAGGTGGGAACCCCCGAATTTGTAGCCAGTTGGTCAGCAGTGAGGGTGGCCTGGGCCTTAAACTTGTAACTGCTTCTTTTTTTTTTTTTTTTTTTAAAAAGATTTTTATTTTATTTATTTCTCCCTTCCCCCCCCCCACCATGGGTTGTTTTGCACTCACTGTCTGCTCCCTGTGTGTTCTTCTGTGTTTGCTTGTCTTCTCTTTAGGTGGCACTGGGAACTGATCCTGGGACCTTCCGGAGTCGGAGAGAGGCTGCTCAAACTCTTGTGCCACCTCTGCTCCCTGGTCTGCTGCATCTCTTATTGTCTCTCCTTTGTATCTCTTTTTGTTGCATCATTTTGCTGCACCAGCTCTCTGCGTGGGCCAGCACTCCTCCACAGGCCAGCACTCTGTGTGGACCAGCTCGCTGCTCAAGCCAGCTCTCCGTGCGGACCAGCTTGCCTTTCACCAGGAGGCCCTGGGAATCAAACCCTGGACCTCCTATATGGTAGGCCGGAGCCCAGTCTCGAGCCACATCCATTTCCCTGTACCTTCTCCTTTAAGGGCAATCCCCTTAACCTGTGGGAGCTGTCGTTACTCCAGATAGTCAGAACTGAATTAATTGAGTTACTGTAGCCTTTGCTGTTGGTGTCAGAAGCTGTTGTGGAAGTTGTCGAAGATTTTCCTACTTTTATAGTAGGAGGCTGGCTGGAAGCACCTTAACTACCGTGCAGTTCTAAAAGAGTTTGGCAAGGCTGTGGGAAGATTCCTCCATCCAGGGTCACCTGTCAGGGAGGCCCTGTGTCTCCCAGGATTGGCAGTGCCTTAGTAGCCCTGCCATGCGCAGTCACTGGCTAGGAGCAGCCTCTAGGAAGCATGACCTCAGTCCAAAGTACAGATGGATGTCAGTGCAGAGTAGCTGTGGCCATTGGTTGATCACACTCCCGACAGAGATCAGAGAGCTGTATTTTCATAGCTGCCACCCAGCCACTCACACACGACATGCCAAAGTAGGACACAGGAAGTTTTCCATTAAAGTGATTAAAAAATACACTGAACAAACAGAAGCTTATTTAAACTTTGATCTTAAATACATTTTAAGAGTAACAGAATTAAGAGAATGGAACATTACAGCTAGAGAAGACCTTCATTGTGCTGTAGGATTCACTCCCACTTACAGACAAATATTCCAAGGCCCAAAGTGATCTACACAAGATTCCCGAGTCTTTGATGACAGAATTGGGGCTTGATCCCTGGGTTGTGGCAAGCTATTTGGAAATAAAGATATAATTTTTGAGACTGTAAAGAAATGTAATTTTTAGGTTGAAGGGAAGAGCTGAGGATACAGAATAGGTAAACACCTTGGAAATCTTGATGGAATAAGAGGGACAGAGATAGTGAAAACAAAAAAAAGGAGAGGGAGACAGGAAGGCAAGGGATGGGGGAGTAGTGGAAAGAAGCACAGAAGAGAAAGCAAAAGAAAGGAAAAAAGGTACGGTCAGTACGTGATGAAAGACCGATTGAAGAGCTACCTTTGGACAAACTGAGATATGGGCTAGAAAGAATTTTCAAGATTAGAGGGTTAAAGGCAAGGGCAATTGGGAGAACCTGCTTAATACTCTTACAAATGAGCTGTTAACTTCATCACATGTTTGATTTATATTTGCCATAGTTTATAAAGCCTGCATTCCTAAGGCACACATTTCAGTGGGTGAATGGTTTGTATTTCTAACGACCTTTTAGGTAATGGTTGCCATTTGGGCAATAGTAACAAGTTAAAAAAGATTGGACCAAAAATTAGACTTGGCACAGGCGCTAAGAAAGGTGAGAGAGAATGCAGCTTCCCCCATGATATGTTAGGTTTCTCTCCAAACTTCTTACATATCAATTCTCGGTGTCATGCTATTGAAAGTGAAAGTTCAAGAAAAATAGTCAACCAGGGTCAATCTATAATAAATTCAGCTGTTCCTAAGCCCTGTTTCTAATTTTGCTCGAGCATTATGTTTTTAGCTCATTCACACTGCATTTATCTATTTCAAATAATGCATCTTTTTTCTACAGATTTCTATGGGTACAAAGATGCTGATAGTAGGCTGTCCCATGCCACGTTTAACTTTGGCATTCGAGGCCTCTACCAGTTTCCATTGAGGAGGTGGGTGCCTCCTACTGCTGTTTCTAATTACCTTAGCAAGAACCTTATCTATGAGCTGACCTTGGAAATGAAGTTTTAGCCTTTCTTCATTTTTAAGTTCATTTTGAAGTTTTAGCCAGACTTTACTGCCTATTCTTTCTTCTAGGAAATCTGGGTTAAAAGAAAAACACAAAAAAACAGCATCATTTTCCTTTGATCATTATTTTAAATGAAGCAGAGAAAATGAGACAAATAAGTTATAGGGTATTTCCCGAGATATTTTACTAATCTTATGGTTATCCTTCCTCTTCTACCCAACCTTCTATGCCAACACACTCACAAACATGAACACCCACCCTTATACACACACTCTTATGCTCACATACACACTCTCATAATTCAGAGGAAGCTGTCTTTGCAACTATGCTCTAAATTATTCAAATGATATTTGCCAACTTGCCCTTCCCTTCTTTATGGAGTTTGAAATATTTCATATTGGGGAAGGTCTTTTTAAAAATAAGAATAGGGAAGCGGCTGTGGCTTAATCAGTAGGGCTCCCGTTTACCATATGGGAGGCCCCGGGTTCGGTTCCCGGGGCCTCCTGGTGAAGGCGGGCCCGCCCGCACGGCGTGGTTGGCTGACCCAGAGAGCAAAAGCAGCGGGGGGGGGGGGGGGGG
>JAKSZT010000049.1:19974001-20058489 GCA_026826555.1 Tolypeutes matacus | reverse complement strand
AATAAATGAATAAATAAATAAAATCTTTAAAAAAAAATAATAAAATAAAAATAAGAATATAAAATAATGCAAAATAAGACACACAAATGATTATATTTAATCAAAATGAGAAAAGAAATCACAAAAATTAAAATTTTATACAGTTGGCAATTCCAAATCACAAAAGCCAGAAAAATGTAATAAAATTTATATTACTTGATGGTCCAACACAATTTTGTAATATCTTTCTAACATTTTTGAATGAATATTCTTCGGTTGCCTCTTCATAGGACTAAGGTTTTGTGATGTCATTTCTTCCTCTTTTTTTTTATTTTTAGAGAGTTGTGGGTTTAGAGAAAAATCACGCATTAAATACAGGATTCCCATACACCACCCCACCACCACCATCTTGCGTTAGTGTGGAACTCTTGTTACAATTGTTAATAGCACATTTTTATAACTGTACTATTAATAAAGGTCTATAGCTTAACTTATGGTTCCCTGTTGGTGTAGTGTAGTTCTATGGATTTAAAAAATTTTTGCTCTGTTACCATATGAAATCTAACATTTCTCCTTTTAATATTTTGTAGATATATATTTCAGTGCTGTTAATTGCGCTCACAATGTTGAGCTACCATCACCACCTAGGAGCTTTGCTGTGGATTTTTCAGGATTTTCTACATATAGGATCATATCATCTGCAAATAGGGAAAGTTTTATTTCTTCCATTCCAATTTGCATGCCTTTTATTTGTTTTTCTTGCCTAATTGTCCTGGCAAGAACTTCCAGTACAATGTTGAATAACAGCAGTGACAGTGGGCATCCTTGATTTAGTCCTGATCTCAGAGGGAAAGCTTTCAGTCTTTCACCATTATGTAGGGTGATAGCTGTTGGCTTTTCATAGATGTCCTTTATTATGTTGAGGAACTTTTCTTCTTTTCCTATTGTACTAAAGGTTTTTTATCAAGAACGGATACTGTATTTTGTCAAATGCAGTTTCTGCATATTCATAAGAGATATTGGTCTATAGTTTTTTTTTTCTTGTATTATCTTTTTTGACTTTAGTATGAGGGTGATGTTGGTCTTGTAGAATGAGTTGGGGAGTGTTCCCTCCTTGTCAACTTGGAGGAAGAGTTTGTGCAGAATTGGAGTTAAGTCTTCTTGGAATGTTTGCTAGAATTCCCCTGTGAAGCCATCTGGTCCTGGATTTTTCTTTGTTCAGAGGTTTTTTGATTACTGATTCAATCTCTTTACTAGTAATTGGTCTGGAGAGATCTTCTATTTCTTGAATCAATGTAGGTGGTTTATGTTTTTCTAAGAATTTGTCCTTTTCATTTAGATGATCTAATTTATTGGCATATAATTGTTCATAGTATCTTCTTAGCATTCTTTTTTTTTTTTTTTTGCAGCTAGGTCAGTAGTGATGTCCCCCTTTTCATATCTGATGTTCATTAGTTGTATCTCCCCTCTTTTTTCTTTGTCAGTCTAGCTAAAGGTTTGTCCATTTCATTGATCTTCTCAAAGAGCCAACTTTTGCTTTTACTGATTCTCTCTATTGTTTTTTGTTGTTGTTGCTGTTTTCAATTTCATTTATCTCTGCTCTAATCTTTGTTATTTCCTTCCTTCTGCTTGCTTTGGGTTAGGTTGCCCTTCTTTTTGTAGATCTTCCAGATTTGAGGTTAGGTCTACAACTTGAAATCACTCTTCTTTTTTAAATGGAAGCATTTAGAGTTATAAATGTCCTCTCAGCACTGCCTTCACTGCATCCCATAAGTTTTAGCACTTTGTATTTTCTCATTCGGGAAGTTGTGAGTTTACAAAACAATCATACATAAAATATGGGATTCGTGAATACCATCCCACTAACACCTTGCATTAGTGTGAAACATTTGCTAATTTGATGATAGCACTTATTTTTTAAAAACTTGTACTGTTTTTATTAGTGGTTACCTATGTTACAAGAGATGAAATGTTATTAAAACAGTTCTTTCATCTTATTTACATTAGTGTATCATTCAAGTCCTGAACTTCCTTATTGAACTTCTGACTAGAAGTTCTCTCCTTTATTGGGAATGGTATGTTAAAGTGTCCTGCTATTAACGTAGAAACATTGATTTCTTCCTTCAAATCTGTAAGTATTTGCTTCATATATATTTGGGCTCTGCTATTAGGTGCATATATATTTATAATTGTTACATTTTCCTGTTGAATTATCTTATCCAATATTAGTATAGTCACTCCAGCTCTCTTTTTGACACTACTTTCATGGTATATATTTTTTCTTCCTTTTATCCTTGAACTACTTGTAACTTTGAATTTAAGTTGAGTCTCTTACAGACAGCATATATTTGGGTCATGCTTCTTTATCCATTCTGCCAATCTCTGTCTTGACTAGAGAGTCCAATCCATTTACACTTAAAGTCATGACTGAAATACAGGACTATCTTCTGTCATTTTGCTATTTAGCATTTGTAACTCTTATACATTTTTAGTTCCTCACCTTCATTAATGCTTAATTTTATATATTTTTTTATTTTTTATTTTTTATTTATTTTTTTGTACCATATTGAATAACTTCTCATTTCTATCTGGAAATATTTTTCATCTGTTTTCCTTGTGGTTACCATAGGGCTAAAATTTAACATCCTGAATATATAACAATCATATTTGTTTTGATATTCACTTAACTCCAATAGCAGACACATACAATTTGTCTATACCCCTCTGTCCCCCTACTGTTTTTTGTACTTTTTATCATTTATATCTTTGTTCATTGTATGTCCAAAAACCTGATTTATTATTACTTTTTATGCATTTGCATTTTAACACCTGTAGGAAGTAAGAAGTGGAGTTACATATCAGTCAATACAATACAATAATACTGGCATTTGTAATTACCCAAATGGTTACCTTTACTGCAGGTATTTATTTCTTTATGCTGCTTTGAACCACTGCCTAGCGACCATTTATTTCAGGTGGAAGAACTCCCTTTATCATTGCTTATAGGGCATGTCAGGTGGTGATGAACTCCCTCAGCTTTTTAAAAATCTGAGCTTGTCATAATCTCTCCCTCATTTTTGAAAGATCTGTATATAAAATTCTTGGCTCTCATTTGTTTTCCTTCAGCACTTTAAGTATCTCAACCTGGTACCTTCTTGCCTCCGTGGTTTCTGATGCGAAATCGGCACTCAATCTAACTGCGACTCCTTTGTACGTAACATGTTGCTTTTCTTTCAGAACTGTCTCTTTGTCCTTTGCACTTGATAGTGTAATCAATATATGATGGGGAATGTTTTTATTCATGTTTATCCTGTTAGGTGTTTTCTGAGCTTCTTGGATGTGCTTATTCATGTCTTTTGCTAATTTTGGGAAGTTCTCTGTCATTATTTCTTTAACTATTCCTCCTGCCCCTTTCTCTCTTTCTTCTCCTTTTGGGACTCCCATAATGCATATATTGGTGCACTTGATGGTGTCCCATAACTGTCTTACTATTTTTGTTTTTAATATTTCTTTTATATTTCTGTTCCTCAGCCTGACTCATTTCAAGTGTCTTGTCTATAAGTTCACTGATTCTTTCTTCTGCCAGCACCAATCTGCTCTTGAAACCTTCCTGGACATTTTTTTTTTTTTTTTTTTTTTCATTTCAGTTCTCGTGGTCTTCAACTCCAGTAGTTCTGTTTGGTTCCTTTTTAAAATTTTTCTCTCTTTACTTAGACTTCCATTTTGCTCATTTATTCTTTTCCTGATGTGCTTTAGTTCTTTAACTGTAATTTCCTTAATCTCCTTGAGCATTTTTAAGATCATTTTTTAAGGATTTTTCAGTGTGCCTACATCTTCAACTACTTTGGTGGTATCTTCTTTTATCCTCTATCTTTAGATAGGCCATTATTTCTTGTTTCTTTTTTTTCTTGTGCTCTTTTGTTGCACACGGTATATTTTAGTATTTTATAATGTTAACTCTGAGATATATTATCTGTGGTGTCTGTTTTTCTTGGTCTGGTAACTAGTTGATGTTAAGATGGAGATTTTCTTGACTTCAGCCTTCCTATCAGGAAGGTTTGTCCAAGGCAAATGCAGTATGCAGGGTTTCCCTTTCTTTCTGGTCCTCTGTCCTGTCCTAGGCTTTTGCTTCTTAGTTTACAGTTCCCCTGTTTACAGGAGTTTGGTTGTACTCTTTTTCCCAGGAGACAGACGTCCCTCTCCCAGCTGTTTTAAGCTTGCAGGCCTTTGTCTAAGACAGTCTGCCTCTCTAGTTTTTTACACTCCTTTCATTGTCTTAAGCTGCTTTAGCCTGGTAGGCAAATTCTGGTAGGATTGGCACCCTGGAGAGGACTTTCTCAAGTCAGTCTTTTCCAGCCAAACCCGGGCCCAGGATCCACAAAGGTGGTACAGACTGGCTCCAATGTGCCCTAGGGAGGAGATCAGCAAAATGCTTTGATGAATCCCCAAAGCTGAGCTTCCTTGGCTCAGCAAATGCAGCCCTTCAGCTTACTGTCCCTCACAGTCCTGAAGAAGCCCTGCATCTTTCTATCTCCTGTCAAGGACGAGTTGAAAAAGTGACTTCAGCTGCCTTTGTCTGGTGCAAGTTGAAACAATAGCTGCCCTTAGAGCCAGGCACTCAATGATCCAAATTTGCTAATCAAAAGCCATGATCAGGTGAGCAGATGTAGCTCAGTGGTTGAGTGTCTGCTTCCCATATATGAGGTCCCAGGTTCAATCCCTGGTACCTCCTTTAAAAAAAAAAAAAAAAAAAAAAAGCCATGGTCAGCAATCAGCCATGCCAACCTGAGGGGATTTTTATGTCCCTTTCTGTCACTAGTGAGCTAGGGAGTGGACCTCAGTGGGGCCTATTGTGAGAAAGGGCACTGGTAACCACCATGAGGACACAGCAATTTCCTGTCCTGTATTGTAGTTTAACATCATCTTCCTTCCACTCTTCCCTGGATGCTGTACAATATTCTTCTGGCCTCCAGAATTTCAAAATAGTTGTTTCAGAGAGTTTCTGCCTGTTTAATAGTTATTTTGGTGGAAGGACTGGGTCCTGGAGCTCCCTACTCTGCCATCTTCCATATTAGTTTTCTTGTAATATAATTTCTATATAGAGAAAAGAAAACTAATTCAGCCCTTCCTCTAATATGGATGATTGAAATATTTTGTTGATTCTTGAGAAAAGTTGCTTTCACCTTCACAATTTTTTGTTGGTAATGTCACATAAATTTTTAGAATAGTGTGAAATTTGGTAAAAGTTAGATCACTTTTCTTTCATATATATATTCTATAGGAATTCATGGCATTTCAAATTTTATTGTGTGATAACTAAGTTTGAATACTCTGAATTGATAACACTGTAAGGGTTTATCATCAATGTCCTCATTTTAGTGTCATTTAATGAGGTTATATTATCTGCTGTAAAATAATTTTGCTTTTGCTTAGGTATACTAAAATTGACTTCTCTGCTTACAATTTTACATGTCTGATTTTAGAAGAACTTTCACTACATTAGCATCTGGCTCTACATATGTCAAACCTTATTTTCATTGGCTATCCAGAGATTGTGCCTGGGGCCACAAGGCATGTTAATATCATAGTATGAATTCTAGCCCTATACCTTTGTGTCATGATGCCAGGAGAACTGGCACAGTGGACAGAGAAAGGTGGACAGTAGGAGAATTTCTGGGAGCTATTTCAAAACCAGGAGAGCTAGCAATAACTTAATTAAGCATGGAAATGTCTGCACACTGTAAATCACATCATATTGAACTCAAATTCACTGTATCCTTAAAATATAATCTCCTTAGCTGCTTCCCCATAATACATTCAGCTGCTCTATTACTACCAACACTAGGGGAATATATGAGAAGTCAGAGTAGAAAGAGACAGTGGCCCTAATGAATTGCAGTTAAGAGACTTTATTTTGTGAATTTCACAAATGCATATGGCCACCTGAACACACTGTAGGTCTTTTTCCTGGAACTTCAAATGGGCCTATGGAGATTAGGGTCCCTGAAGCTTGAATTTCAGTAGCTTCATGGTAAATCTGCCCTTGATAAATAGAAAATAAATTCCATAAGTAAACCAAAACAAAGCCGGCATTGGATTTCACTACTTGTTCTCATAATATCAGTTAAGTATGCCCACACAAAACAATTTAAAATGAGATGAATAGTTAGGTCTTTAATTAATATCACTAAATCAGAGCAAACCATTTTGACCATAATTGTCAACTTCATTTTCTTGGTACTCTCACCTCTTCTCATGGTTTGGTTATGCATTCAAACTCTCAATGCTAAACTTCATTTGGGACTAGTGGTGCTGAGGACAGCCAGTAGAGGGGCTAGGTTATCCTGGGTTGGAGTTTTGGAGGGAGAATACACTTTCATTTTCATTTTCAGGGTAGTTGCTGGAATAAAGGTAGAAAACCATGATCTAGTGTGCCATATTGCCATAGTGCATTGCTGTCTCCTAGAGCCTTTCTCAGTCAGGACTCCAACAGGAAACAGGGCATTAAAATTAGGATTCTTTGGAAACTTTTGTTAAAACCTTTTGCTTTTTGAAAAACATAGATAAGGAAATAAAGAGGCAATCCACAGACTGGGAGAAAATTTTGCAAAATATATAGCCAAAGGGAGTTTGTATCCAAAATATATAAAGAACTCTTACAACTTAAAACAAGAAAGAAAGGACCCAATAAAAATAGTCAAATTTGTTACAGACTCTCCCTAAAAGAGGGTATATGAATGGTCAATAACTTATGAAATGTGAAATGGAAATGAAAGCCACTGCAATACCACTGTGCCCACTAAAATGACTAAGTATAAAAAGACTGGCAATATCAAGTGTTGGTGAAAATGTGAAATAACTGGAATTCTCATTCATTGTTAGTGAAAATGAAAAATGGTACACTTTGGAAAACAGTATGGCAGAATCATATTCAGTTAACTCTATGCTTACTATGTTTACTATATAACCCAACAATTTCAGTCCTAGACATTCCCCAAAGAGAAATGAAAAGGTATGTCTACACAAAGATGTGTATGCAAATGTTCACAGCAACATTATTCTTAATAGTGAAATACTGGAAGCAAGCCCAAATGCCCATCAACTGGTGAATGGATAAGCAATTATGGAATATCTACACAATAGAGTACTATGCTCAATTATATAAAGGAGTAAAATATGAATACATACCACAACATGGATGAATGTCAAAAATGTTATACTAAGCTAAAGACATCACACGCACAAAACACATACTATCTTATTTCACTTATATGACATTCTATAAAAAATAAAATGATAATGTCAGAAATCAGATCAGTGTTGGCTTGGGGCCAGGGTTTGGGGAAGGGAATTGACTGCAAAGGATCACGAGAAAACTTATAGGAGAATAGAACTGTTCTATATTTTTATTGTGGTGGTGGTTACACAAACTACAACTTTATGCATTTACTAAAATGTATCCAATTATTCATTGAAAAAGCATATAGTTTTGATCAAAGTATTCAAAGGTGTAATACCAAAATTCAGAAAATACACATAATAGCCAGTTTGTCTTTGAAATCCCAGAGTAATATTTTCTATGCATATAATATTCTAACACATAATAAAGTTATCCCACTAGATTTTTGTTTAGAGGAATACTTATTTTTGACAGCAGCTATAAATGAGCCAAACCATGAATTACAAATAGCTAAGGAAGAACACCAGCTATTTAAAATTGTCCTATTGGGAAGCTGAACACTTATTCCAAAGATGCAGCCAAAATGTTTTGGTGCTATTATTTTTTAAACTGCTTTTAGGATTCTCAGCACATTCTTCTGATCCTTCTCAATTAAAGAAAGTATTTGTCTTTGAAATTGAGTTTGACTTTTGCACATAGTTAAAAGTCATTTTAAGTTTAGACTCGAATTAAGTAGTTATCTGACTATATTAAAAGGTTGACACTCATTTGGAAGGATAGACTCTGTTAAGCAACAGTCTCAAAACTTTATAGTTATTCCTTATCATTATGAGCTTCCATATATTCAAGTTATTTCTTATAAAGAAAAGTTGACATGCCATCATCTGTTCTTGATATTTGCCTTTGCTTTGTTTGTGGTGTACCTATTCCCATTATATAGAAAGGAAAAATTGGAAGAGAAATGGTGAGTAACTTGATGTGCAGAACAAGGGAAAGAAAATAAAGAAAAAAAATATTAAAAGATTTGGAGACCTTAGAAGATGATGCTACTGATAGGGGTAGGGGATTTCAGGACGAGACTTGACTTCTGGAGAATAATCTTAAGTTTGGCTATAGTCACGTTGAGTTTAAATTGCAATGAAACAGAAAAGAAGGTGGTTAGAGAAGAGGACACAGTATGCAATGAATTCACATCTGAAAATAGAGATTTGTCAGATAGAGGTAATATCAGAATACATGGGAAATTACAAGATCTTCAAGAGAAAAATACTATATTTTAAAAAAAAGGAAAGAAGGTTCTCATCTGATTCTAAAGAGATCTTACATTGCTCAGCTCTAATACCTGTTCCATCCTCCAGCCTTAAAGCAGAATCTGGAATTCAAAATAAAGACATATTAATTTTATTTATATTTATTTCTTTGAGGACAAGGAACTGAAAAAGAGTGATGTATATCTAGTACCCAAGTAAAATTACAGTGAGAAATAGAGATTATCCTTACGGACAATAACATCACATCCTATGCTAAAATGTAGTTTGAATTCAATATGTGTTATGTTATTTATAAATAGGAATGCCTAACAGAGGTTTTAATATAGGAAAGCCTGTGTACGTGCTCACATCCTAGACTTAAACTTGCAGCCAGTTATAGACATAGGAATCACAAGGGTCTGAGTCAAATCTAGAATGTGGAAAATTCTATAGAACAATTGACCCAGTTTCTCATTTCTTCAAATGAGAAGGTGGGGAATGAGAACTTTTATAGAATAAAAAATACTTAAGAAATCTACCAACCAAATGCAAAGCACGGTCCTTATTTGTATCATGATATAAACAAACCAACTTTTTTTTTTTTTTTTTTTTTGACAATCAGCGTAAACTGAAGTCAGACTAGCATTAGATATTATTAAGGAATTATTGCCAATTTTATGGAGAGTGATAATGGAATTGTGGTTAAGTTTAAAAATGTTTTTGTGATACATAATAAAACATTTATGGGTGAAGTGATGTGTTGTTTCAGATTTGCTTTAAAGTTTTACAACAACAAAAATAGTGGAGATTGATGGAGTTTAATGAAACAAGAAAGGAAAATGTAGATAACTGTTGAAGATGGGTTATGTGTACATGGTAATTTACTATATTATTTTCTCTACATGTGTATGTTTAAAATATTCTACAATTAAATGTTCTTTAAAAATTGAAAATAAACCAAATTATGTCTGGCTGGTTACCATAATTTAATTACATTATTAAGGCTGAGATACTGTGAAAGTCCATTGTTCCAGCAGGGTATCATTGGCATCAGACAGACTTGAATCTAAATACTGGTTCTTCAGAGTGTTTTAGTCAGTGCTCCCTAAAGAAACAGAACCAACAGGATGGATGAAAAAAAATATATAAGAGATTTATTTTAAGGAATTGATTCACTCAATTATGGGGGCAGGCAAGTCCAAATTCCATAGGGCAGGCTGAATTCCATGAGGTAGGAAAATTCTGTTAAGAGTTGATATTGAAATTTTGAGTCTGAAATCCATAGGGGAAGCCAGCAGGCTGGAAACTCAGAGGGAAGTGGAGGGTGTAGTCTTGAGGAAGAATTTCTTCTTCCTGGAACTCTTGGTTTTTTTTGTTTTTTTTTTTTTTGCTTTTATGGCCTCCAGCTGATTGGAAGAGGCTTACCTACATTATTGAGGGTAATCTCCTTCACTTAAAGTCAACTGATTTTAGATGTTAATCCCATCTACAAAATACCTCACAGTAGAATCTAGGTCAACTAGACACCACAATTTAGCCAAGTCGATGCGTAAAAGTAACAGGGAATAGCTGTGTTGAATTTAAGGTAAGTCCAGTAACCTCTCTGAAATTCAATCTTCTAAGACATCGAATGGGGATAATAATAGTACATAATTTCCAGCACCTCCAACCAGGGTCCAGAACATATTGAGCACTCACAATGTATTTGCTGAATAAACACAAATAAAGGAGGAAATGCATGAAGGAATCATGGACCTTTGGACCTAGGAGATCAAACTTTTAGCAAAAATTTGGCAATAAGAGTATTTCATAAACATTTACTTTCAGCCAATAACAACAAAAGATATGAAATTGGACTCTCCCTTCTTGTAATTCAATCCCTGCGCCCTCATTCAGAAGTGTTGAAGTGAAAGAGTGTTTGGAGTGATGAGGGGGTAAGGACCAGGGTCTCAGTCATACACAATGGGCTCTCCATATGCCAAATACTGTGTAGTTAGGTGACATTTTGCTAAAATATACAATAAATGTATATTTTGAGAGTAAAGAAGCCCTATCTCATTTAGAATTTCTTGAAGGTATCATGCTTTCCTTTATATCTATATGCAACATTTAGCACTGCCTCACTTTTAGTTGTCACAAAATCATGGTTTAATGAACTAAACTGACCTTAGATAACCTCTACTCTGAGCTGCTCATCTTGCAATTTGCCACTAAGCAAAGTTTATCAAAGGGCATTGGAACTGCAAGTCACCTGGGGGACTTTTCAAAAAATGTCCCCCATTCGGACACATACACACACCCACAAGCACACAAACACCATGGCTGACATGGTAAACTATAGTCACCAAGATAGTTATTCTAACCCTCAAGAAGGCTGATGCATAAAAAAGATTGAAAGGAATTGCTTTGGGGCTTCTTTGGCTGAGTAACCAACACTTTTTTTTTTTTTTTTTTACAGGAGTATTTACTTATATTATTGTCATGCATTCAAAATACCCAGAGATTGCTGTTATTGCCACTTTTCCTATTATGGAACCAGCTTGCATAGGATTCTTATGACTTGACAAAAACCATGAAACATATCATTGGTGGAACTGTGTTTCAAGTTTCTGTGTGTCTGGCCCAAAAGTCTGGACTCTGACCACAGGTTACAGTAGGTTATGTCCTCTCAGTGCCCAAAATACCTCTGGAAATAGGAACCCCAGAGGAATAACCATTTGGCAGAAAAGGGAATAAATGATATGACATGGGATGTATAGGGAGAAGAGAGTCTGAGATGTGTCATGGCATCACTTCCACCAGTCAGTGGATGACTTTTTTCTGAACTCAGTAGAACATCATTTCCCACAGACAAGCCTTGGCATCCTCATTCTACTGGTCGTGTTCAGGGTTTGTATTCTGGGCATATTGAGGCAAACAGAGAGCATGAGAATAGCAGAGGGGAAGTCTTCTCTGGTGGAAGGACCATTTAGTTCTAAGTGGTGCAGTGAATGCATCTTTTCCAGTTGAGACAATCCTTTGACTATGAGCCCATTCACACTGATAATGAGCTTTTGTAGCTTCTGAAGATGGTGGCCTATTGCTTGTAGGATGCCATCTGCTGAGAAGGAGCGCTTCACCAGTTTTAGGTTGTAAAGGTCTTCAACTTCAGAGAGGACCGTCATGAGATCCTCATCAGACACTAGAGGCCTCTCCACCTGGTCCAGGGAACAAAGTGCCTTCAGCCTGGACAAAGCTTTTAGCTGCCTGTCATTGAACTCGGGGACACAGTCCAGGACAAAGTGTTGCAAGAATGGTAGTGGGAGAAGATGCTTTCCTAGAGAAGCCATAACTTGGAAATTTCACGGTTATGCAGTTCCAGACTCTTCAAGGACTGGGGCAGTTTAGTTATTGGAAGTTTTGTCAGGTATGCAATATGTACCTCCAGCTTGGTCAGGTGGTGACACCTCTTCCCAATTTCCCTAATCAAACCTTGAATGTATTCAGCACCATTCATGCCACAGATCAGGTAGCCTCCCAAACTCAATGACTAGAGTCCTGATCCCACATATCTCTGGAAAAGATGCCTCGCAACAAAGGCTTCTACCATCACTGATGTCAGGTCCATACGTCTCCACAGTGAAAAATGTCCCATGAGCATCTTCCAAAGCTTACAAACTCTGGATATTTGAATTCTTTCTGAAATGCACAGGAAGAAAAATATCTTCAGCATCACATAGGTAGGCAGTGCCAAGATGGTTACCAAGCTCTGCTCTGCAACCATTGTGTACATGGCTTATGATGAAGAATTTGGGTCTTTTGCCCTCTAGGTGTGTTGAGGGGTCTGAGGAACTGGAGAGTTGCTTGGGTGATAGCTGGTCTGGATGCTCTTTCCTTCTCTGAGGCACTTTTATATTACAAAATATTGCACTTCTTCATTTCAATCTTGTGTTATAAGAGAAAACACCTTTGCCACAATTTGGAAGGCAGGTCAGATACGCTAACTGCCTCAACTCCAAAAATGAACACTTATTGCTATTGTATGGGACTCTAAGTAACCCATGATCCAGCACTGCAATCTCAAGCTTGCTTTGCTTCAGGAACACCACTATTATCACCCTGCCAGGTGATCCTGTGCCCACTTTGGGAATTCTAGGCCATTGTGGGAGTAGGAGCGTCTTCATAGGATGTTTAATGGAGATTTCATAAAAGCTCATGGTTGGCCAAGTGCCTGCGCTGATAAACAACCAATGATGAAGCTCTAATAGAGGTGGGACAAAATTTCTACTTCTAGGGATGGGAGCATATGAACTGGTAAGGGGGCCTGGGAGGCTCTCTGAAGCAAAGATTTAGTGATAGAATGGAAATGTATGTCTGAGATTCTGGATATTGCTAGATATGGTGGACTGAATTGTGTACCTCAGTTTGGGCATGTTCTTGGTCCACATTTTGGTAGATGTGAATCCATTTTAAATAAGATCTCTTCAATATGTTACTTCAATTAAAGTGTCGCCCAAATGAATCAGGTTGAGCTTTAACCTGGATTACTGACGTCCTTTATAAGCAGAGTGAATGTCAGACAGACAGAAAAGACACAGAGAACAGCCAGAAGCAGGAAGTCAACGAAGTCTGGGGGACAAAGGAGAGGATATCACCATGTGCATTTCCATGTGACAGAAAAGCCAGGAATCCCACAGTTGCCAGGCAGCCAGAAGATACTGACCCTGAGAGGAAGCAAACCTTCTGACCTCTGAAACCACATGCCACTATATTCCTATTGTTAAGTCAACACATTGTATGGTATTTGTTTTAGCAGCTAGGACACTACACAGGGTGTTGGCACAAAGCTCCCCAGTTTGTCACTTTATGCCTGCATTTTCTTAATATTTCATAGGCATTGGCTTCGGCCCCTCCACCTTCCTCAACATCAGCACCCAGACGTCTCAGACACCATCTGGTAATTCTCTCATGTGCTCCAGACCCTACTTATTCCTTACGTCCTTACTAAGGAAATACCCTAGTCTTATCCTTTCTAATCCTCAACAATTTAAATTTGACAGCCCATAAAAACCAGTGCTAAAATCATCAAAAAAGGTTTTCCTTTCCTTTGAAGGAAGACAAGGGCTAACTCTCTTGCATTTTAAACAAGAGGGATAGAGGAGGAACTGTAGCATGGTGGGCATATTGGAATGGGAGCTCTTCCTTTCTTCTCAGAGTGTATTGGTGACTTTTACCACAGTAGTGAAAGGGAAGGAAAAACAGCACACTATTGTTTGCATAGCATGCAGGAAATGAGCTTTTAAAACCCAGCCCTCTCCTCATTCCTAGAGAAGGAGCTGTAAAGGCGAGGAAGGCCATTATATAAGTATTTATGAAGTAGCCAAAGGTATTGCAGGGGTGAGGATGGTGACTACTTGAGGAGTCCTACCCTAATCTGGGTGCTGCCCGGGTATTCTTCAGTGAGACTTTGTTTTCCCTGAAGGTGCCAGACTAACATCTTAAAGGGGTTTAGGAAAGCAGTAGAGCCAAATGGTTATAACTTTATGTAGGACAGGTTCAGACATTCTAGGTTGAAATTCCTGCTTCATGACTTATTAGATGTTTAACAACAAATAAGTTATTTAACTTCTTAAACTCTCATTTTCCTCATTTTAAAAATGGAAGTAACAATGGTATTACTTTGTTCATATAACTGCTCCATCAATATTAACTAAGGAAGAAAGGGAAAAGGAAAGAAAAAAGCAAAGCTAAGGCCATTGTCAGCTTCCATATTGGGTCTGAGCATCTCCTAGTGAAATGCAAAATACAATAGAGTCTGTTTATTTCTAGGCTACTATCAGAAGAAAAAGCAATCTTATAAGCATTCAAAGGGAAAGACCAGGCTCAATATTTCTTCTACCCTCTATAGGAACAATGGGAGCTGATGTTTATAAAGTGGGGAAATGATAAGCACTAAATATTGTTCCTTCATTTAGAGATACAATGGAATAGATAATAATAAATGATTTAGAAATACTCTTCATGATTTTTATTTACCTTGTCCAATAATAATGAACTAAACGCAGGTAATAAAATTAGAAGGTCTCAAATTTAAAACAGATAAATAGTAACATTGATTTGTTTCCTCTCCATGTAATTATCTTGTAAAAGTCTTCACTGCAGCTTATTATTGTGATGAATAGTTTCAACTAAAGGTAGGTATTTGTAATAACAGGAATAACGTGTAGTGACAATGTACAAGCCATATTATAAGCCCAATCAAGCTGTGTAGAGATAATTCAAGACCTAAAAAAGAATCCCCTGAACACTCTGAGCTTAACTTTTGATGTGCAGGAAAAGGTGTTTTGCTGTGTGTGTTTATTTTTCCTGTCCTGGATTATTTTCCTTATCTTTTTTATTGGATGAAGACGCAGGTTTACAGTCAGACTCTATTTTTCCTTAAGATTTTTTTGCTAAATTAAATGTCATGGAAGAATTGACAGCAGTATGTATATAGACATTAAGATGATCAAACATAGTTGCACTGGTTACAAAATTAGATACTTTCATCTCCTTAATATGTTGTTGGTGGTGAATGTTCCAGATCAAATGTCTACACTGATAAAATAACTCTAATGATTACTCAATTGCTATTTCCCTTTTTCTAATGTGGATTTAGTCTGAAGAAATGGTATGCTTTTTTTCTAAAACATCTGACCCTAAGCTCTTTCAGGTAATGATGAACCACCAGCTTTCTCTGGCTGACAGGTTTTCTCCCCTATAGTTTGGTTATAACTAAGGCAAAAACAGTGAAAAATTATAATTGAGTCAGTTGCTTGCCTTTATAACAGCAGCAACAGCAACAATCAAAATCCCAAATATTTGGTTTTTGGGAACTCAAGTCTGTTATACTCAACTAATTTCATTAAAACTGTTTGTATATGTAGATATAACCTGATGAAACCTGATTCTCCTAAGCCTTTACAGAATAGAACTATGCCTTGTATAAGGCAATAAAATACCTTTATTCTGAAGGGTATTTTTTTGTAGCTATACATGACAAATTTAATTTAACTGTATTTATATAAATTTGTATAAATAGTTTTTTTAAAAAAACTATTGAAGTATATCATTCATACATGAGCATACATAAACTATAAGTGTTCAGTAAACATAGTGAACTTACAAAACATACATAACATCATACAGGGCTCCCACATATCACCCCACCACAAATACTTTGCATTGTTGTGAAACATTTGTCAACAAATTATGAAAGAGCATCGTCAAAGTATTACTACTAACTATAGTCCGTATCTTACTCTTCTATACTTTTTTTTAAGGATTTATTCATTTATTTATTTACTTTTATCCATTTTTACCCCCCCACCCCCCGTTTTTGCTGTTTCTATGTCTGTTCGCTGGGCAACTACTCTCCGTGTCTGCCTCCTGCCTCTCCTCTCACCCCTTTCCTCCCGTCCTCACTGGGATTCCATCCTCAGAAACTCCAGTGCGGGAGAGAGCCGTCCTACCGCCTGTGCTACCTTAGCTCCTGGTTTTTCAGCATGTCTTGTCTTGGCTCTCCCTTGTGTCACTCTCCTGTTATGTCATCACCTTGCTGCGTGGCTTGCGGGGCCTGAGAGTGCACCCACGCGTGGGGCCTGGCAGTCTGCACGCCTTCTATATTTTTCTTTTTTTCTTTTTATCAGGAGGTCCTGGGGCTCGAACCCAGTTCCCTCCATAAGGGAGACGGACGCCCAACCACCTGAGCCACATCCGTCCCCCTGCTATATCTCTTAAAGTTGACCAAAGATACCTAGAGTTATAGTCATTTCTCATACAGGATGGTCATATAATAAATCAGGCTTAGTTTATCACCAGCATTCTAAAAATTGGACCTAGGGAGAAAAACTAGATCTGGGGACACATGCATGGTTTCTAATATAGTGAATGTTTAGCCTACCGTGATTATCACAAAATCAGGACAGCAAGAATATTTGCAATAGAGTTTTAAAATACGTAGAGAATATATTTGTTACTAATTACAAATTTCTGTAGTTCTCCTTAGTCTGGTATTAATGTTGACAAATGAAAATAATCCCTTGCTTCATCCAGTTATTAGACTGCCTTTGCAGTGCTACCTGAATTTGTTACTGTTTTTCACTGTTAAATTGAGTATAAACTAAGCCTAAATAGCCATAGAAATAAGCTGACTTTTAAAAAATTTAACACCTTTTTTATTTTTTCTATATCTTTGGGAACTGGATTGAATCCATAAATATGCTAGCCATACATATAAACATTCTTTTTGTTTTTAACAATTGCAGAGAAGGAAGAAAAGGGATGAATAATAGTTCCATTTCCAAACACTGGTTCAATGCATATTTTCTGAGTGGATTTCAAAACATTGCATTATATGAGCTTATCTTTCCCAGTGGATCCATGGCTAATGTAAAGGGAAAGTTAAAATAGGTGTGCGCGCACACACACACTCTCTTACGATGTCACAAGGTGTCAAGTCCCTGTCCCAGGGCATTGCTCTTTAAGACCAACAGAAGTATAATCACAGTCCTTCAGAAAAAGGCTCCATCAAAGCAATTCTAATCTCCAATAGTCTACATCCCCTTCTTAAGTTTAAGCAACTGCTCCTGGTACTGATTCCCCATTGTCGCCCACACTTTTCACACCTATTCTCAGGCTCATGCTTACCTTATTTGGACAATGAATGGTGAAGAATTTCTAACCTCAAATCATTTCCAGTTTTGCTTTCAAACAAGTATAAAAACTACTATCTCTGATGATCTATCTGTATGATTTTTAATCTTAGCCTGTGTTCTGTTGAGGCCTGTGCTGTACAAGGCCAGGGGTTACTGTTAAAGGAACTCTACCCTGCTCGAGACAGTAAATACTATTTCTTGAGAAGAGAAAAATCAGAATGGACTGAAATAATCAGAAGGGTTCAGAAAGAAGATAGAAACTGATCTGTATCCTGAAGAATAGATAGACTTGGGTGGCATTGAGCAAGGTTGATGGCAATTTTGGTGAAGAAAAAAGCATGAGAAAAAAGAATAAACATGTGTGATGGTTAAGTTCTTGGGTCAGCTTGGCCAGGTAATAGTTTCCCATTGTTTGACCAAGCAAGCACTGGCATGGTTGTTACTGTAAAGACATTTCATGGAAATCATCAGTAAGGTGATGGCATCTATGGCTGATTATATCTGTGATTAACTGAGGGGGCTGCTTTCAGCAATGAAAGAAGTCTCATCCAATCAGTCAAAGGCTTTAAAAGGAGAAGTGATGATTTCAGCAGCCAGGAGAGAGAATTTTCATCTCTCTGTCAGCCAGCCAGCTTCTACTGGGAAATTAATCAAAAACTTTCATCAGAGTTCCCTATTTGCAGCCTGCCCTATGGAATTTGGACTTGCCCATCCCCACAGTCTCATGAGCAATTTCTTATAAAAATCTCATTATATATATATATATATATATCCTGTCAATTCTGTTTTCCTAGAGAACCATGACTAACACAGCATGATATGTTCAAAGAGCAACAAATACAACAGTGTGGTGGTGTATTAGTTATCTATTGCTGTGTAACAAATTTCCCAGAGCTTGGAGGCTTAGAACAACATGCATTTATTATTTCACAGTTTCTGTGAGTCAGGATCGTTGTGTAGCTTAGTTGGCTTATCTGACTCAGGGACTCTCATGAGCCTGCAGGGTTAGGGTCTCATCTGAAGGCTCAGCTATGAAGGGTCTGCTCCCATGTTCACTTACATAATTGTTGGGATGATTCAGTTCCTCTGGGATGATTGGACTGAGGGCCTCAGTTCCTTGCTGACTATTGGTTGGAGGCTATCCTCTGTTCCCCTCCAGGTGGCCCTCTATATCAGAATAAAACATGAGAAAAGCCAGGCACAGAAAATATGCAAGAAGTCATGGTCTTTCATAATATAATATCAGAAATAACTTCCCCTCAGCATTATTGTATTCCATTGGTTAGAAGAAAGTTACTCAAAGAGAAGGTGTTATGGAAGCCATGAATACCGAGGAGGTGGGGATCATTGAGGGCCCTCTTAGTGGCTGCCTCCTGCAAGTAGATAGGTACTGTGTCATTCTAGCTAACTGGGACTAAATTTCTCAGAATTTCCTTCCATTCATAGCTCCAAATGCCAAAGACACATTACATGTGAGTATGGAAAATGGGCCGTGAAAAGGCAACCATATTCTTTCTATGCTTAGAAGATAATAATAATGTGGCAGCTCATGTACATTGTTGTTTATCTGCTGCAGCAATAGTTCATCTGGTAGGCATGATGTGGGGATTGAATCATGCCCCCCAAAAAGATATATCCAAGTCCTAACCCCTGTTCCTGTGAGCACAAATCTACTTGTAAAAATTATCTTTGAAGATGCTATTAGTTAATATGAGTCAGGTATGGATATGAACCCATTTGTAAATAGGCCCTATGAATATTTATTAGTTAAGATGAGGCCAAACTAAATGAGGGTGGTTCTTAATGCAATATGGCTGAAGTCCTTATAAGCAAAGGAAATTCAGAGCAGAAGTTAAGAGAAGACAGAAAAGGAGAGAGAGAGATCACTATGTGACAAAAGCAGAGATACATCTACAGGCAAAGGAACCCCCAGGGTTTCTAGAAAGTCATCACTAGAATGCTACAGATCCTGGAAGAAGCATGGTCGGGAGATACTTTGTTGCTGGACTTCTAGTCTCCAAAACTGTGAGGCAATTAATTCCTGTTGTTTGAGCCAGCTGATTTGTGGTATTTGTTATAGCCATCTTGACAAACTAAAACACATGTGATATCATGTAGGCCAGTAGCTCTGCCAGTCTCTACAGGATCTTCTGCTTCAGCTTCTCTGACTTCTGGGCCAGGTGTGTGTTTAGATTTACACTGAAGGGCACCCCATCTGAGTTGGGGACGTGTTCACAGTGAGAGACCAATGTGGAATCCAGCCTGTCCTCATGGGTAGGTACAAGCTCAGCCTTGGAAGTTCTAGCTTGTTTTTACTTCCCCTATTTAATGTTCATTTCCCTTCTAAATTATTGGTCCTCTGCATTCCCTACTCCAGCACAATCTCACATAAATTATTTAACCAGCTTACACAATGCCATAACTTCAATTCCCTTTAATGAATCCCTTTAAATATATATGCATATATGTTAGTTGATCTGCTTCTCTTATCAAACCCTGAGTACTACCAATCTATCTACAACAAAGCATTCATGGAGCAAAGCATTGAGGCATAAAACTCAGACCTTTGAAAGGTTGTGGTTAGTAGATTGAAGAGTTTGGCTAAGCTAAGTGGATAGATATAAAGAGGTTATTTTCCCTTCCTTATTTAAAAGGTTACACTGCTAAAGTTCTCTTGTAGACATGGAGTTTTCAGAACATTTTTATACTTTTATGGGCTAAGCAAAAGGTCTAGGAAATATTGTAATCATTGTGAAGGTTTACATAAGCCTTCCATCTCTAGGTGCACCCCAGGAAAAATTGAATGGGAATATGTGGAAGGTACTAAATATTTGCCTTATCCCAGCCCTTCTGAATATATTTTCATATTACAGTAAAAGCCAGAATCCCTTTTCCCTTGAATATATATTCCTGGTATAATACCCTCTCTACCTGATCCATTACTTGTCTATACTGACCTTAAGTATAAATGAAGTCTAGCTTTAACTCTTGTACATATGTTTAATATGAGCCACCTGGACCTTTTTCCAATTGTTTTAAATTGATCTTAATATTTTATGACATAATGTGTACAGAATACAAAACCTATGGCTTTAGGTTTGATTCTAGATGAGAAAAATGGTCCTAAAAAAACCATCATATATCCATCATACATCTAGGTAGGTTAAATCAAACTTGCCTGTCTCACATACCATCACTTCTGAGTCATGTTCATTTTCTATTTGACAGAAAAAGCAACTATCACAAATGGTGCAAATCATTATATCCATTTTAATTCATGCTTTATGAGAATAATCTAAGCCAACAGAAAAATTTCAATTAACCTATTAATTGTCATGCATAGAGAAATCAGTAGGGAATCAGGAGGGAACTGTATTTCTGATGGGGGAGTGGTTATAGTTTCTTCTCAGGTGATTCTACTTAGAGAGTTGCCTGACTTTCCCAAATGAGGGAATAGTCCTGTACCAGAGAGTGGATTAATGTGATTCTCTTCAGCAATGCCATATCGGTCTGCTCCCTGCCTTTTTAGATCCCTGCTGAGCTATTTTCTATGCTCCCCCTGCCCAGAAAAAACAATGTGTAATGGTTCATCTGGTGCCTGAAAGAAGCAATTTGCCTCTTACCCCAGATTGCTTTACTCTTAAGTGTGCTTTCTTTTCCCTGGCTCAGCATCAGGCCATGTCAGAGCTTGTTATTTGGAAAATGCCTGGTAAGGCAATTATGCATGGCACATTTCAACCCATATGGTCAAACAAGGTGGTGAAAGGAAAACCACTCTCTTAGTGTGGGGAAATTCCCAATTATAAGTATGTTTGCCAGCCCCCAGGTGACTTTCCAGACTTCTGTCACTCACACTGTTGGCACTGTTTAAATGCGGCATTATTATTTTTAAAAACTTAAGCAGATCTGGAAGGAAGCATTCAAATAACTATTCCATTTGTAATGATCAGATTCCATCCCCATCACCTACTCATTGTTTTTGTTGCTATTAATTTGGTCCCAGTTCAGGTGAGAAAAAGTGGAACTGACAACAAAACGTTTGAAAATGTTGTGAATGAAGACTGTATGCCCTCCTTTCCTCTAAGATTGAGTTGGTCAAAGGGTCTGTCCTCCAATCTTGTGAACAAATCTTCCCACTGGGTTTGGCTTACTTGCCAGATGAGGGGTCAGTGTGTAAACACCATCTTGGTTGGTTTTCCTTTTGTAGAAAAATAATATCTTTGGGGAAGCCTGACATTGTTCTCTTATATGAGGCCTGTAGCCCTAAAAAGAAAACTCTGGCAGGTCCGCTTTGACAGGTCTCCATGACCCTCTCCTCCTTTGTTCCTTAGCTGTCAGATTCAGAAATGCAAGGTCTCTCCGCAGTGGTTCCTCTGTCTGGTTTATGGAGCACATTCTATTTTCTATTGATTGAAAGCTCTGTGTGGAAGGTCTTCACCAGAGAATTGCTTCTAACAGGCTCACTGAACTGGACACTGAACTGTAACCATGTGTGGGAGACAGAGATAATAATAATTTATTTGGGAACTGTACTATGGGCGAGACCCAATGCTAAAAGCTTTACATATGTTATTTCAATCTATTCTGAAAACAGCCCCATGGGGTTGATCTTTTCTCCATTTTGTAGATAAGGAAAGTAGAGCTTTTCACAGTTTAAGTCATCTAATAGTTGCACATCTGGATTCTAGCCCACGTCTCTCTGTCCCCCAGGTCCATGTCTATCATTTACGCTGACACTAGGTAATTCATGTTTGTCATTTATGGATACCGTAAAGACTTTAAAAGAGCAATACCCACATTGCTTTGTTTCATCTGTTCATTGGACTTAATACAAATGTGACATCACCTTTCTTCCTCCATTCTACTTTCTATTGCAGCCTAGAAAGAATGGAAGCATTAAAGATTTGCTATGGATAAACCACAGTTAATTTTATTTTGTTGTTTTATAACAGAGTGTGGGTAACCGCAACTAAACTGATATTATAGATAGATGGAAAACAGCCCAGTTTGCCTAAACGATTTGCCATAAAATTTTCCTCCTCTCATAGTAGAGTAGTTTCAATCATTGACCCCTGTTTTAGTTTGTCAGGGTTGCTATAACAAAGCATGATAGACTAGTTGGCTTAAGCAACAGGAATGTGTTGGCTCACAGTTTGGGAGGCCAGAAGTCCACAATCAGGGTTTCAGCAGGGTCATGATTTCTCTGAAATCTGTAATGTTCTGGTAGTGGCTTGCTGGCATTCCATAACTCATTCTCTGCCTCCATCACATGGTAGCCCCCCTCTCCATCTGTCTCCTACTCCCTGTATCCAAATTCTGCTGCTTATAAGTACCCCAGTCATACTGTGTAAAGGCCCACCCCAAGTCAGTTTGGCCCCACCTTAACTAATATCACCCTCAAAGATCCTGTTTACAAAAGGGTTTATATTCACAAGACCCTGGGGGTGAGGACTTGAACATGTCTTTGTGAGGGACATGAGTCAATCCCTAACAACCCCCTAATAAAGAAGACTGATCCACTCATAGAAAAATAATTTTGCCTTATATCACCTTATACCACTAGTTAGTCATTAAACATTTATTTCCATGGGTTGTTGATGATTGGCTTTCTTTCTCACTTGATTCTGAGCCCCATGTAGACAGAGATTGTATCTTCTTGTGTTCAGTATTATATTCCCCACCCCTAGCACAGTGCCTAGCACACAGTAGATGCTTAATACATCTTTGTTGAATGAGGGAAACAAATCCCCTAATGGGAAGGGGAAACTCATAAGCATCTATTCAAACTTCTTCAATACATTTTATTCTGGGGAACCTAAAACAGAAAGCTGGTAAATAATTTTCTCAAATGAGAAACAAGTCAGAACTAGGTTGAAGGTGTCCTAGTTGTTACTGTAACTGCTATCATCTTACCCAATGCAAAGAAATGTCTTTGGAGTCAGAAGAAAGGCTTTTACTTACTGAGCACTGAAATATGCCAGGCACTGTGGTAATTGCTTTACGTATTCATAGAGTTGTGTAGTATACATAATATTACTATTCCCATTTCACAAAATCTCATCTGGGACTAAGAGAGGTTACATCATATAACCAATAAGTGGCCTATCTAGGTTGTAAACTCTATTACCCTTAGGAAACCCCATGTTTTCCCGCTTGACCACGTCACGTCATATCTCCATGCATCTGATGCTTTTGCTTGCTCTTTCCCTTTCCTGGATATGAATCTAGACCTTCTGTTTACATGTTACCTTAAGCTCCTTGGCTTTTTGCCTTCTCTAACGCTGTTTCCTTATTACTAAGATGGTGTGAGCAATTTCTACCTTTCAAGAGGATTGTGAAGATTAAATGGAATATTTATGTGAGACTCTTAGTGTGCTGCTGCTTCAATCAAGAAATGTTGGTTCTTATGCCATTTTCTACATTATTTCTCTTGGTTAACTTGTAAAAATGGATATTGGTAGTGAACATATTTCAGATGTGTAGACTCAGACGTAGACCATTAGCTCTCAACATTTTGTGTGCATCAGAATCATCTGGAGGGCTTGTTAAAACATAGATTTCTGGGCCCCACCCCCCAGAGATTCTGATTCAGTAGTTCTATGGTAGGGACTGAAAAGTGGCATTTCTAATACATTTCCTAAGTGTGAACTATACTTTGAGAATAGTGGACCTATTATAACCTTTTGCCTGCTAAATAAAGACATGGATTTAGGTAGTAATAATTAATCTTTGGAAACATCTTCAGTGAAGACTCTCTGTCATGATATGACATAACAAATAATGTGATGTGGTGGAAATGAGCCCTCAACAGGAAGCCTGGAGTCCTGATTCTAGTAGCTGGTTTTGTCACTGAACTCCTGGTATAGGATCTAGACAAATTACTTACCCCTTTGAAGCTCACAGTCCTTAAATATGCATATGTGTATATGTTTGTGGAGGTGGAGGGCAAGACTTGGGGAACAGGTGGACGATAAGGCTCTATCACCCTTAAAATCTTGTGATTTTTGCTTTTCTGCAGTCAATACTTGCTGGAACTGCCTTGCTTGCCATCTCACTTGTGTTCCTTCTCCCAGGATAGAAGAATTAGCATTGTGCTAACATATAAACGTTCACATTTTAATTCAACTGCAACCCTGATGGTTATAGAATGTTCGCTATGTATGAAGAAGGAGGGTAAAAAGTTAAAAGGGCAATATTCAGAAAGAGAAATTAAGAGACACTTTTTGGGTCTATTCCCTTGCTAGAGGTTAGAAAAGCCAATCTGTGTGTAATTAGTGTTGATCTTAGATTAGCAAAAGTGTTTGATGAATTTCTAATACTGAATTCATTGTCCAGACAACCATCCAATCACACAAGAACAATGCACATTTTAGTTTAGAGTACTTACCATCAATATTTATAAATAAGAAAGGAATGTCAGAAATAGCCCAACTAGGCAAAAAAAAATCCAAGAACCCATAGGAAACACATTTTTCATTTTGTACAGTGAGTTCTGTGATGATAATGGTAGTAAAGAACAGCAGCATCTATACCTGGCAGGCTTCCCCCACCCCCTGCGCATAATTATATTTCAGGAAGTAACATTGAATCCAATTCTATCCCATCAGGTAGCAGGGTTCAATTGATGTAAAAATAGTAAACCTATAAGAACTCTGAAAACTGGGTTCAGAGAAATGAGATCATCTTTGCAAAGGAATCCTTTCTTCTCACTTGAAAAAAATTCACTAGTGTAAAGAGTTTATTCAAACACATTTCATTACATCATCTCTAAAGCATTTTTTGTCCAGCCAGCAAAGCAGTGAAACCAGGAGAGTTTTTGTGTTCCAAACAAAGCTGTTTCCCATTACTTCTATTCAGAGTTAAGAACCCAGGAGACCCTGTTAAACAGTCAGAGCCTAGCAGTACCTAATAAGGTAGTGGGGGGTGGAAGAGGAATGGAGATGGGCAGGAGTCGAAGCTCTAGGGCCGGGCTGGTGCATTTTCCCTCTTTTTACTTTTGGTTTGCTGTGTTTAGTGTTTTGGAGATAAGTATAGTAATGTGCAGCAAAAAATTGTTCTTACACATCATACACAATTACATCCTTAGCATAACTAAATTCCTTTCCACAATAAATATTGACTCAGCAGTAGGTGCAGCTTTCTAATGACCTGGGGCAAAAGTAGATTTGTAGATCCCTTGATTTTGTGCCTGCCATTTGCCTCTGACATGGACCACCCTTCTGATAAGGAAAGACTATGGGATAACCAATGATTTTTTTATGTTGATTTTATTTAATAAATAGTTAAGTTTCAGACAACTAAATGAGTCATATTATAATATGTCTTCTAATTTCCAGCTAAATAAAAAAAACTCGTGTGAAACTGGGATTTGGCACACAAACATTGAGAGCCTTTGTTTGTTCTTCAGAAATATTACTACCTAAGTAAAAATCAATTTTGGAAGAGTCCATTATTCCTTGGGGAAAAGTTTAAAATAGCAAATGAAAATCTGTTTCTCATCATTCTGTTCAAACAGGGCTTACATATTCTTATGTACACAATTATATTTCTTCTTCCGTAATTATATTTTTTTCAGGAGAAATAGTTATGTACATTGCATATCCTAACCTCTTCCTCCTCCTTGCCTCACAAATCCTAGCTCAGGCTCCATCATCAGGAAGGTTGAATATAAAATTATGTCTTACATTGTTGCTCTGTTATACTCTATATAGACTAGAAAATTTAGGTACCCCACTTCTGAAATACTCTCATAAATGAAAAACAAAATAATGCAAAAGAGATCCACATACTTGTTCAGTGGGTTGAATGGGATTCCTGATTCTCTCCCAGTTCCCCACCTTGTGAGAGCAGCTGGAAGGAAGAGAGAGGGGAAGACTGGGGAGGATGGATGATTCATCTACAAATCATGGAAAGAAATTTGGGGGGGAAACATCCCATGTAGAGTATGCTGTCTTAAAAAGGGATTTACTTGGTTATAATTCTTTATGTCACACAATGATGGGGTGATTCTGATTGGAGTTTAAAAAGAAACATCTGTTTGGGTGAGAAAAGTGCTCAGATGAGCTTAACCAAAAAAAAAAAAAAAAAAAAAAATGAGACAGCAGAGATGCCCTCAGGAGACAAGATTAAATTGTGCTTCAGGATCTGTTCTGAACTGTGCCTTTGGGAAGGTCATTTAGCTTATCAACTGCCTCAGGTTAGCATATAAAGAAACTTACCTCTCAGAGTTGTTATAAAGCTAAATAATTTAGTATTTATAAAGCCTAATGGGATGAAAGGCATCATAGAAATGCAAATTATTATTTTATTATGAGACACCATCAATAGAAGTGGAAGTAAAATGCTACCTTTAATGGATATCTAGTTCAGTTGACTGAGAGCATTGTACATCTATCTCAAAAAATCTAGATATTTAACTGCAATAGATAATTTCCTCCCCTCCTACTTTGTTCATCCTTTGAAAGTTCATCCCCTCATACTTTATTCTACTTTAGAATATTTTTGGTAGTTTCTCTTCAGGAGTTACCCCCTTCATTTCATTCTGAAATTCCTTGGCAAATTGAAAAAAATAGTTAACATAAATCCCCAAAGAGAAGCAATAAATCTTCATTACTATAATTATGTTTTATGTGGAGGCTTTTTCATAAAAAGAAAGAGGTATCCAAGTTTTAATTTAAGTTCAAAAGACAGTAAATTGCTAGTGGCAATAATTTCAACTGAATCCCAGTTGTTAAATTGAGAATTTGTTTTTTAACCTAGGAGAATGTTTTCATTAGGCCTCCTCCCATGGTAAAGAGTGGTCCCACTGTTAAATCTCAGGAAACATAATCAGAACCAAAAAACCCCCAATTCTTCCAATTAGGAGTCAAGCAGACATTCGTCTCTGAGGTACCTGGTTAGTTTTTGAGTGGGGTGGTCTGCTTCCTTTGCCTTATCTTCGGTTCTTCTTTTGGGCTCTGGGCATTGTGTCTGACTTCTCATCCAGTTCTTAGATGTGCAGCGAGAAGCCCGCTGTGATTAGATTGGACCACTATTTTCACTACAGCCTCAAATTTGGCAGAAGGTCCACAACCCCTGGTCAGTCAATTACCAAAATACAGAGAAAACTTAAGTGCTTTGCTGCCTTAGTAGTGTTGGCAAATGGGAAGGAATTGTACAACCTTTGAGACACAATCCTCACATCTACTGTGAATGAGGCACTTTTTATTTAAGCAAAATCTGGAAGATGGACTAACAAAGAATCTGTGATATTTCCTGTGCTAGATAGCATAGGGAAATTTCATTAAAAATGATATTTTCTGGATTATTTTTATTTATTTGGACAACAGACAAAACGATCAAATTTATGACTGTTTGAGGGAAAATATGACATGGTCCCATATAGAAAAATCATAGGAAAAAAAAAAAAAGATGCAGGTTGCTTTGAAAAGCAAACTGAATACTATGTTATGGCCCTCTCTATGTATCTTGCTACTTTAAGTATCTGCTTATTTCTAGTCTGTGTTCCATCATTCACCCTGGGTTGGGTGCTAGGCAGGTTACAGCCCCTCACTGGGCCTTGGATTCGTTATCACTCAGGGGTTCTATATGATCACATATGCAAATAGTTGAATAGTCTGTAAATTATTTTAATGAGAGAGATCTGGAAATTGAATGGCTTATATTTACCACAGACTCTATTAGTCTGAAGCAACATGTAAATTTGTTTCAGACATTTCTGAAGGTGGAAGTTTATGATCTTCTAGAGGAATAGTTATTAAAGTAATTTCTAGATACAGTGTTTCATTAAGAAATCCAGTTATTGAACTTGAACCATTTATAATACATGTGACAAAAGATAGAGAACCAAGAAATTAAAGTTCTAGTCCTTGCTTATTTCTTAGGATATTAAAAACATTTTCTGTCACAGTACTTTATACTTAAAGTACAGAGCTACACTTAAAAATAGTTTATATCTATAAAGTGTATTTCAATATACATTATTTTATTTTATCCAAACAATACCACTATGATCTAGAAAGTGCAGTTTTATTCTTCCCATATTTGGGATTAAGACATTTAGATTCAGGAAGATTAATTGATTTTCAAGAGACTATCCGCAAGTCAAAGGCAGAGCTGAACCAAAATCTATACCGCATCTGCATTGCTAGTGATATTTTCATTCTATCATATGGATTCCTGATTTATAAAACTAGCATAATGATGAGGATGCATTTATTCAGGGCAATTTGCTAACTTCCATTGTGACTACACAACAGAATTTAAAACAAAATTGGCATTTATGGGTTTGATGCAAAGAATATTTGTGCATCTATATATGCATACATGTTTACATACATACATTCTATCCCATGCTTCTTTCTAAAGGTTATTATGAAATACATTATTATAAAAATGCATACATTAAATCTGTTAAAATCAAAGGCTATAGGGCATAAACTTGATTCTTGGTTTAAAACAGATTAAATTATTAGGAAGGGGGACTGAGTTAGCAAGTCTGTAATTCAAGGATAATGATGTATTTCTATGTTTTAAGTTCAAGACACAGCATCTGCTTGCAAGAGTTAAAATCTGGGCCGGAAAATGACTGACTATGATATCTTGTGTTGTTCAACAGACCATTTTATGGCATTACAGTAGAATTTATAGATTATCTATGCTATGGATCCTATGATTATATGACCCATTTGTTGATTATATGACCCATTTTTTTAACACTGTGCTAAATATTTTACATACATCATGTCATTTAATTTAATCTTCATCAGAACCCTGTGAAGTAGGTCCTATTACAATTGTTTCCTGGATAAATATACTAGGGCTTAGAAGGATAAGTAGGTTGCCCAACAGTAAGTAGCTCATAACTGGCAGAGCTGGAATTTTAATCTAGATCTTTTTTTTCATTACAAAGCCCTCTTCCCTCTTAAAAAAAAAAAAAAAAACAAAGACCAAAACAAACAAAAACCACAACAAACTTCCTTATCAACAACTGGAATGTGGAACCTTCACATTATGAAACTGGTGTACTGCCATCTACATTACAAGGCTAATAATCCCACCAGATAACACTATTGTGACTACTTTGTCATCGGGAAGATACCACTGTATGACTATGCTGTACTTGGAGCACCAAATGTTCCAAAAATGGTCTAAAATAATAATTGCTCATACAATGAGCATGCTGGTAGAGTGACTTTTGTTTTGTCTTACATGCTGAAGAGCATTATGTTAGAATTTATTCACTATGGAAATTAATTGTGTCCTTAGCAGTTTTATTGTACCTAAGAATCACAAAGTTTGAGAAGAAAATCAGTTGGAGATATCCAAGCTTGGAGTCGTTTCCTTAAGAAGGCTTCGTTGCAGAAAATAGAGAGCAGTAGAGTCCATTCCTTCAGAGACCTACTTGGATCCAGCTAACCCAAGCCCATGAGGAAATGCCATCTTATGTCTCACACTAAAGCAGGGGTCTTAACAAGGGGTCCCTGAGCTTGAATGGAAATTCAAAAAAACATGATTCTTGTGGGGATGTGTTGGTGTGGGTGTGATATATTTATTAAATAATACACAGTATAGTGTGGACTTAGGAAGGGGTCCGTGGTTGATTCACCTGACTGGCAAAAGGGGTCCACGGAACAAAAAAGGTTAAGAGCCCCTGCTCTAAAGAGAGCATGTGTATAGTGAGTGAGCATTGCCAGCAAGCTGTAGGGAACAGCTTACCCCAAGCAGCACTTTCCTGCCTTTCGTGTGCGTGGCCTCACAGAACCTTCTCCTCATGGCAAAAGGAGCAGAGGAGGGAATTGCAGTATTTGCTCTGAACACACTGGCTTTTGTCAGGTTAAGCCAGATGCCAAAGCTACGACTGGTGTGCAAGTGAATAGTGTTCCTCACTGGTGCAGAAAATGAAGCAGTCAGAACGTGGGATATAATTTGGAGTTGCAAATTATCTCCAAATAAGTAGATTTTCTTTCTAAAGCCACTAATAAGCTGGGCATTGCTCTTTTAAATGGAAGAAGAGGAGTTGTGATTTTTATAAAGAAACCTCACAAATGGCAGGAACATGAAGATAATGCGTTTTCATCTGCTTTAAGAATTATTGCTATTGCTTTTCCTATCACCCTGAGGAATGATCAATTACTAATGTAATATTTATTAAATGCTTAGAAGGTACTTATCACCTTGACCCAGCCTCTAACTTAGAAATGATTTTAATTCTGTTGATTATGTAAATGCACATGCACAACGGGTCACAGGTAATTGAGGACTCGTGTAAGGTATACTTTTAAATAGGGCATGTTTCTATGGCTCTGATTATAAGGAAAAGAGGGGATAAAGGCTGAAGTGGGTGGTCAGGGAGAGGGAAGTGCCAGCAAAGTGTAGTCGACTGAGCGGTGCTTGGGGAGTATGAACAAACAATCCAAACCAAGCTTGCACTGCTGCACCTGCACTTACCTTCTTTGTGAAAGTAAACAAGCCATTTACACTTTCTGAGCTCCAGGGTTAATTAAAAAAAAAAAAATTCTGTAATAATGAGAGCAATACTGTCCTCCCAGGGTTATCACCAGGTGAAATGGGCTAGTGAAATTCAAAATGCCTTTTAGACTGCAATGTGAAACAAATATGAATGGTCTGAGTACTTGTCTGGGACACAGAAGGAGGGTAAGTGGTGTGAAAAAAAACCATGCAGATGATCCCCGGTTAGGGGGGCAGCTCCTGTGCCCACTTTATAAAGGACAGAAGATTCAGGGGTGACAAGTGCTGGACTGAAGTGGGTGAGCCAGGAGAGCCTGGGCAGACTGGGGTGGTCTCATTGGGCAGGCCTCAAGGTCCAAACTCCCGAGCTCAAAGTGGTTTGCCCTTTGCTTAAGTCATCTTCAAACATTTATTGGACATACTTTTACCACGGAAGTCCTCCTTGCAGATTGGAACATGCCATTCTCCATCACAAAAAGAATAGGGGAGTTGGTTTCGGCCTCCTCCCTCCCCTGTCTATAACTCACCAGCCCAGACCCTCCCAGAATCCACAACTGCATTTCAAATGATGAGAAGATTAAAAAGGTGGTAGCTTTACTCACGGCCCGTAGGGAGGTGAGCTGGATGCCGGGTTGAAAGAAGGCAGAGAAGCTCTGAAAGTTCAGCCTGTGAATCATTATGAAAATGTTATGTTAGCCAAACCTCCCAGGTAATATCGGAGTGAGTGGTTAACTTCATTTCCTCATTTCTGGACATATCAGTTTTATGGAGCACAAGCGAAAGCAGGAGCTACAAGACACAGCAGTGAGCTTTGTTTGATCATCCTGATAGCAAGCGGCCTTTTCAGTGTTTTAAAGGTAATTTGCAGAGAAAGCTGCCAGTGCTTGTGATCTCCTCTTCCATGCTGCAAGATTTAATTCTGAAGTCTAAACTTACTTTCTGTGATCTGGGCTTTTAAGTACGCTATGTTCTTTTTCAGATGAAGGGAAAGTTCAGTGAGGCATGCTAGAGCTGAGCTTAGCAATGTAGAGAGTCATGAAATTGTTTGAATTTCACCTTTACCTGTCTCCTTTCCCCACATGAGATTCTTCATTAAATAAAGTAAAAACTGTTGAATTCTAAATAAGGCAAAAAGAGCTGAATTGTAGTCATGGGGGGTTGGGGGCGGGGGGAATCTTCCCAGGAAGCCATCACCATGTTACTCTATTATGATAATATAAGGGGAATAGGGTCACATTCATTAATTAGTTCATATTGTTAATGACTCTCAAACTGGAAAAAAACCTAGTGCTGTCTTGGTCGTTGGTTCTGCTCTACCCGAGTGGAGGGTGTGAACTGGTTTCTTGCGAGCTGCTCTTGGCAAGTTACATAACACCCCTAAGCCAAGGTTCCCTCATCATTCTTCAGTATGATTGGAACTAGTAAATGAAAGTACACACATAACACACCTAGTACAGCAGCTGCTTCAGAGTGGAGTGAAATAACTGGAAGCTATTGTTATTTTTAACAATGACAGGTGTATCAGTCCTGGGCTTCTTTTGGCCTCAAGTCAACTAACTCCTTATCCTTCTCTTGCTCTGTTCTAAATCACTGACCCTTGCAGGTTGTGATTGCCAGGCTCCTGCATCTCTGACTCCTGGCTGGTTCAGCCAACAGAAGCAGTGGCACAATATTGGATGGGGGGGGGGTGAGTGGTGGGGAAGATGAGGGAGGCAGGCTGTTTCTCCCTCGCCGTCTCTGCTTTGGGAGTGCCTCTCACAGTGATGCCGTCTCCTCTGTGACTCCAGCTCTTGCTAGTTTGACAAGGCTATGTGGTCCAGCTTCTCTGGGGGTCCCTAGCCCCTAGATTCCAAGAACAATGCCTCCCTTCCTCTTTCCCTCTAGCCTAGTGGCGGCAGTTCTTTTTTATTGTTAATCTCTGGGTTGTCTCCCTGTCCTTACTTGACTTCTCAGCTCCTCCATCTCCTATGTAATTAATTGCCTGCATTAAGTGCTTCTATTTTAAATACTCAAGTGTCTTTGGTTTCCTCGCTAGACCTTGATTGGAACAGTAAGGAAGTACATGCAGAAGGCATATAGGAGAGATCACCGACATAATGGATGATAGAATTAGGATATAAAATGCTGCAGGAATAATCTAGCACATAAGAGAAGTATGGTGTCAAAAATCTCCAGAAGTATTTAAGTTATGTTTTTCTACTCTGGTCACAGTGTTAAGATATCACACCTGATCTGTGCACCTCACTTGTGGAGGAACAGTGACAAGCTGATGTTGACCAAGTAAGATCAGCCAGGATGGTGGAGGAGTCTAGAAAAGAAGGCAAATGAAAAACATTTGAAGGACCTTATAATGTTAAGACTGGATGAGATACAACTGAGAGGAGAGAACAACTATTGTAACTGCTAAACATTTGATGGTGGGTCAGGCAGATTGGGACTTGGATTGCTGTTCCTGCATGAACTTGGCCTGGACAAGTTGATTAAAGTTTCTGAGCCTTTGTTTTCTCACTTGTATAAATGAGCTATTAGTACCTACTTTGTAAGAAGTGTCAGGTTTAAATGAAATAGTGTGTATCAAGCATTTAGCACATGCTAGGTATGTGATAAATGCTCATTAAAATGTGAAGCCAGTTCTTTGGCTGACTCACCTTTTGGGTTTTGTTTTAAATGCTACCTCCTTTGTCTGAGACTGAGGGGTTTCCCAGCACACCAGACATTTAGTGCTAAACTCAGAAAAGTTCCAGACAAACTGAGGTGTTGGTCATCCAATCTAGCTATGGACCTCAAAAGCAGATCTTTAGGAGAGGATTCTGGATGACAACAAACATGCTACTTGTAGTGAGGTAGTGATAATCCCTCTCATGTTTCAGCCATCCAGAAGTGACCTTTTCACCTTGCTAAAGGAGAAAAACTTTCCTTTGCCTACAGACCATTCAAAGACCTGACTTGAGGCAGATGTCTTGGGAGATGACGTTTGTGTTCCTCATCCCTACTTAATCTCAGGTTTCTAAATCAAAAACCATAGATGAGTCTCAGCATGACCCAGGTTGGAAAGTACAGTCTTTGATATAGAAGGAAATATCAAATAATTCAAAAGAATGGCAGAGCCCAGAAGGAACTAGAAGAGCATGTATTAGGGTAGATCTTGAAGGTATTGACCTGGAGGAAGGGGCAGTGAGAAATATAATGATTGATATAAGGACACTCTTCTGTGAATTAGGACACCTATAAAAGATGCCTGAAATCAGGCCTAATAAGCTGCTTGAATGATTCTTTGATGCTTGGAAAAAATGATGGTCAACAGTAAGGGAGGTGGAAATGTTGGGATTGTTGAGACAGAATACTGAAGAAGAGATGACTAGTCTTGGAGAAAATGGCATGCTGGAATTAATTTATTACATAAGATCAGAGAACCCACCAGCTGACCATATTCCAGGAAGGGCTCTGTAGCAGTTTGATATTGTTCATGAATTCCAAAAGTAGATATTGGATTTTGTTTCTAAACTGGCCTGTTTGTACATTAGATTGTATTGGATTCAGAGGTTTCACTTTTACTTGATTAAATAATGATTAAGGCTTTGATTGGGCCACATCAGTAGGATGTGGAGTCCCCGCCCCCATGGTGAAACTACACAGCAGAGCAGAGGAGATAGTTGGAGTTTTGATTCTGGAGCCCAGGAAGTAAACATACGGAGATGCAGATACATGAAGGAGAGAAGTCTCCATTAAACACAGGCAGAGGTCTCGGGGAGAGAGACAGAGCCATTTGCCTGATAATCTACAGCTGGCTTTGTGGAGAAAGCAAAGCAGCTGAGCCTGGAAAGAAATGAGCCCCGGGAAGAGAGGAACCCAGGAAGCCTGAACCCTGGTAGACGTCGGCAGCCATCTTGTTCCAACACGTGGCAACAGACTTTAGTGAGGGAAGTAACTCATGCTTTATGGCCTGGTAACTGTAACCTTCTACCCCAAATAAATACCCTTTATAAAGACCAACCAATTTCTGGTATTTTGTATCAGGGCCCCTTTGGGCACTCACTTTACTAAAGCAATGAAAAATGCATTAGTGAAAGGGCATCGACATCATTGAGAAGCTTGGTGATAGCTGTATTCTTGAAGGCAGAGCTGATATTAGGTGATGATGCTATGAAACTGAATTACCAGGTATCGATGGGGATGATAGAATGACCACTTGCCAGTGGTAACACAAATGTCAGAGACAAGATGGGCATAATTGCCATAATAGGCAACAGGACTTGAATGATAACCAGAGAACCTTGACCTGCAGGGATCTATAGTGATGTTTAACAAACCATGGTGTTCCTAGATGGTCAGCCAATGAGGATATTGACCATAGAACCTAAAAACCTGTGTAACTAAAAAAAAATCAATAGTAATTGAGCCAAAGATGTATGCCAGTTGCCAAAATAGAAAATCACAATCTGTTTCCTGATTTATGGAACTTAACTAGTTTTAAGGCCCAGAAACAGTTGATTAAAGAAGTGGCTTGGCCCCTTTGAGAAAGGACTTTCAACATCAAAGCTAATATACATAATAAATATTTTCTAATCCTTTGTCAAAGGGCCCTACAGACAAGTATTCATAGTTTCTGTATACTATGGAAGGAGGATACCAAAATTATTCATGAAATAACCAATGTACGCGAGACCCTAAATAGCATCATGACATGCCTGTAGAATCAGTGACAAGGTGGAGTAGACTTAATGGAGGCATAAGTGCAAGTGGTAGACTGTAGCAGATGCCGCCAGTCCCACCAACATACCCTTGGTCTATCCCAGAGGTCGCTTAAAGACATCTCTGTTTGCGCCAGTGGCTCCCTATATCTCTCTGCCAGAAGCTTTTTCTGAAGCACCCCTCAACGAATGAAGAATAGGAATTGGTGAGAAACACAACCCAACTTCCTAACCTATTGGTGAACAGTTGTGACGCATTCTACACAGCCTGTCAAAGGCTCCTAGTGTGAGCCACAGCTGTCTAGAAAGCTGTTAATGGTTGAATTGTGTCCCCCCAAATAGCCACATTCAAGTCCTAACCCCTGGTCCTGTGAATGTGAACTTATTTGGAAATAGAGTTTTGAAGGTGTTATTAATTACTATGAGAAACACTTCTGTTGTTTTCAGCTGCCCGGTTGGGCCACCCTTGGAAACTAAGACAAACAGTAACCTCTTCGTTCATCCCTACTTGGCCTTCTTTCTCCCCTGTCTCACTTCTCCCCTTCCTAAAGTGCCTGCTGCCTATGAATTTGAATGTTAGCACAGATCTGCTGGGGCAGGGCAAGGCATAAACCTAGTACTCCTGGGCAGGTACAGCTTCCTAGGGAGCAGGGAAAACAGACTCTACTCTCCCTTGCTCCACTTTTCTGATTCAGGATTTCAGGCAACTCCAGCCCCTACCACATACATTGCACATCAGAAACATGTTTTTGAGCTCCCAACCTCCCATCTTCTAGCTTTGTGGCCACTTCTGCTAGGACAACTTGTAAATCTATTTGCTCAATTGATGGGACAGAATGCCCACAAATTCCATCTTGGTGCCTGATTGTTGGAGAACCCAAACTGGCACAGTTTGTTTCCCAACTTTATGAAACTTTATGAAAAAATATCATAAATGACCAAAATGATTTTTTTAAAAGTGCTTATGTGTCAGTGATATGCAGGGCCTCTGAAGTACAGGGCAGGGGCCCTTCTTGCCCAGGACTAAAGTTGGATCTGAGTAAATCAGTCAGCAAACACTATTTGCTCTATGCTAGAAGAAATACAAGATCGTCTCTGCTCTCAGGAGAATAGTCTGCTTGGGGAGAAAAAGTGACAATAGTAAAACTATTGCATTGTATAAATGACTGAATCTACTCAAGTTTAGCTTGTGCAGTTTAAACTCTAAGTGCAACAGGGGTTCAGGGAAGAAGAGTACATGAGGGGGTCAGTGTGATTGAGGACAATGCCTTAATGGGGAAATTTGACTTGGGCAGAAAGATAGGCTGATATTTAAGTGGCCAGTGAGTAATTTGCCCTTAAGAGGCAGGGCTGGATTCCAGCCCCCTGAAGGAAACAGACCCATGGTCAGTCTCTGTTTTTCTTTCCTTTTCTTCACAGCATGGAGACCTCCTCTATAGTGGTTATTAGAACCTGCTCCTTGGAAAGCTGTCTTTGTGACAGTAGGAAGCTAACAGTTCCTTTATCTCTCTTATAAATTCTTGATGGTGTTTCCGTAAATGGAAACATGATGAAGCAGCCAAACTGGTCAAGGTCAAATTGTCTGCTCTGCTTGATTCCTCCCCTTCTTCTGAACATAATCTGTTTCCCACAACCTATCCTGCTGAAACAAAAAGAAAATGCTTTTTTCTTATATTTGGACACTTATATCAGAATGAGACTATGATTCTCTGTCCTCTGGGTTCTCAGAAAATAAAAAGTTAGGTCACTCAACATTTTTGAGGGTTAGTCATTGGAATCGTCTGGTGAGATAAGCATTAAATCTTAACTGTGTATTAGAAAAAGAAAATGATTAAGCATCTCAGAAGCAAAAGTGATACAATATGAACTGTAAATAGAGATTTTAAATACATCTTAACAAGAACCACATCTGACATGGGCTAGGGAGGAGTGAACAGAAGGTGGAAAGGAAGGAACTGGAGGGAATAACACAGAGGTCTACCTTTACTTCTTATTTAATTCTCACGACTTCTAGTAATTGGCAGAGCAAGGATGGGTCTAGAGTATGTGCATGCCACCCATGCCCAGTGGCTTCCCCATCATAATGCCATGGGAAGAAGATGAAGCCAGGGCTTGGTTATCATGATTATAGTATGCTCTACAATGGGCTGTGTACACTTCATGAACTCACTTCAAATCTTCGGTCTTCATTCCATGCTTCCAAAATGGCAGGAATGGAACTAGATCAGTGATTTTCAAATAAAATTCCAAGAAGCACCAGGTTTCCTTGAAGGTGTCTGGGGAGAGTAGAGAATGCCAAGAGTATGGTGCATACCATGATTTCACCAACCTCTGTAGTCTAACCGTCTCCTTTAAAAGAGAGTTTCTATTTACCTTTTTTTATTATGTTGGGGCTTGGGGTAAAATTTTGTGTGGGAAAAAGTTATGACTCATTAAGTACATGTGAAAGCCATTGAAACAAGATTGTGAGTGCCTGATAACAGAGATCAGCTAAGAACCAGGACCGTTCAAGTCTTCCCTTAGGAAACCCTGTTGGCTGGCATTTCTTACATGGTTCCAAGGTTCCATGTGGTTCAGCAAAGTACTGACGTTAGCAATACACCTATGCATACCTTTCCTGGCATTGTATTCCATGTTGGCAGGAGCAAAAGGCTAATTCTACTCTTTTTCTAATTTAGTCACATAACTAGGTTTTCTCCACTTGATGCAGTATTTTGACTTTTGGTTATTGCAGAACTCTATCCTACAATCTGAACTATAATCCAGGGAAGACATGGATTTTAGCAGGCCAGGCTATCAAGTCAAGAATATCTTTCAGTTTGATGGGTGGTTGAATCCCATGTGGCCTCTGCTTCTTGCATACTCTCATGAGCTACAGTGGGAACAGGGCGTGGTCACAGAAGATGGGGGAGGATACCCTATAAGCTGAGGTCATCGAAGTTTGCATCATCACCTTTCTAAAAACTCAATCCCCTCTTGTAACTTCCTCCCCTTCCCCACCAAAATGAGTTGGCTCTAATACATAATATTGATATGGTCTCACAAACCTTCCCAATTCAATAGCTTAAGTTGGTTTAGTTGGGGGTTGAATTAGCCAGTTTTTCATGCAGAACACATAACAGAATTTTAATTACTATTTTCTGATTTTATTGCATCACCATAAAAACAGGGGGAAGTAACATTTAAGTTTTTCTTTTACTATTGTAAACCCTTCTCCTAAAGGAAGATATTAGCCTCTGGAGCATATGATTATATTATCTCAGCTACAGAGAGAAATGGGACGGAGAAGAAGACTGGAAAAGCAATACTGGTATTTAGTTCTTACTGCTTTGGAAAGATTGGAAAATTAATCTGAAAATAACTATCAGAGACCTTTGGCATGTTTGCATTTGGCACAGCCCTAAGTCTCCTGGCTCCTTCTACTCTTCTATATCTATTAGTTGAGTGGCTCATGTGCACCAGCAGTTAGAAAGGGATGGAGAAAGAGAGGGAATGGGGTAAAAGGCATCTGCGACAAGCTTCATGCTTAGAAGCACAGATGGATAACATCATTTAAGATTGTACAGCAGACAGTCAGTCTTTATGAAATTTTAAAAATATTAGATTTTTCTAACCAAAGGCCTTTTGACAGGTTAAAGTCCAGCTATTCGGGACAAATAACACACAAAAAACAGAGAATTTGTCTTTGAGGCCAATCTTCCATCCATGCAGGAATAATGCCTCTACCCTCTTTGAGATCCAGATTCTTCCAAATAATCGGCAAAGGTGGAAACATGAAAATCATCCTCTTATCTGTTTCTGCTTCTTTAGAATGAAGTCCTCATAGTCCTGCTGAGTAATTACTTTCTAATCTTCTAATAACTCTGACACTCATTTCTCTGTGTCTTATGTTCCAATCTGTTTTATTTGAATTAGAGTAAGCTATTTAATATGATGGTAGGCTCCTTAAAGGGACAGACCATGTCTAAGGTATAAAACTTAAAAACATCCCACTCAACACCTATAAGGATTTGATCACTCAGTTAATAAAGCTTAGTAGAATTTTTGTCTCTTCTAATTTAATTATTTCACATTTTCCTTTTTATATTTTGCTAAAAAGTGGTTAGATACATTTTCCTCATAAATAGAAAAAAATACTCCGGCATGAAGAATAGCACTTAGGGGACAAAAGTAGAAACAGGAACATTAAATAGGTTCCTGCTCTTTTGGAACACTAAATACGGCAATCTAGAAAGACATAGGTGCCCAGGTATAAGGAGGGCAATAAATGGATTGGAAATATATTTTGGTGGCAGAAGCATTAGTTTGGTGATATGAAGGGTAAGGAAAAAAAGAAGAAGAAAAATAAAAGATGATTGAAAATTGACTCCTATATTTTGGGTTTCAGCAGGTAGGGAGAGAGGAGATGAATTTTGTCTTATAAGGTCACTTTTTCCAAGACCATCATTCAGTTCACTTTCTAAGCCCTTCACTATTGTTTATTACTTGGAAATGGAAAGCAGAAGTGGCAATGCTATGATAAGAAGTTATTATTTTAGATAGGCTTTGAAGAATAAAAACTGAAAGAGCAAGTGAATTGTTTTCCTCTTCCTCACCCATGTTGACTATCTATTTTACACACACTGGGTTTTGTTTAACTTCATATGTTTAGATTCTAGGAAACTGCACAAAGAGATTACTTTCAAAGAAACATCATTAATTTTGATTGGTTCTTATAATGGCCTTAAGTTATAATCAAGTAGATAGCACATCTTCCACAGCTAAAATAAGCTATCTGAATATCAGGATACTCAGAAGACTAGGGAAGAATCATTATCAGTTAAATATTCCAATTGCTTTAAGTAAAAACCCATAGCAACATTAGACTTGACTGATGATTTGGGGCACAAATGGCAACAGGTATTCACTATATTTAAGCTTTTCTCTCTTGCTCCACAGAATTTAAAAAGCTGATAATTCATGACAGCAGTCTTTTCTGCTGCAAGAAAACCATACCAGCCCAACAAAAATTATGGCAGGTCAGAATGACTAGCAAATAAATAAGAGTCAAATTGGATCCTCAGTTAAGTAAAAGCAAAACCTTCACAATTTGCTTTTTCTGCCTTGTTCTCTCTCTTTTTTTTTTACACTAAAATCAATGTTCTTCAAAATTTTTTTGCATTTGAATAGAACTAGCTTTATTATAATATTTTTTAAACAAAAGAAATGGCCTAAAAGCAAACGTGGATATGTACCAAGGGATGGACATGACCTGGTACTTACAAAGGAGCTGCTGTATCATAAATGGAAATAGCATATATGGAGAAAAATAGTATTTCAAGTGCTGTCTGCTTCAGTAGTCTGGAGATGCAAGTTAAGTGAAAGAAGGTGCTCTGCTAAGCAGTCAGGGTGAGAAAAACAAAAAACAAAAAACAAAAAAAACCACACCCAAATACCAGAAGTTGCTTCCAGAGAACTATGGTGGTGGCAGCTGATGCCCAATATAGGTTTCATTATTATACTTTGTCTACTCTTTGGCATTTTCCAAGAAAGTACCTAAATAACTCCCATTTTTGCCCCAGGTCAGATCTTGTTAAAAATGAAGATTTTAATTCGGTAGTTCTGGAATGAGGCCTGAGAAGCTACAAGTCTAACAGGCTCACAAGTGATTCAATACTGCTGGTCCACACACAACACTTTGAGTAGCAGTCTATAGGGAGATCAGGAGTGAGGATGGCCCTTCAGAGCTGCCCCCAGTTAGGGCAAGGGGACTGGGTTTTATATTCCCCATATTAAATGGTAATTGGATGGTGTAGCAGTTTAATATTGTTTGTGAATTCCAAAAATAGATACTGGATTATGTTTGTAAACTCATCTGTACCTGGGCATGATTAAATTATGATTAGGGATTTGATTGGGCCACCTCAGTATGACTCACAGAGAAACGGCACTTCAGAGAAGGGAGTTTGGAATTTTTGAGCTGGAGTCTGGAAAGTAAGCACACAGAGGAGCAGAGCAGCTGCACCCAGAGGGAATCAAGCCCTGGGAAGAGAGGAATCCAGGAAGCCTGAACTCTCACAGACATCGGTAGCCATCTTGCTTCAACACATGGCAATAGACTTTGGTGAGGGAAGTAACTTATGCTTTATGGCCTGGTAACTGTAAGCTTCTACCCCAAATAAATGCCCTTTATAAAAACCAAAAGATTTTTGGTATTATCATCAGCATCCCTTTGGCTGATTAATACATATGGGGACATCCCTGTTAAAGCAGTTCCTTTAATTCTCTACATTACCAAATTAGGCATTGTCTGTTAATTCAAATCCAAATTAATCCAGTGTGTAAAGCTGAGACAATGTGGTATGGTATTATGGAAAGGAAATGGCATTCATAGTCTGAAAACCAGATCTGAGTTCCATCTCTACCACAGAAAGACAATGGCACATTTGTTTAACTTTAAATATCTTATTTTAAAAACCTCAATATGTTACCTAATTATACAGTTTTCAGAAAGATCAAGTGAGTTATTATGTTTGTAAAGATTTTGCCAGTGTTTTTTGGTTGGTTCTTATAACCTCAAGTTGTGATTAAATCCATAACCCATATTTTGAATAGTCATATTTTTATAACCAATACACACAAATACTGTGTGTATGTATGTGCTTATATGTGCATACATAGATATATTTATATATTTCATATATAAATGAATTTCCTTATTCCCTTATGTATCTATGTATACCTGTAGTATATTGAATTATGTCCCCCCAAAAACACAGGTTCTCAATGTTAATCCACATCTGTGCGGGCACAGACCCATTGTGAATAGAAATTTTTGAAGGTATTCTTTTAGTTAAAGTGTGGTCATCTGCATTGGAATGGGTCTTAATCCAGGTTACTGAAGGCTGCATAAAAAGAACCCAGAAGTCACAGAAGCTGGATGTCAGGAAGAACCTGGAAGAGAAAGGAGAGGACCTTGCCATCTGATGGTAGGCAGAAATACACTAAGAAACCCCAACAATTGCTGGCAGCCTGCACCAGAACACTACAGTCTTTGAGGAGAAATGTATAGACTTGAGGATATCTTGGTCTTGGACTTCTAGCCTCAACTCATTGAGTGAGTCAGTTCCTTCCTGTTTAACCCAATGTATTGTATGGTATTTGTGATAGCAGCTCTGGCAAACCAAGACAATACACATAGCCTAAATGTAGCAAGTGCATGTTTTTAATCATCCAAACAGCTTAGGGGAAGCTATTGGCCTGGATTTTTTTTCAGTCTCGCTCAAATGGAGGTGTAAAAGGCTTCTGCTCCAGCTCCAGCTCTAGGACACTAAGATCACCCTCTCTTTTTTCCCTTTCTGGCTGTGGAAGGAAAGAGGAAGGACTGTGAGGTTAACCACCTGAGTTAAGTTTGATGAGAACTGTCATAGAGTAGGTTCTCTGGAAGGTGCCTCTGAGGCAGATACTTTGTGTGCAGGTCTAACTGGGGAAGGCTTTCAAGCTCAATCCCTATAAAGGAGTGAAGGAAGCAGCATTCAGTTGACTGCACCTTAACTAAAATAATACCTTCGAAAGCGGAGATATTAAACTGTGATGCAGTTTCAGCAGCTCTCATGGGAATTAGGATAACCCTTCAGGTGTTGGTTGAAACCAGTCAAGGCAAGGTGGTCCGGTTTGTACCCCCTGTATTACGTGGAAACTGGGTGGGGTTACCTCTAGTGAAGCAGCATCTGTTGGCTGATGTCATTTCACAAAGAGGTGCTCAGCTGTGAACTGTCAGCAGCCAACACCCCTGACGGCTGAGGGGATGAATGTCTTGGTCCAAATGAGTGCCATGTCACATAATGCAGGGAGGAAGCAAACTCTTGAGACAGAGTTTGGCACCATTCCTGTGCTGCTGGGGAAGAAATAGCCTCATCAGAACCTAAGAAGAAAGACAAGTAACATAGTGCCTTGGCACAAATCCTTTATGAGGTTTATTCAAATGTAGAGTGTATGGAAGGGGACTTGGTTTGTAAGAGATTCTGGGCGCATCGTGGAACTGTTCTCCCGTGGGTGGAAGCTGCCAGTCTCAGGATGCAGTCTCCAATCCCGTGGATGCTCCAGGTCAAGTGCCCACCTCCCAGACCCCACCCACTCTTTAAAGTATCCTCCAGCTCTAGGGATCTTTCTTGTCTGGGAATATTTTCTACTCAAGGCTCTTCTTCAGTCCTTGTCAGATACACTCTCAGAAGAGTGTATCTGGGCACACAAGTCCTTCCTAGAGGAGTGTATTCGTTTTCTATGGCTGTGTAACAAATTTCCACAAACTTGGTGACTTAAAACCACAGCCATGTATTGTCTCACAGTTCTGGAGACTAGAGGTCCAAAGCCCAGTATCACTGGGCTGAAATCAAGGTGTTGGCAGGGCTCTGCTCCCTCCAGAGGCTCTAGAGGTCCATCTGTTCCTTGCCTCTTGCAGTGTTTGGTGGCTGCCAGCATTTCTTGGCTTGTTGCCCTGTAACTCCCATTTCTGCCTCTGTGGTATTCTGGTGTGTCAAATCTCCCTCTTCCACTCTCTTTTAAGGATATATGTCACTGCATTTAGGATCCATTGGATGATCAAGGATCATCTCCCCAACTCAAGATCCTTGATCATATCTGCAAACTTCTTCTTCTTCTTTTTTTTTTTTTTGTCAAATAAGGTAACATTCACAGGTTCCACAAAGAGGTTTTGTTAACTCATCAGGTAAGGACTGAATTCTAGGTGAGAAGACTAGGGTTTTAAAACTGCTTCTGTCCAACATAGACATGACTTGCTACATGTGGCTCTTTATGTTTAGATTGATTAAAAGTAATCAATTAGTTGGAAGAGCATGAATTCCAATGAATTTTTAAAACTCCAGCTTTTCAGTTACACTAACTACCTTCCAAGCGCTCAATAGTAACCCGTGGCTGGTGCTACTCTATTAAACAGCACAGACTCAAGAATTTTTCATTATTGCAGAGAGTTCTATTGGACAGCACTGCTTTAGGGAATAAAAACTCTAAATCCTGAGCTAGAGCCACTCCAAATGATTCCAGACCCAGGCAGAAATCGATATAACTGGGCCCTTAAGACCTCCTGGGTGGGTGTGGGGGCTAGGAGCAAAAACAAAAACCAAACACACAAACACGCACAATCCTTAATCTCAGCCAAAGGAAATAGCCTTATCTTGAGATTTTCCAGTGCTAGAGACTGAATGAGCAGTCATTTTTCTGCTTGGGGAAAGAGGAAAAAGGGGAGGTGTAGAGTGTCTTTGAGCTTCTCACGATGAAAGACCACAATACATAGGAAGCTACTCAATGAGGTGATTGCACTCAGAGCAGGCTAGGTGTCACCAAGAAGCTTTTAATGTCTTTCTTGACTTAGAAATTTGCTTCCAATAAGACTTGCTTTACCTGTACCAAAAGTAGCTGAACTGAGTTATTCTTATGCCTAGTTGTATCTATTAATCTGGAACAGAACTTGATGACTCATTCGTTCAACCAATTTGTAGTGAGTTCTTACTATGTGCCTATGCTACATGCTCTTCCAATATGGGGACTCACTGTGTTCCTGGGTCAGACCGTGTCTACTTAGGTGCAGCTCAATTCTGTAAAATTTAACTCATGACACCCCACACCATAGTCTGTGGTCTAGGAAGAGAGAATGTCAGATAAAAAGTTTGATGATATAAATGGTTTGATGGAGATAAGCACATGGGCTAAGAGAAGGGCTCCCTATTCAGCTAGAGGAATTAGGAAAGTCTGGTTGCTTTGAGGTGCTACTTGGTATAAGTCTGGTAGAATGAGTGGGAGTTAGCCACACCAAAGGGAAGGGAGGGAAGATGTTTGTAATTAATTAAGAGCATACCTATTTTTCACTTTATTTACCTTTGTCTCTGAGGTCTTAGGGAGTGCTGACTGATAGAATGCTAAAATATGCTGATTATATTTTGTAGAAAAATTAAGTTGGTGATTCAGAGCATGACCAAGATGCATATATACAAGAACTATCTTTTAGTTTCAAGCTATATTTTCTTAAAATTTAGATGTAGACTTTGAAACACAGTGAAGCTTTTGATTTTGAGGCTCCCTAAAAAGATACTTCTCCAGAGTCCAGTTTCATATTCTCATGTATCTGCCCATGTGAGGTAGAAGCTTGCTGGCAGATAAAAGTCAAGCCAACTGCCCCAGCCATTCTTGGAAACCAAGGGAAAAGGAAAAGACGTAAGCAACTTCTCATTTGTTTAGCAACTAAAGAATTGAAAATAGCACTTCAGTCTTTATTTAGATCCTGCTGGGGTTAAAATTTTCTGAAGAACTTAGAAATAGTGTTAACCTTTCAGATTTACAGAGTACCATTTAATTCCTCAATGATTGATTTCATTTTTAAAAAAAGTGATCTGAAATTGTATTGCATGCACTGGATCAGGAACAAACTGGTTTTTCTGGTGGTTTCTTTTAAGAAATGTAAGAGTTTTCTAGATCTTGCTTAAGATTTATTTCACATTAGGAGTGAGCCAGGAAGAGGCTACTGCAGGGTGAGACTGGTGTGGTTAGCATGAACAACAGAGGGAGATTCAGAGAGGAAGAATCATTCCCCTTCTAGCAAGAGCCGCTTGTTGCTATGCAAGAACGGCAGCGCTCTTCCAAGAGAGCAAAGCTACAGGTTAGAAAATTGTGCTGAGTCCAAGATCGGTTGGTAAAAAGCTGTGTAACCTTAGTTGCCCGTCTGTAGAATGCTAGAACATAACATCACCAAAGGAAAGGTGAAAGTCATCCAAATGAAGATATGCATGTAAGAGATTAGGAATTTTGTATGTTTTATAGTTGTGGCCAAGGAGAGGCTGTAAAAACCCTCTTATCAAGAATTCTCTAGTTTATCCTGAAAATGTTGGAGCCCTGCAGGGGGCACTCTTTGGGACAGAAAAGTATCACTATGGCTCAGACAACATGGATGTGGGAGTTATCAAGTCCTGGGTTCAGAACTTAGCTCATTCACTTCATAGTTGTTAAGAGTTCCTTAGTCTTACTGACTCTCAACTCCCTCCTTATAAAATCAGTATCATAATTACTGCCTCCCTGGTCATGGGAACAGGGAAATAATATCTAGTTTCTGATTAGGTTTCCTTTTTTACCCCTTCTTTTCCTAATGTCAGAGAAAAAGAGATCAGGAAAGCAAGAGGGATGTTTCTTCCAGTGTGGGAAAAGATGACAAGGTCAACAAAAGTGTGTTGTGGACACAGCACACACAGCAGTCCTGCTCAAACAATTGTCATGGCAGAGACAGAAGAGGTGGTGTGTGTGCAGCTCCCCAGTGCCCATGACACTGGGCCAGCAGAGAACAATGTGGCAATATCAGGCTCCATGAGAGGGCGCCTGCCCTTGGACCATGGGGCTTTTCATCTGCCTGATTAGTATCCTTGGTATGACCAGGATATGTTAGCATAAAGTTGGCTCCAGCTCTAGCCTGCCAGCTTAGCATGTATGGTAGAGGGAGCATAAAACCTCTCTCCAGGCATCATTTAGGGCCCAGGGCCAAACCTGCCATTGCAGCTGTGAGGTCTGGAAAGCCAGAGGCACCTCCTTCTTCCTGGGCATGACACGGGTTGAGTTGGAGCTTGGGCTCAGGCCGAGGCTGAGCAGGACTGATTGCTCTAAGGATTTGGCCATGGCTAACACCATGGAGCTTTGCAGAAGGGCAGCTCCTTTTCTGGGAGTCCAGAGGAGATTGGTCTTAAACAAATTAACTCTAACCTCTTCCTCTTGTTCAACCTTTTGCCAGGAAGCTTATTGGACAGTTTTTATTACAATTAAAAGAAGAGAAAATAAATGTCTTGGGCCTTATTCCAAGCAAAATGAATCAGATTTCTTTTTCTCCTTTGAAAATGAAAGTAAGTGGATTGCCCACTATGGTGCTGGTACTATAAGGGCCATTCTTAATCTGTCTGTTGCATTGATACGCTCCTTGAAAATGGACCAAAGGATGATTAGGGAAAATATCTTATACTGAAAAAGTATTCACTTTAGTTGACATAGGATTTTAAGTTTTAGAGAAGAGGGAAGGGAAAATGGATAATACCAAAATGAAACTGGAAATAAAGCTCTTAATCCAAGAAAGACTAGAAAATACAGAACTTGCCCCTTAAAGAGTTAAATTGGCTTGGTGTCTCAGAATACGTTTTGTATAATTTACCAGGAAACTGTTAGTGCGTTTTGTGGGTGGATGCTTCATTCTGTAAATGGGAAAGCATTCCTGCCATCATCTTCCTTGCTATTAATATGTCCTAATGTCCCTGAATAAGTGTGGCTCACAAGACACCCCTGTGTTACCACTATTGTACCAGATTATAACCACTGGTGTTCAAATCTGCTCTTTTTATACAAACTAGATCTTTTTGAATACCATTTAAAATGTAACAGCTATATAAGTGGACTCCCCTAAGAAATAAATTATGTTCACTACAAACAGCATAGTCATTGTTTGTTTTCCCAATTTACTCAATGTCCCACATCTACATTTTTATAATTTACTGTCTCTGTATTATACTGAGTGATTATAAACCACTGATCCCTGATGTAAATTAACTTTGGGAAATTAACAGTATGATAATTTCAGGCCAATACAAGTAACTCCTCACCTTCATTGATAGCTTGAGAATCAGTCCAAATATATATACAGAGTTCTTGCTGTGTTCAAGACAGGGAAGTAGGAGCATAGTACTTAGACAAATATGTAAGAAATGAACTCGACCCTCAAAGAGCTTCCACTGGGGAGATAAAATATTTATGTGCACACAAAAAGATAAATTGCAAGATAATTTGGTGAATCACAAGGGCTTTGGGAACGACAAAGATAGTAAGTTCTGTAGAGGTTCAAAGGAGAGAATGATCTGAGGGATTTTGTGTCAAGTCTGACTTCAAAGAGGAAGTGTGATTGAACAGGGGCTTGAGGAATACAAGAGAGTTCGGATCATAAAGAAGAGAGGAGAGAACCTTTAGGACAAAAATGAGATGACGGCATGTAGGTGCAAGGGGGTTCTGTGCAGAGCATGAATTTGTGTCCTCAACTACCTGTTCATGTGGCCTAGCACACCCCTGGGTCATGAAATTAGTATCCAGTGAAATAGATATCTGCCATCCCACCCTTTTCACAGCCTGAGTCTGGACCTTCTTGCATTTTTCTCCCTCTGCTTATTGTTCTCTACTCTCATTTCCTTTCCCCTTGAACCTTTTGATAAGCTCAGCATTTTGGATTTGGTATCTCTTCTTGGATATAGTTTTGAACTCTCCCTTGGCTTCATCTACCCAATAAGCCCTGGTACTCAATCCTGTCATTTACCTGTCTTGCCAATGCCTCTCCTTACCTCACAGAACTGTTCAGCGTATGAGGCTGTGAATAGGCAAAGATGATGAGACTTCCAGGAAGATGGAGGATTAGAGAGATCCAGGACTCACTTCTCTCCCATAAAAGTAGCTAGAGGATTGTCAGAAACTGCCTGGAAAAAGTGTTCTAGGGCTTAGGACACCAGGAGAAGGCTGGGAACCACCCAGAAGATAGAGGAGCAAAGAAAAAGAAAAGATTCTTGATGGGAAAACTCTATGAGTAAAAGCTGCATCTGAAACTGTCTGCACCTATCCCTCCCACCTTCAGAGCAGACAGCTTTGAGTCCTCTGGTCTCTGGCAGGCAGCTAAGGACAGAGGGGGCCACAGGGATCCACTTCCCCAGGAAAAGGGAAAGAGAGGGAAGCAGCCAGAGGCTGTTTCAGCTTTTGGACAGCAGATTTGGTCTGCTGTGTCCTAAGAGCCCCTCCAGTCCAGGTGGAGCCATGACGTTGTTTGCCCTGGGAGCCAGCAGGGGACTAAGGAGATCCAACCCTCTCAAACACCCTCCCTATTTTTGAGGACTATTTGTTGAGGACACAGAGGGTGTGGAATTATTTCCTATTTGGAAAAAGAGAGCGGACTGCCGGCAAAGGGAAGAGAACAGCTTTTGAGAAAGTTTGATTTGTAAGGCTCTGAATAACACTGAGGCAGCATCCTCTATCACATTATTCCAGTAAGGGTTACAGTGAACACATTCACATGAGGATTGGAGCTGAGAAGTCTGTTGAAAACCACCATCTGCTGGCATACCAAGGGAGTATATGCAAAGAAAATAAAAGTAAATAAATAAAAGGGACTTTTTCAGGCCTTTACAGCCTCCGTCCCCAAGGTCCTTGGAAGCTGGTCTGCAACCCATTGCTGAGTCCATGGCCTGGAGTTAAGCAACTAAACAGGGACAATTCTAAATATGTAGAATAGGTTGAATCAAGATCAAACAACAGCAGTAACACAGCTTCCCACAATTAAATCCCTATGCAAGAGAGAAAAAGTAAGAATCAGAGTAAATTCACCATCATAATCAGATGTCTAGACAGCAACAAAAAATTACAAGCCATGCTAAGAAAAAAGAAAATATGGCTCAAGTAAAGGAATATATCAAAGCCCCGATGAAAAACAGGATTTGAAACAACTAATCAATTATGTTAATACAAATCTCCTAAATCAAATCAATGAATTTAAAGATAATTTGGCTAAAGAGATAAAGGACATCAAGAAGACCCTGGGCAAGCACAAAGAAGACTTTGAAAACTAAACAGAAAAATAACAGAACTTATGCGAAAGAAAGTCAGTTTAGAGGCATACAACAGCAGACTCAAAATCATAGAAGAAAGAATAAATGATGTAAAAGACAGAACAACTGAAATCGAAGAGAGAGAAAAGAATGGAAAAAAATTGAGCAGGGACTCAGGGAGTTAATGATAACATGAAGCACAACAACATAAGTGTCATGGGAGTTCCAGAAGGAGAAGAGAAGGAAAAAGGGGTAGAAAGAGTATTTAAGGAAATAATGGCTGAAAATTTCCCAACTGTCATGAATGAAATGAATTTACATGTCCAAGAAGCTCAGGGTACTCCAATCAGAATAAATCCAAACAGACCTACTCTAGGACTACTTGGAATGTCAAATGCCAAAGATAAAGAGAAAATTCTGAAAGCAGCAAGGAAGAAAGCAAATCATCACATACAAGGGATACTCAGTAAGACTTAGTGTGGATTTCTCATCAGAAACTATGGAGATGAGGAGATAGTGGTATGATATGATTAGGATAATGAAAGAGAAAAATTGCCAGCCAAGTATATATAATTAAATCCAGAAAAATTCTCCTTCACATATGAAGATGAGTTTAAAACATTCACAAATAAACAGAAACTAACAGAGTTCATCAAAAGGAATCTGGCTCTGCAGGAAGCACTACAGCTCAAAAGGAAAAGACAGGAGAGAGAGGCTTGGAGGAGAGTGTATAAGGGAACACTATCAGAAGGGATAACCCAAAGGGTAAAATGACAGATGAAAATTAGATAAGACATGTGAAAGCCAAAGAATAAAATTATAGAATTAAATGATGCATTTACAGTAATATCAGTGAATGTTTTGATTAAACTCCCCAGTCAAAAGATATAGACTAACAGAATGGATAAAAAAACAGCAGTGTGAAAACATGAATCATCCATATGCTATCTACAAGAGACTCACCTTAGATACAAGTATACAACTCAATTGAAATTGAAAGAAGAGCAGAGGTAGCTATACTAATAGCAGACAAAACAGACTTTAAATGCAAAACATTTGTGAGATGCAGAAGGCCATTATATATTAATAAAAGGGACAGTCCACCAGGAAGATGGTGCCCCATGTATTGGTGCCCCAAAATACATGAAGCAAACTCTGGCAAAAATGAAGGGAGAAATAGAAATCTTTATAATAATAATAGTTGGAGATTTCAACATGCCTCTCACATCAATAGATAGAACAACTAGACAGAAGATCAACAAGGAAACAGAGAACTTGAACAATATGATAAATGAGCTGGACCTAACATATACAGAACGTTGCATACCAAATCAGTAGGTTATACATTCTTCTCAAGTGTTCATGGATCTTTCTCAAGGATAGACCACATGTTGAGTCACAAAACAAATCTCATTAAACATAAAAAGATTGAATTTACACAATGCACTTTCACAAATCATAATGGAATGAAGCTGCAAATCAACAATAGTTGGGAAAACTCACAAATGTGTGGAGGCTAAATAATAGTCGGACAAAGAAGAAATTGAAAGAGAAAGCAGTACATACCTTGAGATGAATGAAATTAGGGACACAACTTATCAAAATTTATGGGATACAGCAAAGGCAGTGCTGAGGAAATTTACCAATGCCTATATTGAAAAAGAAGAAAGAGCGAAAATCAAAGACCTAACTGAACATCTGGAGGAACTAGGAAAACAACAGCAAACCAGTCCCAAAGCAAGCAGAAGGAAAGAAATAATAAAAGATTAGAGCAGAAATAAACGAAATTGAGAACAACAACAACAAAACGATAGAGAAAATCAACAAAACTAGAAGCTGATTCTTTGAGATCAATGAAATTGAGAAACTCTTAGCTAGACTAACAAAGAATAAAAGAGAGAAGATGCAAATAAATAAAATCATAAATGAAAGGGGGATGTTACGACTGATCCCATATGAATAAAAAGGATTATAAGACGGTATTATGAGAAAATGCCAACCAGTTAGACATCCTAGATGAAATGGACAAATTTCTAAGAACATACAAATGCCTACATTGGCCTACAAGAAATATAGGAACTTAACAAACCAATCACACTTGATGAGATTGAATCAGTCATCAAAAGTCACCCAAAAACAAAAAAATGCAGGACCAGATGTCTTCACAAGTGAATTCTACCAAGCATTTTGAGAAGTATTAACACCAATCTTGTTTAAATTCTTCCAAAAAATTGAAGATGAGTGAAAATTACCCAACACATTTTATGAAGCAAACATCCCCTTAATACCAGATAAAGATATTACAAGAAAAGAACAGACCAATTTCTAATGAACATAGATGCAAAAATTCTCAACAAAATACTTGCATATAGAATGCAACAGCATATTAAAAGAATTATACACCATGATCAACTGGGATTTATTGCTGGTATGCAAGGGTGGTTCAACATTAAAACATCAATTAACATAATACACCAAATTTAAAAATTGAAGGATAAAAAATATATAATCATCTTGATTGACACAGAAAAAGCATTTGACAAAATCTAGCATCTTTTCTTGATAAAAACACTTCAAAAGATAGGAATAGAAGGAAAGTTCTTCAATATGGTAAAAGGCATATATGAGAAACCTAAATCCAACATCATACTCAATGAAGAAAGGTTGAAAGCTTTCAACCTTTCTAAAATCAGGTACAAGACAAGAATACCCACTGTCACCACTGTTATTCAACCTTGTGCTAGACGTTCTAACTAGAGCAATTAGAAAAGAAAAATAAATAAAAGGCATCCATATAGGAAAAGAGAAATTAAAACTCTATTTGCAGAACACAAGATGATATATTTAGAAAATTCTGAAACATCTGTGACAAAATGACTTGACCTAATAAGTGAATTCAGCAAAGTGACAAGATACAAGATCAACATGCAAAAATCAATAATATTTCTATACATTAGTATTCAACAATCTGAGGAGGAAATCAGGAAAAACAATCCATGTACAATAGCAACAAAAAGACTCAAATACTTAGGAATCAATTTAACCAAAGATGTAAAGGATCTGTATTCAGAAAACTATAAAACACTGCTAAAAGAAATCAAAGAAGACCTAAGCATATGGAAGGACATTCCATGTTCATGGATTGGAAGACTAAACATCATGAAAATGTCAATCCTACCCATACTGATTTATAAATTCAAAATTCCAACAGCCTACATTACAGAAATAGAAAAGGCAATGACCAAATTTATTTGGAAGGGAAAGGGGACCCAAACAGCCAAAAACATCATAAAAAAGAAGTGTGAAGTAGGAGGATTCTCACTACCTGACCTTGAAAAATATTACAAGGCTATAGTGGTTAAAACAGCATAATATTGGCATAAAGATAAACACATTGGTCAATGGAATAGAATTGAGAGTTGAGAAAGAAACCCTCACCTCTATGGCCAAATGGTTTTTGACAAGCCTCCCAGGTCCTCTTTACTGGGACAAACCAGTCTTTTCAACAAATGGTGCTGGGAGAACTGGATATCTATAACCAAACAAATGAAAGAGGACCCATATCTCACTCCCTATACAAGAATCAACTCAAACTGGATCAAAGACCTAACTATAAAAGCCAGGACCATAAAACTACTAGAAGATAATGCAGGGAAACATCATCAAGGTCTTGTGGTAGGTAGGGGTTTCTTAAACCTTACACCCAAAGCTCAAGCAATGAAAGAAAAAATAGATGAGTGAGATCTCCTCAAAATTAAACACTTTTGCACCTCACAGGACTTTGTCAAAAGGGTGAAAAGGCAGCCGACTCACTCAATGGGAGAAAATATTTGGAAATCACATATCTGATAAGGGTTTAATATCCATGATACATAAAAAATATTCTACACGTCAACAACAAAAAGACAAATGACCCAATTAGAAAATGGGCAAAAGACTTGAATAGAGATTTGTCCAAAGAAGAAATACAAATGGTGAAAAAAACACATGAAAAAATATTCAGCATCACTAGCGACTAGGGAATTGCAAATCAAAGCTACAATGAGATATCATTTCATACTTATTAGAATGACCAGTATTAAAAAGTCAGAAAACTACAAGTGTTGGAGAGGATATGGACAGATAGGAACGCTTATTCCCTGTTGGTGGGAATATAGAATGCTATAGCCTCTGTGGAGGACTGTTTGGCAATTCTTAAAGACATAGAATATAGATTTGCCATGTGACCGGACAATACCACTACCGGGTATATACTCAGAAGAACTGAGAGCAGTGATACAAAGAGACATCTGCACACTGATATTCATAGTGGCATTATTCACAATGGCCAGAAGATAGAAGTAACCCAGCTGCCAATGGATGGATAAGCAAATTGTGGTGTGTACACATGATGGAATATTATGCAGCTGTAAGAAGAAATGAAGTCGTGAAGCATATGGCAACATGGATGAACCTGTAGGACGTTATGTTGAGTGAAGCAAGCCAAACACAAAAGGACAAATACTGTATGATTGTAATGTTATGAACTAAATATATTGTGTAAACTCATGGAGTTAGTAAGTAGAATATAGGTCACCAGAAAATAGAATGAGGTTAGAGAATGGGAAGCTGAGGTTTAATCTGTGCAGAATTGGTGAAAGGTTGTTCGTAAATTTTTGGAAATGAATAGAAATAGTGAAAGCATATCATAGTGTATGTAGTTAGCAGTGCTAATATATGATTATGATAGTGTTGATAGGAAAGTCTAAGGTTCTGTATATTACTGGAAGGAAAGCTAAAAAATGTAACATGGAACTGTATAGCATAGCAAAGCCCCATGTGAAATATGAGTATGGATGATATTGCCTATGTAATACTGCTTTTCTTTGAAATAGAACAAATGTTTGTTAATGTTACAAGATGTTAATATCAAGCAAAAATACAACCAAAGGAAGCTATAGACAGTAATGTATAGTAATGTATTAATAATCTTCCATTAAGGGTTAAAAAGGGAAATATACTAAGTGAAAGAAACTAGACAAAAGGTACTACATATTGTTTGACTCCATCTATACAAGATATAAATACAAATAAATGGAAACAGAATAGCAGCTAGGTATGGCAGGGAAAGGACAGAGAGATTGAGAGGTGATTATTAAGGAGTAGTTTTTTTGGTTTGTTTTATTATTATTATTGGAATAATGAAAATGCTCTAATATTGGTTGAAGTGATGAATGCACAACTCTGTGATTATATCAAATACCATTGATTGTACACTTTGGATGGATTGTATGTTTTATGACTATGTATCAATAAAATTGATTTTAAAAAAAGGAAAAGATGAGTAGATGAGGTGAAAATTGAGTTTGTGGCCACTCTTTTGGGCCCAGCCCTCCCATTTCCCTGGTAATGCCAATTCAGGCTGTCTGCCGGGAGAAGACAAAGAAACAAATGAAACAGATTTGAGTTACCAGAAGAGAAATCCAAAATAAGCACTGCTCTAAAAAGGAAGAAATCTACTCTTTTCTGTGAAGAATAAAATAGGGAAACCAAACAATTGGGAGGCCATCATGAAGGAAGTGGGGAGGCCCAGAGGCAAGGGAAATATAGTGAGGTGTTGGAAAGTAGATCCAGCAAAGATGGAACAAGATGGGACTAGTTCACTGCAAATGGTCACCAAGGTGAACTCTTTCGTTGTGTTTCACTTTCTATGGTTTGGTTCACTCTCTTGGGCTTTTGTGAGATTCTTAAAGCCACTTCCGCAACCCTCATCACTCCCTATTGTCAGTATGGTTTTCCTTTTCTGGTTAAGGTAGGGAGACAGTGCTCAAAGAGAAGGTGTAGGTGGGGGTTGGATGCCATCCTTTAGTGTTATGCTCCTTCCGTTCTACCAGGCAGGTGCATTCCTGAAACTTTCTCCCATCGTGGGCAGGGTATATGAGTGGAAAGCCTGTATTTCAGTTCCCTGCAGAGCTGGCAATGGGCTCATAAGGCAGCAGGATTGTGGCCAACTGATAGTGTAAGAGCTTAAGTACCAGAAGAAGAACTGACTTTTTATCTTGCAGGTTGAGGAAAAATATTAAAAGTGTTTGAACAGACTTACATGGATGGGACCTGCTGAAAATCTGTGTAAAAAGAGATTACTCTGACAGGGATTTCCATTAAGGATAGGGGACAGCGGAGGGAAAAGCGAGAAGAATTGCCACAGCAGGTATGAAGGGATCCAGAGGTAGTGGCAGTGCAATGCAAATGCAATTATTACAAAGAGAAGATCAAGAGAACATAGAAGTATAAAAATACAAAACATGCAATTGGAGTCCTTAGCATCCTCACAGGTTATTTAGAACAGTCATCACGTTTTATAGGTGAGAACACTAAAACCAAGAGAAGAAAATACCTTGGTGACATATTCTAGAACAGAGTTCTTAAACTTTTTTGTTCCACAGACCCCTTTGCCAGTCAGGTGAGAACCATGGACCTCTTATTAAGTCCACACTATACTGTGTATTATTTAATAAATACATCAGAACCACACCAACATGTCCCCAGAAGAAAAGTGTTTTTTTGAATTTCAACTCAAGCTCATCGACCCCTTGTTAAGGACCCCTGTTCTAGAAGGAGGGGCAGGAATCCAGGAGACTGAGAGGAGAAAGACATTAGCTGCAGGAGTGGAAAGTGGGGCTTACTCCCAGCAAGGAGCACGAGACTGCTGGTCATTCAAGCGAAAATATCTAGCTTATGGTGTAAGCCTCCAAACTAAGGCACAGGACAAGGGTCAGCTCATGTCCCCTTTCATTTCTGAGCATCTTCCACCCAATTGAATGTCCACAACTTGGAACTTAGAACCCCTTTGCTTTCTTGGTTCTGGTCCAGATTCTGTGATGCTGCTCTTGGATTTGCTTTTTATTTTAATTTTGTTTTGTTTCCCTCAGCAAAGCCCCCCATTCCAAACAAACTCTCGGGTATTATGGATGCTTTATAATGTACCCAAAGCAAGCAATTTTCTCTCTCTCTGACTTTAAACCAGAGACAGGAAGGCAAGGCAAAAAAAAAAATTAAAAAAGCTAATTAATCATCCCCTAGAGATGCCCCTAATACACAGAAACCAGGAGCTGGTCCTGAGGCTTCTTTTGGATGGAGCCAGTGTTCCTCACTGGGAGCATAAGAAAGTAGCAATTGTCTAAAATACAAGTAGCATTTGCAGGCAGCTTCCCCATGGTTTCCCTTAGGCTGCCTTCTGCCCTTTGGTGAAATTTCCCTCATCCTCGCCACACTTCTATCTATCAACTAATATCGACTGACATTTACAGTCCATTTTTCTTCCTTTAATAACCACTGCCCCTGATGTATGGTCTAGCCATCTTTTCCCTGTGTTACAATTGAAGTCTTGGGGAATAGGGCCTCACAAAATGTGTAATCTGCTTCATGTAGTCGGATAACTCTACTACAGCTACTCACTTCCCAACTCAGGTTCATTGCAAGATCTTTGTTTAGTTTTTTGCATAATAATGAAGACGATGCCTGTAACACTCCTTTGTGGTCATTTATGAGCTCTCCGTTTTCAGGAGGAAATATCCGTGAGGCTAGAGACTGGTGTGCTGTCAAATTCAAGTGCTGCAGACGTTCTTCCTTCCTTCGACTCACCAGCCCCACTGTCTCCCCTGAGAAGGGCAAACTGTGTAAAACCTCCATCCATCCATTATCATCCATTATCAAATGGAAGGATTCCAAACCCCTGGTGAGAAATGGAGAGCACTAATGTCCACGTGGATACAACATTATTGACCATGAACTGAGGAAATGTGTTTTTTCTCCTCTCGCATGTGATTGGGGTTACTAATTAGATCAACATGAAATTAAAAGGATTCCAAGATTGAAACACTTGGGGAAGTATCTCTTGAAGTCCGTTTTTCATCACTGAACTGAGACTAAATTATGCTGTCACAATGCCATCTTATTTCAAATTAGCCAAATTAATTAATCTAACTCAGTCCTTGGCTATATTAATCATCTGCTTGAGAATTTTATTAGGAAAAGAACATGACTTTTTCAGCTTACTGCATATAGATGAACTGCACTGACAGGTGGTTTTTCTTCCTTTCAAAGATGGTATTTTAAAATCTATGCAATAATAGGATTTCCTCAAATACACTAACACTAAGTTTTATAGTTTCTTATTTTATTTTGTTTGCATTTGAAAATAGCTGTCTTCCTGCTGTTAAGAGTGCAAGGAATAAGTGGGTATTTTTTTCTTGAGCCCTTCTATGTGCTAAAAAGACTGGCTTATATGCCACTCATCTTTTTGTGGTGGTACTCTTTTTAAACTATAGAAATTCAAAAGTATAGACTTGGGGAAAAAAACTCTATTAACTCATTTCTATTAAAATGGGTCTCAGTAACTCTAGGTTCTCCAGAAAGTGCCCCAACCTGAATTCTCACTTAGAAAGGCAATGCACACCATTCTAGGGCCACCTATCAATTCCTCACTCATTCTCTGGAATGCACCCAAGACAGTTGACTCTCCCTGCTCATTTAGTAATGGTGCTTGCTCTGTTTATATCCTTGATTTATTCCTCACAATTTTTTCAGAAAATTCTATCCACAGAAAAAATGATGATGACAAAGAGACCAGGTGCTGTGTTAAGCCACTTAACCTGCACAAAGTAGGTACTATTATTTTCATCATCTCATTGATTAGGAAACTGAGGCAAGATTCCCCATTTCATGGCAACCACATGATGACTAAACAGCGAGATAATAATAATAAAGCAAAGACGTGCTGAAATATGTGTTGCTGCTCCCAAAATCTGGACTTTGGCAAAATTAGGCCATCCTAATCGTTCCCGTTACCCTCCTCACTGCCAGTCTGTGGAAATAGATCCCATTCCAGCCCCCGGTGTTTGACATTAAAGGAAAGGAGGCACGTGAGGAGAGTGAAGGGAAAGCAGCTGTAGCCGCAGCTGCAGGCTGAGCGTCACGCCTGTGGTTCTTGGCAGAGTCTGAGCCAGGAGCTAAGTGGTATAGCGGAAAACGGTCTGGGCTAGAAGGCCAGGAGTCAGGAGCCCTGACTTCTGGCCCCTGTTTTGCGATGGTTTTGGTTAAACTTCTCTGGACTTCAGTTTCCTCAAAGTGAGCAGTTTAGGCTCAATAAACCACAAAGCCTCTGACAGTGCTGCAATTCCAGTTATGCAAGTCTTAAGGAACATTTTGAGGAGGTACATTTTCTTCTGTTGTCAGATTTCCAAGCCATTCTCATTTCTGTGACACAGGCAGCGAAAGCTGTGACTATTTCTGTTATCATTACTGTTAGTGTTGCTAATGAGAATGGTTGAATCCATTTAACGTGTTTTCTGGAAGAGGCCCAATTTTTATTATTATTGCTCATTTCTCCACTTCAATGTTCTGGCCAAGACCCAGAGAAGAAGTGGAAAAATACTGTGAGAAGGGTTGCACTTGTGGTATTTCTGGCTTGACTGGATACAGGAAGTTCAGCAATCTTAGGGAAAAACATGTTTACATATTTTTCTGGATATGTATCTATATCTCTCTCAGAGTTGGAGGGCTGATGTTTACTGAAAGGTTTAAAACCCTGCCTCAAATTACAGACCCATATTTGGTTTTTCAAAATTGGCCCACCTACTGCCCAAGCAGTTCCAGTAATATTTCAGAGCCAGAAAAGGTAGCTCTGCCCTTCAGTCCCCAGAGGGCATGAAGGCATTTCTGGGAGGCAACGGGCTAGAACAGGGACTTTGCAAAGTCTTGTTGAGAAGCAAAGTTTACATTTTTTCCCACTGGTGTTCAATATTTGTCTGGGCAAGTACCAGAATATGAAATCTGTAAATATCATAAAGTATTTTGGGATTCTGTTTACTTATTTTAGAAGAAGACTGAAAAAAAAAATGCCTTTTTTGACTCACTGGCAGTAAGATTTAGAATGGTCACATATGACAAAGTAATGCCTCTCTTCTACGCTCGAATTTCCTCCTCATCAATGACTGTTACTTTTTTTTTTTTAATTAAATTTAGTTCAAAATGTTTTATGTCTTCCGTGACCAACTCCACATTTCTTTCTTTATTCTTGTATTTTAGTCTGACCCAAATATATGAGTGTTCTTTCTGTACCATTTTATGTTATACTTATTTCATTAATGGATCCTGTGTTGTTATTTTTGTTGTTGTTGTTCTTGAAAGGACTCGTTGCAAGGTACACATTTGTTTGTTTTTTAAATTTTTTTATTTTTATTTTTAAAGGAGCTTTAGATTACATAAGTGTTACATAAAAAATATAAGGGTTTCCCATATGCCCTACTTCCTACCCTCCCACACTTTCCCACATCAATGACATCCCTCATTAGTGTGGTATATTTGTTTCAGTTGATGAACACATCCTGAAGCATTGCTACTAACTATGGACTACAGTTTACATTAAAGTTTATACTTTGTCCTGCACAATTTTGTAGGTTATGACAAAATACACAATGGCCTGTATCCATCACTACAATGTCATGTAAGACAAATCCAATTCCTGAAAATGCCCCCTTATTATACGTATTCTTCCCTTTCCTATCCCTCAGAACCTCTGGTGTCCACTGACTTTATATCAATGATAAGAATTCTTCCATTGCTAGAATAATAATAAGTCTATAGTAGAATAATAAGTCTACTTTAGTCTGTTGTTCATTCCCCAATCTTAGTTTCTGTCTTCTGATAACTATCCTTCTATAACCCAAGGCAAGCATTCTAAAGTTGAGCACAAAATAAATTCTTCCTGAAGAAATGACAAATCACATTAAATTTTGAAGAGATAATGCTTTCACAAGAATCATAATATTGTGAATATTTTGGATAAAAAAAACATGTTAAGTTGAAAACTCTTTAGGAGACTAGATTCCTCATGTCAACTGCACAGTTGATTTTGAGATTGGCAGTTATACTAGAGACATAAATAGAGCCTAAATATATGCTTTTGTTTAAATATTAGGATCATAGTAAATTTTGACTACTAACTTCATGTCATGCTATTTAAGTTAAAGGATATCAAGTTTAAGAGTGAATATTACCCAAGAACATGCACTCTATTCTGGGGGAACTTTAGTGCTTTTGTGGTGGTACGTAGGGCAGTTAAGTATTGTTAGGTGAAAATATGAATGTTATTATTTTTATTTAGCAATTAAGTGTGGTTTAAGGAGATGTACATGGGTGCCAAATGACAAGAGTTGGACTGTGATGGTTAAGTTAAGGTGTCAACTTGCCCAGGTTTTACTTTCCAGTTTTCTAATCAAAGCAAGCACTGACCTGGTTGTTACTCTGAGGATATTTTGGTCAATTTAAATCATCAGTTCATTGATTGCGTCTACAACCAACTGAGGAGGTTGCCTTCAACAATGAGAGAAATCTCTTCCAACCTGTTGAAGGCCTTAAATGGAGAAATGATGATTTCAACAGTCAGAAGAGAGAATTTCCATATCTACTTTAGTCATTAAGCTTCTCCTAGGGAATTCACTAGAGTTCCCAGCTTGTGGCCAGTCCTATGGAATTTGGACTTGCCTATCCCTACAGTCGTGTCAGTTCTGTTTCCCTAGAGAACCCAGACTAATACAGATTTCAGAATACCTTGTGGGGGAAACACAATTCAACCCATAATACATGTATATGAACTTTAAAAGGTAGAAATGTCAGTGGAGAATTGTGGGTCCATAATTAAGTCAGTCCATGATAGCTCATTTTAAAAAGTTACCTAGACTTAAAAAATCATATTTAAGTGACTGCTTAAAAATGCTGCTCTGAACCACTGGCAATAACTCTGGCCTCATCTCCATTCTGTACATTTTCATGTCACTTAGCCACCCATGAGGGCAAACATTTCCTTGTCATGTCCATTTGTTGTTTCTGCTGTCAAGTCTCTGTTCCTTTGGGTCCCAGTGAGAGCAATGATATTTGACCTAGAGGGAAGGGACAGTCCCCATTTTCACCTGTGCACATTGAGCAAAGTCCTCACCTCTGACCCTAAGATGGAGCCAAAAAAGTCATGAGGGGATTTCTGGAGTTTCTGGAGAGGGAACCCACCTTTCTCATTTGTGTGAATGGCTGGAAGGGAACCTCCCCTCTCTGGGTAGGTGTGTGTGTTGTGAGCTAGAGCTACTGTCATCATTTTGTTACCAGAAGAGAGGAGCTTGGACCTGTAGGAAGGAGGCAGAAAATGAAATTATCATGACAGTAGGCAGAAAACTAGCTCTTCAGTGACCTTTGTGGAACTTTTGGCTCAAAGTACATCTGAAACTAGACCTATTTACCAATAATTCCCTCTTCTTTATTGTAGTCTAAATTGGCAACTCTGTCACTTCCAACAGAAAAATTCCTTGCTTATTATTCCCATGAAGGGTAAGGACCATTCCCTTGGATGCTTGGCCCTGAAAGGGTTCCCCACAACACTGCCATTTAATGACAACTGAGGTCATTGCTCATGGAGTAAATGGAAAACTAAAGCATTTCAGGTTCAGTTTGGGACTGGATTTGGGAAGAGAGAATATGAATTGTTTGTTCATGTTGGCCAATCTCAACCCTACCTTGGCCTTGTCGTAATTCTTGACATTATTTTTAGTATGTTAACATCAAATTTCCAAGTTGGTAGCAATGTTTTATTAAAAAGTTTATACCCCAGATGGCAAAATAATATCCAAAACCTTCTTGAACATATGTTTAGTGACATACTTTCAGGTAACTGTATATCTGCTGTGGGAGAGACTATTGACATAGGATGTATAGCTACTTTGTAGCAAATTCACCAAAAATCAAATGCATTTTACAATTGGTGGCATAGTAAACCTTTTATAAGAGCTGCCTAGAATGGATTTGAGACTGAAAAGCCTGATGCCAAGGAGATATCCATCTTCATATTCTCAGAGCAATGTTATGACCTGAATTGGGCTCTGTGAGGACCCATCCTGGTAACTGCCTGAGTGAGTTTTCCCTTTGATTTCTCAGGGCTTCACTAAGGATTATATTAGATCATATCCTATCTTAAAGTCCAGCATCAATTTCAATAAGCAGTAGCTAGGCAGGGAAACTGTGGAATCAAGTTTCAGTTATCATTTTGACATTATTTACATGTGTATTTTTAAAGGATTAAATGAGAATTGAATTCACATCACATCTTCATAGGATAGTTACCGGGAGCAATGGCAGAAATATTTATGAAAGAATTCTAGCACAATTCTTGGCACATAGTAGACCCTTTATTTAGACATACATATAAATGTATATGTGTGCATATACAGATATGTTTTTAAAAGCTCATTATGTAACTAAAGTAATAATAAACATTGTAAGACAAATGCTGTTCAAATACTGACAGACCTGGGAGATTGAGTCCTGGAAAACCGGCATGAGTAGTAGAATAAAATACATATGATAAAAATTCCAAGGTGTCTTGTGCAATGAGTAGCTGTATACAGAGGAAAGGAAGGTTGTTAGAAAGGATGAGGTCATGGAACTACTAGAAAAGGGTGTTGGAAGGGTTATCAGTGAGAATGTAAGAGTTATTTGAATTCCCCAATAATGAGAGCAGGAGAAGGTGTACAGAGGAAAATTGTAATCATGATGCTTAATTCATCTTGGAAATTGGGAATATGTCCTAGAGTTTGGAATATCAGAAAAAAAGCATTGAGAGTTTCTGGTGTAAATAGAGCTTTAGACTTCTGTTGAAGAGAGGTCCGTGGCTCTCTGGGGTTTGCTCTACACTCTAAGTCTTTTCTTCTAATCTAATGGCTTCAACTACTTCCTCTCAATAGTATCTCTAACGCTGACACCATTTTAGTTTGCTAAAGCTGCTGAAAGCAATATGCCAGAAATGGGTTGGCTTTTACAATGGGGATTTATTAGCTTACAAGCTTACAGTTCTGAGGCTGTGAAAATGTCCAAATCAAAGCATCATTAGGTGATGCTTTGTCCCCAGAGACCAGCTGCTGGTGATCCTGGACTCCTGACACATGGCGAGGCACATGACGGTGTCTGATGGTCTCTCTCTTCTATTCCAGCTTTTGGCTTCCAGAGCTTTCTTTCTTTCTTCATCTGAATTTCATTCTCTTTCAAAGGACTCCAGGAGGAGAATTAAGACCACCCCCACAGGATGTTTTAGCTTTAAGAACCTGATTTTTTGGGGTCCATATAGCTTCAAATGATTACAGGCACCTTTAATGAACTCTAGTATCATATTCCCAACTTTCCTTGATATAAATTTGATGACCCACTAGCATCTTAAGTCTTAGAGCTCCATAATTAAACTCATCATCTACCACTCTGCTTTTTCAAATAACTATTAATGATAACTTCCTTCCATAATTCCAAATGGTGCTCTCAGTTTTTCATCATACAATACAAAATGCCAGTGCCTTTTCAGACTTTCTTATTACTTGTCTCCAGAAGTCAACCAATTGCTGGGTCTGTGGAATCATTTGCTATAATCTCTATCTCATGTATCTCTTTATTATTCTTTTTTTAAGCTAATGCCCCATAAGCCATGCCTTTCTTAATGGGGTCTTTGTCTTCATTTTCTTCCTGCTTCAGTTTTTTCTTACATATAAAAGTTAGAATAATATTCCAGAGAAACAGCTTTAGTGATGATACTCAATTGTTGAAAATTTCTTAATGACTTTCATGCTTTATTAGTTTTAAAAATGTACTGTCATATATTTCCAATGACTTACTTTTATCACAAATTTTAAAAATTTGTTTATTTTTATTAGAGAGTGGTAGATTTACAGAAAAAATCATGCAGAAAATACAGTGTTCCTATAAACTCCCCCTCCCCAATATAGTTTTGCCTAGTATTAACATTTTGCATTGGTGTGGTATCTTTGTTACAATTGATGAAGCAATATTATTATAATTATTTTATTAACAATAGTCTGTAGTTTACATTAGGGTTTGCGGTTTGTGTTATACATTCCTATGGTTTTGACATTTTTAAATTCTAGTAACATATATACAATCTTTTAACCACATTTAAATACATAATTCACAGGTGTTAATGACATTCATAATGCTGTGCTATCAATACCACATCCCTTACCAAAAACTTTCCATCACACTGAACAGAAACCCTGTACCAATTAAGCATTAACTCCCCAGTTCTTATTCACACTCTGGCCCCTGGTAACCTGTATTCTAGTTTCTGACTCTATGAATTTGCTTATTCCGATTATTTCATATCAGTGAGATCATACAATATGTGTCCTTCTATGTCTGGCTTATTTGACTCAACATGATGTCTTCAAGTTTCACTCACATTGTCACATGTATCAGAAATTCATCACTTTTTATGGCTGAATAATATTCCATTGTATGCATACATGACATAATTGTTTATCTATTCATCTGTTAGTGGACACTTGAGTTGTTTCCAAAGTTTGGCAATTGTGGGTAATGCTGCCATAAACATTGGTGTATGAGTTTCTGTCTTGACCCTGTTTTCCCTCTCTATGGGATTGCTGGGTCAACTGGTAATTCTATATTTAACTTTTGGAGGAACGCCATATTGCTTTCCACCATGGCTGCACCACCAACAATGCACTGGAGTTCCAATTTCTTTGCATCCTCTCTGACAGTAGATGTTTCCTATTCATTTTAATAATAGCCATCCTTGTGGGTGTGAAGTGGATTTTAATTTGTACTTATCTAATGGTTAATGATGTTGAGCATCTTTTCACGTGTTTGTTGACCATTTGGATAAACTTCTTTGGATAAATGTCTATCCAAGAATTTTTACATTTTTAATTGGGTTGTTTGTCTTTTTGTTGATTATTTGTAGAATTTCTTTATATATTCTGGATATTAAACCCTCATTTGATATATGGTTTGAAACTATTTTCTCCCATTCTGTACATTGTCTTTTCACTCTCTTGATAATTTCCTTTGATGCACAAGTTTTTAATTTTGTTAAAAACAAATTTATCTATAATTTATTTTGTTCCTTGTGCTTTTAGTGACATATTTAAGATCCAAGGTCATGATGATTTGCCCTCTGTTACCTTCTAAACATTTCATAGTTTTGTTTCTTATATTTAGGACGTTGGTTCATTTTGAGATAATTTTTGTTTATGGTGTAAAGTAAGGATCCTTATATTGCAAATGGAGATCCAGTTTTCCCAGCACCATTTGTTGGGGAGACTACTCTTTCTCCTTTGAATGGACTTGACACTCTTGTCAAAAATTAATTGGCCATAGATATGAGGGTTTATTTCTGAATTCTCAATTTTATTCCATTGATTTATATGACTGTCCTTGTGCCAGTGCCATGCTGTTTTGATTATGTAGCTGAGTAATAAGTTTTAAAATTGGGAACTTTGAGTCCTCTAGCTTCATTTTCTTTTTCAAGATGATCTTGGCTATTTGGGGACCCTTACCCATCCACAAAAATTTGATAGTTGGCTTTTCCATTTCTGAAGAGAGGGCTGTTGGAATTTTGATTGGGATTGCTTTGAATCAATAAATTGCTTTGGGTAGAATTGACATCTTAGGTATTTTTAGATTTCCAATTCATGAATACAGAATGTCCTTCCATTTATTTGGGTCTTCTTTGATTTCTTTAAGAACTATTTTGTGATTTTTCCATGTGCAATTCCTTTACATCCTTGGTTAAATTTATTTTTGCTTGCTCCTGAAAGATTTTGTAAGGCAATGACGACCTGGAGTGACTTATACCACCAATCTGTTTGACCAGAGATGCTCTAATAGCTCTCATTCTTGTGAATAAAATGTCTACTTCTTGATAGCACTTCAACGTACTTCATGATCACATCTTATCTACCTTTCTAACTACTCTCCTTCATGTATTCGTAGTTCAGCTAAACTGAATTGTTCCTTCTTCTTCCTTATGCACAGTGTTTTCTCCCATTCCTTGACTTTTGTTGCTTGTTCTCCCTGAAATACAGTTTCCCTCCATCTCTCTTTCTACACATCTGAACTTCTATCCTTTCTACAAATGACGCCCAAACTCTGCCTTTCTACAAAGCCTTCTTTGATTCCTCCCTCCTATCGAATTGGAATATTTTTTTCTTCCTTAGAACTGCCCAAAACACTGTATAATTAATTATTCCTCTTATAGCTCTCAACATTAATGAATCATCTACCTTATAATGTGATTATTTTTATACTAACCTTAGGGCTTAAGGATCTCATTTTGTTTTGTACAGTACAAATTACCCAGCTCAGCACACTGCATGTAGAATTTTTTCATCTAATGTTAAGAAGCATATAACCCAGTGCATTGTGCATAGTAAATATTCATTCAGATAGAATCAATTGTATTTGGAATATATGAGATGATGTTAAAGTAATGCATACCTAATGCTATATAAATATAACTGAATACGCATTTCACAAAAGAAGATATACAAATGGCTATTAAGCACATGTAAAGATGCTCACCATTGTAATCATTAGGGAAATACAAATTAACACCACAGTGCTCGCTTCAGCAGCACATATACTAAAATTGGAATGATACAGAGAAGATTAGCATGGCCCCTGCGCAAGGATGACACGCAAATTCGTGAAGCGTTCCATATATTTTTGCAATAGTCCTCTGAGTGTAGGGACAGTGCCTGTCAAAATAGGATGACCCACTGATGTGTTTTTTTTTTTTATTGATGACTACCCTTGTGAGTCTTTGCTCTTGTAAATGAGACTTAGCCTGCAGTTGTGGGGTGCCTAAGGTTGCCACCTGAGAGCCTCCTTGTTGCTCAAATGTGGCCTCTCTCTAAGCCAAACTCAGCATATGATTGCATTACCTTCCCCCCAACGTGGGACATGACTCCCGGGGATGAGCCTCCCTGGCAACGAGGGATTAATACCAAGTGCCAACTGGCAACACAACTGGAAAAAGACCTTGAATAAAAGGGGGAAATGGTAAAGACAAATGAGTTCAAGTGGCTAAGAGACTTCAAAGAGAGTTGGGAGGTCATCCCAGAGGTAACTCTTACGCACACCTCAGTAGGAGCTCATAGAACATCTAAGTGCCTATCACCCCACTCAGAGGGGTTCCTGAGAGCTCCGGAGACACCCTGGTCCTATATAAGGGGGGATAGCCTCAGAGACTGATGCCTTATCAGTGGGCACTATTTTGGAATCTATGCTCCTGAGAGTGACAGAATTAGACTCAAATAAGTCCTCCCTGCACATGGTTCACCAGTCCCTTCTATTCAAACCTATATGTGATGCTGGAGTTTTTAGGTATACTTCCAGAGACTGGAGCCTCCCACCTACCTATGTGCCAGGTGTGCATGAAATCTAGGTGGAGCTGCAACTCCTACCCTACAGCTCAATGGACTCATCCAAGTCACCTGGTGAGGAGACAACAATGGGCAATGGCCATCCCAGGGAATGGAGAGGACCTGCATCTGCAGGCAGGATCATCCCACCCACCATATCCATGGTATATAAGCCCTCTCTCACTTGGAGTTGGAGTGGACATCACCATCCCAGTCCCCTCAGGATTGGGGGAAGAACTATGGACTAGAGTGGACTTGATGGTATTCTCTTGTTCACATATGGTGATTCTAGCAATGGAAGAAATTATAACAATGAGGTGGAGCCAGTGGCCACTTGACACTTTTGGAGTAGGGAGGGGATGAGTAGTTAAATACAGGGGCTTCTTTGGGAGTTGGAGGTTGTCCTGAGTACTGTTGTGGCAACGGATGTAGGCCATTTTAAATCAGCACACACCACTCAGAACTGAGTGAGAGAGAGTGTGGTCTACAGTGTGAACTGTGGTCTATGGTTGGTGGCAAGGCTCCAGGATGTGTAAGTTCATTGAGGGTGGTGGGCAACAACCATAGGAGATGTTTGTGTGGGATGTGGTGGGAGGTGTGGGAGGTGGGCAACATGGGAATCCCAGTGGGTTCCGTGTAATATTTTGGGTAATCTAAGCACCTCTTGAAATATATGTATATATATATATATATATAAATAACATTTTTGTAAGCAAATACACATATATGCATATATATTTATATATCATTTTGCAAATGTTTGCATGTATTGTGAGAATTTTGATTTTTACCCACAGTAAAAATAAATTAAAAAAAAAAATTAACACCACAATGAGATAGCGTGACATGTCCACTAGAATGGCTATAATAAAAAAGAGGGGCAATAAAAAATATTTGTGAAGATGTGGAGAAACTGAACACTTTATACAATGCTAATGGGAGTATAAACTGTACTACCACTTTAGAAAACAGTTTGGAAGTTTCTTAAAAAGTTAGACATAAATTTAACATAGAACTCAGCAATGCTAATACTAGGAATCTACCCAAAAGCAAAAAATATATATATATATGTCTACAGAAAGACTTGCATGTGAATATTCATAGCAGCATTAGTCACAATAACCAATGGGTGGGAACAATCCAAATGTCCATCAACTGGTGATTGGATAAGCAAATATCTACTATCCATGCAATGAAATATTAATTGGCAATAAAAAAAATGAATAAACTACAAATACATGCTATAACATGGATAAACTTCAAAAAGACTATGCTAAGTGAAAGAAACTAGTCACAAAAGACCACAAGGTCTATGATTCTATTTATATGAAATATCCAGAAAAGGCAAATCCATAGAAACAGAAAATAGATTTCTAGTTGTGGGCAGGTAAAAATAGTGAGTGACTACAAATGGGCTCAAGGGATGTTTTCATGATTCTAAAATTGGATTTTGTTGATAGTTATGCAACTCTGTAAATTTACTGAAAATCATTGAATTCTATAGTTAAAATGGGTCAGTTTATGGTATGTAAGTTAGACCTTAATAAAACTGTTAAAAATAATTGGACTTCCAGATAATAGCACCTTTTATACATTGGAAGGAAAAATACATCCTAGCATCATTTAAATAATATTCTAGCAGAAACATGTTCAAGTACCACAAAAGGGATACAATACAGAATCTGTCCAATTTTTGCTTATGTTTCAATAGGATAGCTGTTTGAATTAATGAAACAAAACAGAAAAGTACCTTCCTATACAGGCTACTGAAATAAGAACGAAATTTTGGAGAAAAATCACAGTTTATTATTATTTAAAACATAGTTTTATAGAGATCTTAAATTTTCAACAATTAGGTTAGAAAGGATTGCTTTCAGAAGACTTTATTGGATCTGATCTATTCGTTTGGTCACATAAATTGTCTGTACATAGCAGTCTTTTGCTGATTAATTATTCACCCCAAAGTCTATTAGCAAATATTTACCACTTATAGGCTAATTAAAATTGAACCTAGCTACTATTAAATAGAGGTCATTCTAAAGCTCATCTTGAGATACGAGCTTATAGGAGAATTGCCAAGAAAGTCCTACTCAGAGAATAGTTATTTATAGATCGATAAGAAATTTAGAGACACAGGTGGCATTCAACACTCCTTGGTCTATTGTTCATTTTAATCAAGGATCCAATTCGTTTAAACTGGATGATGACATAAATTTGGAAAGAGGAAGGTGGGTTAACAGGCAGTAATTAGTAAATCAACACTTACATAATAGAACGGCACTACTGTAAGTGTAAAATGATAAAATTTCCTTTGAGGAGGGAGACAGCTTCCTCTTCACCTTCCCCTCCGTAGCATGTCTCCTTGAAAATATAACAGGCCAATAAGTAGCCCCATCTTTTGATTTTACAGTGCAAGATCAAAGACCTTCTGACCATTGGAACTGTAAACAGGTGCTGTTGGAGTTAGCTCCAGGTTACTCAAATGGTATATAGGAAACAATCACAAGGCATATCCATGAGATAAGAAAAGTTTTAATTGTTCTTTCTCCTACTTTACTATATACATTTCTGTGAAATTCTGTCCAGACTTTGTTGTCACTTTCGTGCTGCCTTAGATGAATGTAAATGAGATCAGGCTTATTCTATAAAAAATTCTCTCTCTTCTTGGAACAGAGAGGGTCATTGTTGGCAGAATTGTTTTATTTCCCCAGCACTACATATCAATGTTAGAGAAAGAATGTTAAGGTTTCAACCAAGAAGCGATGCTTAATGTTTTTCTGGTGAGACATTAAGCTTTCCTTTAAAATTATGATATCAATTGCTTTAAAGGAGCCCCTTTGAAGTTTGCTGCTTTATGACTGCAGGTTCTGCTCCTCACCCCTATTATGAGCTCTTTTCTACCTATATTTCTCCCCTGATGGCCACGGGGCAATTCTTGGAGGGGCTTATAGGTTGTACTCATATATAAATGACCTTACAAAACCAAACCAAGCAAACACCAAAAATTTTAATTAAGTCATAGACATGTTAGTTAGTATAGCCTAACTAAATGCCTAACTAAATGCACAGTTGAGAAAGAACTATTTAGTTATTTAGGTACAAGATAGGAAAAGACCTGAAAAACTTAGGGGATGAGTTGTTTCCATGATTTAACAGTATAGTAAAGGCAACTTCAATAATAATGAAAGCAAATTAAGACAATTCATCAATCAAAACAAAATGAACTATCCATTTTCACACATCAAAGTTGAACATGAAAACATGTCAGTACATGTTTTGGGTGAGTGTAACAGTTTTCTGTTGCTGCTATAACAAACTACCACAAACTTAGTGACTTAAAACAACACAAATGTATTATCTTCCAGGTCTGTAGGTCAGAAGCCCAATGCAGGTCTCACTGGGCTAAAATCAATGTTTGGGCAAGGCTGTGCTCTTCCCTGGATGCTCTAGGGGAGAATTCATCTTCTTGTCTGTTCCATCTACTTGGCTTGTAGTCCTCTTCCTCAATCTTCATAGCAAGCAATGGCATGTTAAGTCCTTCTTACACCACCTTACTCTGACTTTTGCTCCCATAGTCCACTTTTAAGGACACTTATGATACACTGGGCCCACCTGGATAATCAAATATAATCTTCCCATCTCAAGGACCTTAACTTAACCACATTTGCAAAGTTTCCTTTGCTATGTAACAGTATAGTCGTAGGTTCTGGGAATTAGCACATGGGCATCTTTTGGGGCCCATTACCTATCACAGTGAGGAAATGCAGAAATGGTCATTCTAGTAACTCTCTGTTGGGAATGTGAATGCTAAAAACTATCTAAAGAGGGATATAGGAGTAGCAAAAGCCTAATAAATATGGGAGATATTTAACCCAGCAATTTTTAAAATTTGAAATCTATCCTAAAGATATGATTTCTAGATTTAAAGCTGTTCTAATCAATGCTTTTGGTAATGGGAAAAAGTTAGAAAACTTCAAGTGTCTAACAATAGTAGATTGTTAAATAGTAGATTGTTAAATAATAAATTGTTAACAGCATATCTATCTGTGTCAATTATCTATTGCTGTGTTACAAATTATCATTTGCTTTAGCAACTTAATCAATTATCATTTATTTTTTCACAGAGTTTCTGAGGTTCAGGAATCCAGGAGATTTTTACTTGGGTGGTTCTGGCTCAGAGACTTTCATGAGAATGCACTTAAGATGTCAGCTAGGCAGATGGGTAGTGATATTACTGGGCTTGGTGATGCAGGGTTGACTGGTGAGTAGATTAGGAAGGGCAGGTTGGAATACCCAAGGTATGTAACTATGAATCTTGTCATTCCATGAGTCAGGACAGGGGAGTGTCATATGCCCCAGGGGGAGGGGGAGGAAGGAACAGAAAAGAACAAACAGGGGGTATTTAGTGGTCATAGGAAAGGTTTTTCAGTACCTTACAGTAATGGACACAGGACATGGTAAATATCATGAAAACTTATTAAACTGTATCATCTAAAGTGTAAACTATACTGTAAATCATTGACAATGTCTAGTTGCTATATTTTACTATCTGTATAACAGTTATAACAATGCTAACATCCAAAAAATATATATATATGGGGTGGGGAAGGGGGAGGGTGGTTGGGTATGTGGGAGTCTCTAGTATTCCGTGTGTGACTTTGCTGTGACCTGAAACTTCTTTGAAAATTAAATGAAAATTTGGGAGACACTGGGGAATGAGAGGGGGAAGGTGTCACGTTACACTGGACATCCGATAATACAGTGATAAAAGGAAAAAAAGAATAATTGTATTTTTTTTCCTGAGTTTCCTTGTGTTTATCTCTTGCATTTGAGCTTGTCATTGTTGTTTCTTTTTCCTATTAAGTGTATTTGGTTATTATATGGGCTACATGTTCAGGGAAGATTTAGATCACAGAAGGGTTACAATGGGGGCTGCAGAGGATTTTTGGTGGGGGGTGTCTGGGAGGGGGGATTCATGGGAGGAAGTTCATCTGAATATACATGAAAGATATATAAAATGTTCAAATGATCAAAGGATGGGGCATCGTCACGGTGGGTAGACAATCACTCAATAAATGAGGAAATTTGAATTCCCAGCCTGGAGAGCTCTGCCACATTCTCCAAGGGAGCAGCAATAGTCCTCTGAGTGCAGGGACAGTGTCTGTCAATAGAGGATGGCCCACTGATGAGCTCTTGTTATTGATGACTAGCCTTATGAGTCTTTGCTCTTGTAATTGAAACTTAGCCTACTATTATGGGGTGCCTAAGGGTTGCCACCTGAGAGCCTCTTTGTTGCTCAAATGTGGCCTCTGTCTAAGCCAAACTCAGCATATGAATGTATTACCTTCCCCCCAACGTGGGACATGACTCCCAGGGATGAGCCTCCCTGGCAATGAGGGATTAATACCAAGTGCCAACTTGCAACATAACTGGAAAAAGACCTTGAATAAAAGGGGGAAAAGGTAAAGACATATGAGTTCAAGTGGCTAAGAGACTTCAAAGAGAGTTGGGAGGTCATCCCAGCGGTAACACTTACGCACATGTCAGTAGGATCTCATAGAACACCAAAGTGTATATCACCCCACACAGAGGGGCTCCTTAGGGCTCTGGAGACACCAAGGTCCTATATAAGGGGGGATAGCCCCAGAGACTGATGCCTTATCAGCGGGCTCTATTTTGGAATCTGTGCTCCTGAGAGTGACAGAGTTGGACTCAAATAAGTCCTCCCTGCACATGGTTCATCAGTCCCTTCTATTTAAACCTATATGTGATGCTGGAGGTTTTAGGTGTACTTCCAGAGACTGAAGCCTCTGGCCTACCTATGTGCCAGCTGTGCCTGGAATCTCGGTGGAGCTGCAACTCCTACCCTACAGCTCAATGGACTCATCCAAGTCACCTAGCGAAGAGCCGACGATGGGTAACGGCTATCCCAGGGAATGGAGAGGGCCTGCAGCTTCAGGCAGGGTAATCCCACCTACCATATCCATGGGATATAAGCCCTCTCTCACTTGGAGATGGAGTGGACATTACCATCCCAGTCCCCTCAGGACTGGGGGAAGAACTATGGACTACAATGGACTTAATGGTTTTCTGTTGTACACATATGGTGATTCTAGCAATGGAAGAAATTATAACAGTGAGGTGGAGCCGGTGGCTACTGGACACTTTCGGGGCAGGGAAGGGAAGGGCAGCTGAAATACAGGGGCTTTTTCGGGACTTGGGGTTGTCCTGAGTGCCGTTGTGGCGATGGATGTAGGCCATTTTAAATCAGCACACACCATTCAGAACTGTGTGGGAGAGAGTGTGGTCTATGATGTGAACTGTGATCTATGCTTGGTGGCAAGGCCCCAGGATGTGTATATCCATTGAGGGTGATGAGCCACACTGATGAAGGATGTTTGTGTGGGATCTTGTGGGAGGTGTGGGAGGTGGGGAACACGGGAATCCCTGTAATTTCTGTGTAATATTTAGGTAATCTAAACACCTTTAAAAATACACACACACACACACACATATATAAAGAAAAAAATAGAATAAGATGAAAAAAAAAAAGATGTCAGCTAGGGCTGTAGTCATCTGCAGGCTCAACTAGGGCTGGAGGATTTTCTTTCATGGTGGCTCATTCACCACAGGGTTAGTTTGTGCTGGTTGTTGCCAGGTGGCCATGTGGAGTTCTCCATAGGGCTGCATGAGTGTCCTCATGACATGGCAGCTGTATTCCACAGAGTGGGTTTGAGGAAGAAAGCACCTTTTAGGATTTAGTCTTGGAAGTCATTTATCATCACTTCCATCATACTGTATTACTTAGAAGTGTGTCACTAAGTTCCAATCCATACTCAAGGGGATTAGAACCAGATTCTTCCTTTGGAATGGGAGGCATATCAAAGAATTTAAGGAAATATTTAAAACTACCACATCATACAATCAAATATAATGCATTTATTAAAAGTGGTGTTGAAAAGTGTGTGCAACATTAAAATATACTCATAATATAATGTAGTTATAAAAGGACATTACAGATGGGAAAATAGTGGAGCATAAAGCTCCAGAAAACAGTCTCTATACCAGAACAATTATTAAACAGGCAGCAACTGTCTGAATCAACTATTATGAAACTCTGGAGTAAGGTAGAACACTGTACAGCATATGGGGAAGAGCAGGAGGAAGAGACTGATAAAGTAAGTATCAATAATTTTCTCTCCCCATGGTGATTAGCATTACCCATCCCCCACTCTTGTGGCAGGCAGCTGTGGGGTTGGGTCCCTGGTGTAGTTTGCTGGTGCCAGAAAGGGATATAAATATCCAGTTTCCCAAGATCCAAGTGACATGTGGTCAGATCACAGATGACTGCTTTTGATTAGCTACATTGGAACGCTGGGGGCCCAGGTCTGAGGGTAGCCATTGTTCCAACCCACTCTGGACATTGGCAGTGGGAGCGATTTAGAGGTGGTATCTCAGAGCTGCAGAGGACAGTTGAAGGGCTGCATTGGCTGAAAAGGTATCAGGGCAAGAAAACACAGCCTTGAGTCACCGTGGATAAAGCTTCAGGCTCCCTTCCTGGCCCCTCTTTCATTCCCTTCACAGGGTAGTTTGAAGCCAGCTACTGCCCCTTTTGTGGGTCACTGGCCTTGTTCTGGCTGGGAAAGACTGATTTGGGAAACTCCTCTCCATTGTACCCCTCTCCTCAAACTTGCCCACCAGGCAAAAGCAGCTTGAGACAACAAAAGCACTATAAGAAACAATCGAGGCAGGTGGCCTGGGGCAAAAGCTGACTTGTACTAAGTCCTGCAGTGGAACAAATTTAAATGGAAGGGTAAAGGGCCCAAAGAGCCAAATCCATCTTATAAAAGAACAAAGTTGGAGGACTCAATCTTCCCAATCTTAAAACTTATCACAAAGCCACTGTAATCAAAGCCACATGGTACTGGCAAAATAACATACATATAAACCAATGGAATTGAACTGAGAATTCAGAAATCAATCCTCACATTCATGGCCAACTGATTTTTGACAAGGGAGCAAAGATCACTCAATTCAGAAAGAATAGTCCCCCCAAAAAATAAAAATAAAAAATAAATAAAATAAAATTAAAAAAAAAGAAAGAATAGTCCCTTCAACAAATTGTGTTGGGAAAACTGGATGTCCATATGCGAAAGAAAGAAGGTAGATCCCTACTTCACTCTATATACAACTCAAAATGGATGAAAGTCCTAAATATAAGAGCCAGAATTATAAAACTCCTAGAATAAAATGTAGGGAAGAATCTTCAGGACCTTGTGTTAGGCAATAGTTTCTTAGATTTTATAATCAATGCACAAGCAACAAAAGAAAAAATAGATAAATGGGACCTCAGCAAAATAAAAAAAACTTTTGTGCCTCAAAGGGCTTTATCATGAAAGTGAAATGACAACCAACACAATGGGAGAAAATATTTGGAGACCACATGCCTGAAAAGGACTTAATATCCAGAATATATAAAGGAAGACTTCAACTCAATAACAAGAAGACAGTCAACCCAATTTAAAACTGGGTAAAAGTCTTGAATAGACATTTCTCCAAAGAAGATATACAAATGTCCAAAAAGCACATGAAAAGATGCTCAACGTAATTAGACATTTGGAAAATGCAAATCCAAATCACAGTGATACCATTTCACACATACTAGTATGGCTACTATTTATTTTTTTAAGGAAAATTATAAGTGTTGGAGAGGATGTGAAGAAATAGAAGCACTCAGTTATTGCTGGTGGGAATGTAAGATGATCCAGCCGCTGTGGAAACCTGTGTTGGTGATTCATCAGAGAGTTAAGCGTAGAATTACCAAATGACTGGGCAATCTCGATTCTAGGTATATACTCCGAAGAACAGAAAGCAGGGTCTTGAACAGATATTTTCACAGTGATATTCATAGCAGCATTATTCACAATTGCCAAATGATGGAAACATTCCAAGTGTCCATCAACACATGAATGAATAAACGAAAGTGGTATAGCCTTGTGATGGAATATTATTCAGCTGTAAAAAGGAATGGAGTTCTGATACATGAGACAACATAGATGAACCCTGAAGATATTATATTTAGTGAAATAAGCCAGTTGTAAAAGGATAACTATTGCATGATCTCACTGATATGAAATAATTGGAATAAGCAAACTCATAGAGTTGGAATCTAGAATATAGTTTACCAGGGGCTGAATTGGGGGTAGGGTATGGGGAGTTAATATTTAAAATGTTTTGTTTCTATTTGGGATGATGGAAATGTCTTCTAAAGAATGGTGGTCATGGTAGCACAACACTGTGAATATAATTAACAGAACTGAATCATATATTTGAATGTGGTGAAAGGGTAAATTTTAGTTTGTGTATATGTTACTAGAATAAAAATTTTTAAAAATCCATGGAACTGCATAATACAAATAACGAACTCTAAGTTAAACTATTAAGCCATGGATTTTCATCAATGTGTTTTTATCAATTATTAAAAAAAAATATACCACAAAAATGAAAGGTGTTAGTACTAGGGTGGTATATGGGAACTCTTATTTTATGCATGATTTTTCTGTAACCCATAACTTTCCTGATTAAAAGAAAAAATACATTACAGAACCGTATGGTATGATATATAATTGTAACTATATATCCAATAGCCAATTGCTTGGAAATCTCTATACCCCTGTCCTGTAATATTTTACATGTACAATCTAAGACTCCCCACTGAGGGCAAGTAACTCAGGAGTGATATACTCTAAAATATTAACACTGGTTTGCTCTGAGTGTGTGTGATTTGGGGTATTCTTCTTATCTGGCACTTTGTTAATTTGCATTTTCTGAGTTTTCTATAATAAGTTTGTATGGGAGGCTGTATAACGTTGCAATAAAGAGCAGAGACTTTAGAGTTAAACTTCTTGGATTTGGAGTGCAGTTATGCCAATTTTCAATTATTCACTGTGTGACCTTGGAAAAGTTAATTATCCCCTCTGTGCTTCAGTTTCTTCACACGTAAAATGGGGGTGATAATAATATAATCTTAAAACTACTGAAGCCTGACTCTCATCCTTGATGTTCTGATTCATTTGGGATAGATTGTGACCAGAGAATAGGCCAATTCCATCTGCTCAGAGATTCTAACTTCTAGTCAAGTTTGGGAACCACTGAGATAGACTTTTCTTTCTTCTCTTTTTTGGATTTCTTTAAGTAGATCACAGTTTCATCTCAGTGGGATATATGGTGAATATGGGTTGGATGATTTTTGGTGTCCCTTCTTGCTAAATTTATAGGAAGAGGAAAAAAGCCATTGAGGACAAAGGTTAAAAATCAAATATCATTGCAACGTGTAAACCATTTATTTCTAATGCTACTAATTGACTTTAATATGACTTTAGCTATGGTTCATAACTGAAAATAGTGTCTTTTTTTAATAGTGCCTCAGGACAGATGAATGAAATGTCACCATAAACTAATGTGTTCTGTTCTGGTTTTATATTATACATATTTTTTATTGCAATGTTCCTCTTGTCCTGGCATTGAAATAAACTCCAAATAAGATTTCTTTATTTTAAGTGGATGAGCAAAAAACATAACCCTGACACTGACTTTGAATCTTCCTAATATTTTGAGTTTTACTAACTATTTTCCATTAATTTAAGTTTGGGAGAAAATTTCTTGGTTTAAGGAAATAATTGGTAAATTGACTATGGACAAAATAGGCCTCGGTGTGAGCTTGGCCTGGACACTATGGAATGCCCCTTTCTTGTTCAAAGTTAGGATGATGCTAGATAATCCTTACTAAGCTAAATGTAATTGAAAAGCTCACCACCACATCATAAAATCATAGAATCATACCACTTTAGAGCTGGAAAATCCCTCAGAGATGATCTAGTCTAATCACCTAATTTTATGGATGAAGAATCCAATAAAATACAGTTTCAGTTTATCAAAAAATATATTTGACTGAGCTCAGCTGCTAAGAAATCTTCTCCATGCTTGAGCCAATGGTGGTGGTGGTGGGGAGTTAAAATATTATAGTGCCAAACAAATAAATATCCATTCATATGTCTTGCATGTTAGCAGGACATGCTTCTGAAAACTCATTGCAAATGAGTCTTTTCACAGGAAAGATAAACTGAGCTGAACTGGGAAAAGCCATTAGGGGGCAGGAGACGTGGTGGGTAGTGGTCCGGGGCAGAATGTGTCCTTGAATGATAGTTTTATGATTTCAATGAGATAGAACCAGGGGGGGGGGGAGGAGGAGGAGGAGGAGGCAGCTAACAAAATAATCATGAAGTTAGAATTTTATGTTAGTTTCCCTTCCTTACATTTTTTAAATGGTATTTGATAGCTTGGAAATTTATAAGCAATTGCTTTTGCCTTTCCATTCTAACTTCTTTTCCCAGGACTTGGAAACAAAAAGTTTGAGATTGTCCTCTAAGAGGTAAACTTTAAAGGTTGACCCATAATTGAGCAGTCACCTTAAAGAGGCAGGGAAGTTTCCTGAACCTGTAACCCTTAACAGTGGCTTAAGAAAGAATGTACAGATGGGAGGGGTAGTGAGTCAGTCTTGGAGATACATCAGAAAATGAAAGACACAGTGGGAAAGCTTGGCCATGACCACCTAGGAAGATGGATATGATTTTCTAGTGGAAGCCCCAGCTCCATTTTGATATTGAAGGTATCAGGTTACCCTCAACTGAAGCCATTTAATATTTAACTAACAATTAACCCTTCTTTCTCAGATTCTGTGTTCACTGAAGCAAGCTGTTGTTTACAATTTGCCTGTGTGTATACCAGGCTCAGCGGGACCTGACTGACTATACTCAAAAGTGATTACATTTATAGCAGTAAACCAGATAGTCCACTTCAGTCCCCATGTGTTTGGTTGATGTGAGTCAGACCTTGAAAAAAGATCAGTTCTGACAAATGTGAGGCTTTGTGGCTAAAGAATAGCCCCAGAGGTGAACTGACCAAGTTAGTGAGGTTCCATGGGGACTCTGGAGGACTTGTTGGCTTTTTCCAGTTTTTACTGCATATGTACCTGTTCTTATTTTAATTTCTACAGTTTCTATTTAGCATTGGGAATGGAAGGGCGGGGAAGGCAGACATACCTCTTTATGAGAAGAAATGATATAGGTGGCTCAATGAAAGACTTGGGAGAAAGAACATAAACTATGCTTTCCATGTATTTAATAGAATATGATTTTCCAAAGCTCTTCCACATACATTTTTGCATTTGCTCTTCACAATCAGCTTGTAAAGTTGAGGATGGTGCTATTATTTCCATTCTAGAGCTAAGATAAAAGAGGCTTACAGAGGTCAGAAAGTGGAGCTAAGAATTAGAACTCAGGTCTCTTAAATCCTAACTCAGTGCTCTCTTTACAATGAAGATTAAAGAATTTCTTTTAGAAGCTGCTGCAATAGAACCTGAGAGAGTGACTTCAGTGGCACCTGCAATGGCCACCGAATTGCACTGACTGCTCCAAAATAGAAAAAGGATGAAGATGACAGGAGTCTTTAGGGGCTTTTAGCATGAGAAAGCTGCCATAGATGTGCTAATGCAATATCCAGTGTTAGCACTGGAGGTCCTCCATGGAAAGGATGTCATTTTCCAGTGGAATGGTGAGCAAACCAGAGTGCAAGAGAGGGGAGCCTCAGCTTTCCATGTATACCCTAGAGGCATGGTATGGTTTCAAAGGTTTACTCATTATTTACAGATGACTATCTCCCTCTGAAAACCCTTAGAGAGACCTGGCTTCCTTTGGATCTTCACCCTCATCAAGCAAGTTCTAGCCCTTCTGGGCTTTCCATGAGAGGAAATGGCCACTTGGCTACAAAAGATAAGAAAAATGATGAATCAGGGCTAGAGTATGGACTTCAGATCTCCAGAAAGGGAATTGAATTCACTTTCATGTCAGATTTTCTCACTACCCTCTTTACCCAGATAGGTAGTAATTCTTCTTAAGCAGTCAAAATGTAGAGATTGGTTTTGTTCTAATAATAAATAAAATAAAGCTCCCCAAACCCAAGATTCACCACATTCTAAAACACATGTCAATTTTAAACATGCACTTATACCTTTCTTTTGTAGTCAAGATAATAATAGCCATTTCCATACATGTCATGAGAAGGAGGATCTGTAGTTTAGTAGAGATATTCCAATTAATTGGTGTCTGTCACCACGACTCCAGCTGGCTAAGTGCTAATGCATTCTTAGAGAAGGCTTTGAACATTTCACAAACACTGTAAATAGCCTCAGTATAACTGATTGTTGTTCATAATGGCATTATTAAAATGGAAAAAAAATGGACTTTAATGAAGGAGGCTAATTGATGGCATTTGAAGGAAAATGTTTACTTGTAGGTTTGTGTTTGGGACTACGTAATTGGTAATTCAGGCAAGAACTTCAGTAGAAGCCATAGCTGGTTTAACATTCTTAAACTCAAAAGTCAATATCTGGATCAAAGGATCTTTGGGGTGCACTGCTGAGAAAAGCTGGGGACTCAAGGCTAAATGATGTTTCCTTTTGAAATGAGAATTAAGCAGATAGTCCTCCACCAATGCTAAGCCCAGAAGAGAAGAAAGTTACCCAAAATTTAATGAAAGGGTCATTAAACAACATTTAAGATTTCCTCATAGACATAGCTCTTTATTAATTCCACCCCCCCTTTTTACAACTATATTGGCAAAAAGGAAGAGAGAAAAGTTAAAACAGTTTAAAGCAGGGCATTGCAGCTTATCCTGCCAGATTAAAGAAGTTCCATTTTAAATGTCCATTTGACTAATTGTCCAAAGAAATACAGCACTGAATCTGTATATGCAGTTAACTTTACGAAGTACAGTGCTCATATTTTATGCCATGTTCTTAATATATAAATACATAGGAAATCAAATCACTCATTAAAACTGCATTAAGTATAGGGTATTTTAAATTTAAATTTATGTTGTTCTTGGTAATAACACATGGCCAGTGAAAATCAAAATTGGAAAAGCAGTTACACTTCCCACTTGAGTGGACAGTTACAACAATTATTTTCTGTAGTGACCATTATGTTTCAATTGATTATAAACTACTCTGGATTTACTATGAGATGTAGTCAAAGTCAGAAGAGAAGATGCAGGGAGAATATGCCTTTTTTGGAGAAGCATAAGCCCTTCGGAATCAGCATGGGAAATAAATATCCTATTGTAGAATTCTAGGTGGAAAAAAAATTCATGTAGTCAATTTTAACTCATGTAGAGATGACAATTTTTTCATTGACTTGTTTGATATCATTCTTCTAAATCAAGTGTGTCTAATTCTTCTTCTAGTTCATCCAAGTCTTCCCCAGTGAAAAGATTTTCGTCAATAGCAACAGCATCGATGGCTCCATTTTCCTTCCTGTTCCTTCATCGTCCTCTTCCAAATCACTTCTTCTACCATTTTCAGCCCTGCCTCCAGAAGCTTCACTTAATTTGTTTTCTTCTTTTCCTGAAGTATACATGCAGAATCTTTCAAGACTAGCTGCAGTAATGCCTGTCTCATCTACTTCTCTTGGAATATATAGGCTTACATCTATGGCATTCACACTCACAGAATCATCAAACTCATCACCACCTGATCCCTCCAGGGATAACGGGTGCCATCTGCTTCCTCCTCCTCCTCCTCAACCAGTTCAGGACAAAATTCAAACACTTCACCACCACTGATGACTAGTGCCTTCCCTGCTTTGGAAGCTGCTTTCTTTTTTTCCATATCTTGTTCAAGTTTATCAATCTTTTCTTATCTTCCCCTTTTCTTCCTTGCAAGAAAAGATTCCAGAATGATTTTGGTAACAATGGGACCTAGGGAAGACCACTCTCTTTCAATTAGATCTTCTAATGAAATTTCATCTTCTTTCTCATCTTTCTTTTTATCTTTTTTCAACACAAACCCAGAAGGAAGTACGTGACGGTACATGCAAGTATCACTCCCTCCAGGGCATAACCCAAACCAACCATACTTGTTGTTTTCAATAGCTTCAAGGAAATGCTTGCACACTACTTGAGTTCCTGTTTTTTTCTTTTCCTCCTCACCATGCTTCTTGTTCACTACTTCTTCCAGCTTTTTCTCATCCCAATTATCCATGGTCTCTTTCTCAAGTTCTTCATCTCCTGTATCAATGTAAACACCTCGCTTTTCATGTGTTCTTTTCCTTTGTCTAAGGTACTGGCTCTATTTTTCCTTTGAGTTTTGTAGGAGGGCATCTTTGATAGTAAAGCTGAAGAAACTAAAATGGCAAGTGGAAGAGGAGTAGTAGGAGGAAAACTGATGGAGAATGGTCCATTCATATTTCTGCACAGAGATTCCTGAATAATGAAGATTTAGAAACATGCAGTTTGGAATGTATTAGTGCCCCTTTGACATCTAGAGAATGTATACCCCAGTTAAGTCATATTATTCACAGTGTTTAAAAGACAGATAAACCATAATAAGGAAGGGAAATAAAGAAAACAAAGTTTATTCTAGGAATGTCTTACAGGGAAAGGTGCTACACCGCTTAGGACATTTGTTTACCATGGTCAGTAAATATATATGAAGCACTCACTGAAGCAAGGTCTGGATTCTGGGACCCAGGGAGATGAAAGGTTATGTATTATCTACCCATAATCTTGGAATTACATTTCAGTAAATAGTGTTAAATCTTATCAAACCTTTGGCTGGAGCTATTAAGCATAGCATATTTGGCTGGTTTCATGTTATTTTCCTTCTCAGGGCTGCCCTTTTATCTGCCTGGTGTTGAGAACTGTTTATAAAAGCTGAACTCAATCAAAATTATTTTCAACCTGCCTCTTTACCTTTGCTTAAAAGTATACCTGTAGACATTGGTTTCCTTTTAGTTTTCGCAGTAAGGTACTGTAAAAAAATATTCATTGGGAAAATATTCATTTTGAGATATTATTAACATTTGTTATTCTTGTTACTAGTACAGAAATAATAGTTAACAATTATTGTGTACCTATCAGTGGACTAAAAATTATAACTTATTTAATCTTTCAAACAACATTGAAATGAAGATACTGTTATAATTTTTATTTTGCTGATGAAGAAACTCAGACTTAGAGAGAGCTTCCATAACCTGGTCATACAGTTAGGAAGTGGTAGAACCAGCCCAAATCAGCTTCTTACACATTCCCATTCACCCACTCTTCTTTCTTCCCCTTCCCCTATCCCTCTTTTTCTTTCTTTTCCCCCTCCTTCTCCTCCTCCTCCTTCTTCTCCTTCCCTCCCTCCATTCCTCCTTTTCTCCAGTTCTTTCATTTGACTTATATTTACCAAGCTGCTACCACATGCTAGGCAGTGACCTCTTCATCAAAGGTTCAGAGTTAATCCCAAACTTAGAGTCAATTGCTTTAACTCTTTTTTCCCAACACTCCATCTCATAA
>JAKSZT010000049.1:19789787-19973991 GCA_026826555.1 Tolypeutes matacus | reverse complement strand
TAGAGTCAATTGCTTTAACTCTTTTTTCCCAACACTCCATCTCATAATAGGATGTCGAGCTAAAAAGGACCAAGTACAGAGAAGTTTTGAGAGGGGAAGGAAGGAAGAAATACACCTGCAAGTTTGTCTTCGAAATGATTGGCCTGTCCAGAGTTCTTACTCAGAGCTGGGGACTAAGAATCAGGGTAATTGATGCACTTGATCCCCAGGAAGGTAAATAAGTGGTGACAGGAAGTGTGTGGAAGAAAACGAATTTCTAAACTTTACCAAGGACAAGTTCTGCTTTTCATTCTCCCCCAATTCTAGATTAATTTTTTCCTTCACTTTTCCCTTGCTTCTCCATCTCTTTCCCCATTCATCTGAAGACTGATAAAACTCACTGGCCATCCTTTTCTTACCTATGTTAGTAAAGTATACTTTACAAAAGTGGAATTCAAATACTATAATTTCTTCAATTTGCTACTGTCCACAGGTTAAAATATGGGACTGGGCACTCATATTCTTAAGTTCTTCTTGGTTTGTCATATCACTATGTACAAGTCATTAAGATTCAAATAGTTCAAGGCTGAGTGTGCCTCATTTACTCAACTGTGAAGGCCACATACTGGTGTGGTTAATTATTGTTTAGAAGGTGCTGGAAGTTCTTCAGATGAAAGCTACCATGAAAGCATGTGGAATCATTATAGTATAATCATGGCTGCAAAGCAAATAAACACTTTTTTTCACAGAAGGTCACAAACTTATGAACTGAGTCACATTGTACAGAATGGGCTTAACCTTTACAAAAATGAATGGAACTGTTTACTGCTTAGTCACATACCCTACCTAACAAATAACCCAGGACGGATTCCAGCAGGGTCTGAGAAGAACTGCTCTTCCCTGTGCCTCTTTGCAAAGACCCCCTATGTGTTGCAGAACCTGGTGATCTTTATAAGGAGGGTTAGTTCGGTGGCGTCCTCTCTGTAACTGTGGAAAGGAGTAATGCACACAGCAGGTGTGCATACACTCTTCACATAATTGTAGGTGGTCCCCGAGCCTATATTACCTCCTTCGTTTTCTCCCTCTTACTACCATGTTATGTTTTTGCCTGTTTCCAGGCAGTCATTGCTCGGTCAGAACTATCCTGATGCCCAGAGAGAATACAGCTTGTCTGGGAATCTCACCAAAGATTTAAGTACTTAAAGAGGCTTCATTATGAAAAGCACAATAAATGACCAAGACTGTATTTCAACTCCAGTGGTTTATTTTCCCTGCTGTTTTGTAATGGGTTGTAAATATAAGGGGTCCCATTGTAAGTCATTACCAGCATAAAAGATCTGTGATTTGCTAGTTAGGGGGTTTGATCACACCAGGCAGGCATGCTGCCACCAATAAAGCAGTAGACCCCACTTTCTCCTGGTGTTGAACATTTTTTTATGAACTCTCTGAGGAATGAACTCATGTTTCAGTTCATTCACCCTTACCTCCCAGGCCCTCCTCTAAATGCAGGATCCCAAGGGAATGAGGAACTGCCTTTCACTTATCAGCAAGGATGTTTAACATACTTTACTTAAAAAATTATGTTGGGAGATATGGAACCCCAGATTTGTGCACAGTTTCTACTGAAGAGGATGCCCACCTTGAGGGGACATCAAAGGGATGCGATTTTCCAAATTGCAGGTAAAGTCAACATTCCAAGAGTCAGAAGGGGCAGATTAAAATAGAACATTGCTTGCAATAACATTTAGGGTCTGTTCTGCATTGCTGAGTGCTTAAGGCAGCAAAGAAGTCTGGTTTACAGAGAGCTATGGTAGGCCTTCAGCTCCCCGATTCATCTCGAAAGTAATGTGAAGTTCTTCTTGATGGAAAGACCTAACCTTAGGGACTGTGCTTTTCTGCCAGGAGGGATTGCCAGCCTATTTCAAGTCAGTGACTTTCTTTTCTACGGGAACAATTAGAGGACAATGAAAGTATTCTGCTTTGGGAAAATAATTTATAAACAAGTATAAAGGGATATCCTGAACACTGGTACAAAGTGAATCACCTCACTAAATGCAACCTGTTTGAGATATATGATTGTATTATTTAAATTGGCAGCTCGTTCCTATGAGGTCCTTTAGTTTTGTTATTATTATTGCTGTTATTAGTATTATTAATTGCCCCCTGGGGGGGGCCCGCCCCAAAGGCTAGAAACAATGAGTTTATAAGAAAACAGAAAAAGAAGGGAACTCCAGGCCTGCAGCTGGGCAGGAAAACACTGGGCCAGAAAGGCCTGTTTCTGTTATTCTTAAAGCATCAGAGAGGTGGATTCTAGGACTTCCTTTCATAACAGCCTTCAAAGGGGCTCAAAATTCTTTTCATCTTTTGACTGAATTTCTCTTTCTTCATTGCAATTCGATTTAACTTAACAAGACCATACTATTCAGTACTGGGTACAAACAAATATATATACATACATATAAATGCCACTTTACAGAGTTTTGATGCTAATTCTGGAATCAACAAAGGTCTGAAAACACAAAGTTATATTAGTAGGTTTGGTGCCAAATCCACTTTGTCAGCTAAAACAGACCAAAATTTACATGGCATTACTGGTAATCTTTGTAAATCTTTTATTCTGAATAAGTATAGAGTTAGGTATAGAAATATTAGCGTATTTTAAAAACAGAATATTGGTCCCGTTCCCGCAGGAGGTGTTATGTAACACATGGTGAATATATCATATCCTCCTCCTAAAATTGAAAAAAAAAAAATTAAGAACTCTGAAATACATAGTGCCTCAAGGGTTTTGCTTAGGGAATTGAGGTTCTGTATTGCAATGCTTCTCAAGGAGAAGGATTACAGCAATGTCTATGGCCATATAATATAATTTGTATAATATAAAATGTGTATTAAAATATAGAATTGGAGAGAATCTCTAAGTTAACATTTCAACTTCCTTCTCAAAGAAAGCAATCCTCACTACCATACTTCTGATAGCAGCTCATTCAGCTTATCTGATTACTTCTATTACTGGTAGTCTTTTCCACTGCTGGTCAAGTAGATTTTTAGAAAGTTCTTCTTTCTATTTAGCCACAATTTCCTTTGCCGTAACTGCCTCCCCTCAGTTTGAGTTCTTTTTCATGGTCAAGCTGGATAAATACAGCATAGTATGTACCTGGTCCAATAACACTGCCATTTTCCAGGGCCTTTCCCTCATGGACTCATTTATTTAGACATTTTAAAATGATGGGAGATCTTTGAATCAAAGTTTTAGCCCATAAGTACTAATACCATTCAATGGATGCTTTTGCTTTTCATAGTTCTGATCCTATATAATGAGCTTTAAAAATACATATACATTAAAAATACTCTATACATTTAAAAGGACAAATAAGAGAGTAAGTGCTGAATGAATGCAAGGGTTCCTCCCCCTATGCACCTCCTCCGAGGGGAATATTAAACTCCTCTGACAGGGTACAGATACTGTATCTTCTTCATCAATGGGTCTGAAAATTGAGTGCCAGATTCAGGGACCTCAGAGAGGCCGTTGCCTGGGACAAACTAGATTTAGTGGCAAGTCTGGAAATGCATATTTCCAAAATATTCTTAGAACAAACTAAGCTATGCACATCAGAACTGTTTTTTTTTTTTTTAATTATTTAAAGAAAAGATTGGATTTATGAAAATCAAGAGAGCTACTTTAAAAAGAGAAGCAGTAAAACCTGATAATTATTTCCTAACAATGCTGGATCATCTAAGATAGCTCTTGATGATCAAGGTAGAGGCTTACATTGTGAAACATTTCTGTCACACAAAGACTTTTTGGAGGTCAGGAGTAAGTACATGTGAGGCTCAAGTAAGATTTGGAGTAGAATGACTCCTATATCTTAGAAAACATATTCCAAAGTGGCTGACAGGGAGTGACACAATAATTCTCCAAATGATCGCTTCTTCTGAGATTTGAAAACCCTAAATGGGGAAAAGTCCAAGTCTCTGTACTCCTTATCTCTCTGCAAAGACACACACATACCTGTGTATCACCTTTATCTCCTAGCCTTATCACCCAATCTCAAACTCAAATTCAATGCATTTTAACTTTATAAAGGAGCCACCTGGACCACTATCAGACAAGGGAAGTATGTGTTTTGCCAGGGGCAAATTTCCCTGCATAAACCAAAACACCAGGGTTTTCCCTCACAGTAACTTGGTTACTATGGTATTTGCTCTTTACTTCCAACCAGGTAGCTTCCTTCATTATATGTCATTCTCAAAATATGCTAAATCATTTTACTAAGTCCAAAGCTGTTTTATGATATATTTAAAAATTATTGATGGGTAGTTAATTTCCCTCTAATTTATATAAATTGCAGTTTATATTCCACCTGGATTGATTTAACAAAATATTCAATTTTTCCACATTGCCTTTTTAATTTTAGTCCAAATCAGGAATGTTCTTATTAGCTTTGGTTAAAGGAACTTATATCCTATCACATTCCCTTGCAGTAAGTGTATCATCTTTCAGCCTGCCCTTGAGTAAACACACACATACACACACACACACAAAGCTATAAAACCTTTGCTTCAAGCTCCTTAGCCAGACATATACCTAGTTTCCCCCCCCCCCCCTTTTCTTTGTCACTAACCATGCTAGGCCTTAGAGAATCATACCACTGCCTGGTTCTTCACATTGTTGTGGTTCTTGATTTTTGAGCTTGAATCCTCTTACTTAAAATTCTACTTGTTATTTCTGAAGTGCATTTGCACATTAAGATATCCAAGATCTTTCCTGGTGAAATACCATCCCTAGTGTCTCTGACCTCCATATGGAAGGTGCCACCTGGGAGACAGGAGAGAATAAGAACTTTAGTTATTTCATGTTGCTTCCTACACCCCACCCAAAATTCCTACCGAGGCTTGGCTTTGAGCTGGCCTGGATCCTGGGAAAGATACCATCCTTCACTTGACTTCCAGATAGAACCTTCTTCATAATTCCAATCTGATTGATGTCAAGTTTGCACTCATTATCATTATGCCACCTGGTTTATGTTATCTCTCCCTCTAAACAATTGCTCAAATAATTCCTTGGATTAGGCTTCTTTTCTCTCACATAGACCCAAACCGTACTCAAAGAGTGCCTTCTTTGCCTTTGTTGATCTACTGTCTTCTTCATTTGGTACATGGTAATTTTTAATGGGCAAACTGGAGAGCTATGTCTACTCTCGAGAAATCAAATGGTGATGAGTCTAAATACCCAACGAGCAGAAGATGAGGAAACTTGCCTCACTTTCTTGTCATTCCTGCTGCTACTTTGACAGATACTTTATTCCCATTTCTCTAGGCCTGTCCATTGCTCTTCTCTGGCTCCAATTCCATGCTGAATTAGGAGGCAGAAACACTTGGATGAGACTTTTGTCTCTGACATTTCTTAATTGTCTGTGTCTCAGTTTCCATTTGTAAGATGGAATAATAACAGTCCTTGTTTCACAAGCTTTTTGAGAGGCCTCTTCTTCATGGCAGTAGACTTTTTGAGAAAATGGGGATATTACATTAGATTTAATAAAATTAAAAAAAAAAATAGGCAGTAGACTGAGAAAAACTTTAACATCTTCCAGCTCTTATTTCCCATTTAATCTGACATTGATCGAAATCTGTTTGTGGTGAATACTTGTTATTTCTGGAGACTGTAAAGGAGTGTTCATTGAAAGAGAGATATATGTTTAAGTCTCAGTTACTCACAAGGACCTGAGCTAATAGCTTCAGATTTATAAATATGCAGAACCTGGCTCTGTTTTCTTAGATGATAATAAGTTCACAGTTGTCTTATCTCGTGATTACATATATTGGAAAGGGCCATATTATAATCAAATATACCAAGAGACATGAGCTGAATGTGACTTTAATATGCTGGCTTGTTATTATATTTCTGATGTTAAAAAATATCCTGTATGATTAAACCTCCTCACTTTTCCTGAAGAAGGATAATTTGCTACAGATTAAAGTCAAAACAATGAAACTGCTTATGGAAAAATGACCTTTCTTGTCCTTACATGTATCAAATAGATTCTCAGGGAAGCAAGCCCAGCAGGGATTCCATTTAACTAACTGACTGAATCCACAGACCTGGAGAAAACATTACTTACTTTATTATGCTAAACCAATGTATTCAGTCACTAGAAGCCTGTGAGATTTCACGGAGTCACCTTGTTGAGGTAATATTTGTTAGACCCAGCTTGGTGACATTAGCTTTTTTTTTTTTTTTTTTTTTTTAACTCAAAGGTTATTTTTTCACTTCTAATATTTATAGCAAGATACTTGTGATGTAATCTCATCAACATCTGATACTATCAGGATTGAGAACCTGGTTTAAAATCTTGCTCCTACACTTCAAATAAGGCTGAATACTTTGGTCATGAAGATATATTTTCATCTGCTATTTTCTTCTTTCTGGAGGGAGGTAATCTGCAGAGACATTCCAAGGTTTTAGTTCATATATATATATATAATTTTAATCAATTTTATTGAAAGGTATTCATAAACAATACAATCCATCTAAAGTATACAATCAATGGCATTGGTGTAATCACAGAGTTGTTCATTCATCACTTCAAGCAGTATCACCTGTATATTTTTATATGTTCTTAAGTATGTCCATGTTTAAGATAGATCCAAGTTTGAATAGTTTCACTAATTTCTGGAATAATAAGAGGAGTTGATAAACATTAAAGGGTAGCAGAGAAATATAAAGATGAAAATAATAGAATTAGTCTAAAATAAGTAATCTACAATTGGCTGCCTTTATAAGAAGGGTACAAGTAGCATGTTCACAACATCATTTGCTTCTATGCTCTTATGCAGAGGAAGTAGATCATTCTGGTATTGCATTGTATTTATATAGTATTTTCACATATTGCTTTCATAAACATCACTTCATTTATTTCTCTCAATAACTTTCTAAGATTTGTTAAGGCAAATGATTATCAAATTTTCATGAAGGAGGAGAGTGTGACACATAGAAACATAAGGGCTTGGAGGGAAAAAATAAAAAGCACAAATGAATTTCACTGTCTCCTAGGACTGAAAACCTTACTGACTATCATCTCCTAACCATTCATTTACCTTAGTTTCCTTCATGCTGATTCAGTCAGACTAATAGTCTTCCCACCTTCTCCATGCAGGCTGTTTTAATTTCCTAGGCTGCTCCGGTAAATACTATAAAATGAGTTGACTTAATCCATGGGAATTTATTCATTCACAGTTTGAGGCTGGGAAAATGTCCAAATCAAGGCATCATTAAGGCGATGCTTTCTTCCAGAAGACCAGCTGCCGGCGATCCTTGGCTCCTCTGCCACATGGCAAGGTACATGGCAGCGTCTGCTGGTCTCTCCCTTCTCTTCCAGGTTTTGTTGATTTCAGCTTCTTGCATCTGTGGCCCCCCCCCTCTCTCTGTATTTATTGCATTTATAAAGGACTCCAGTAATAGGATTAAGACCCATCCTGAATGAGGTGGGCCACACTTTAATTGAAGTGGCTTCATCAAAAAGCCCTTCTTAAAATATCCACTGGAATGGATTAGATGTAAGAACCTGTTTTCCTGGGGTACATATGTTTCTAACCACTACACTGGCTTTAAGACTACCTTTTTCTAAGCAGCATGAAAAACATAACTGTTGAGTTCTGGGGTTTACTTGAATTGGTTTGTATATATGACTAGTATGGGACATATGCAAAAGTTAACAAAAATTAACTTTTCAAATTCTATGTTTCTGTCATTAGCAACTTTATTAATGCTGTAGTCTTACAACTAACTATCAAGTTTATGTGCATTAAAAAACCATCTTCTTATATCAGTCAGGGTTCCCCAGAGAAACAAACCAATATGAAATATATATTAGTTTTTGCTCTTAAGGCCTTCACGTGATTGGATGAGGTCCATCTGCATTGTCAAGGGCAAGTTCTTCTGTCTAAAATCAACTAATTTTAGATTCTAAAGACATCTACAAAATACCTTCACAGCAACATCTAGGCTAGCGTCTGACCAAATAACTGGACACCATAGTCTAATCAAGTTGACATATATTGATACTTAGATATAAAACAATCTGATACTTAAAAAGTACAAATCATAAAATGATACACGTAGAAAAAAAGTGCTGTTTGCTGGTCCCATGAGGAGAGTTTACAATAACTCTTTGCCTTCCTGAAAGTTAAAGCAGGTAATCTTTTCAATGTTGTTTGCAAAAATTTAACTTGATCATTACATAAATTTTAGGAATAAAAACTCAACTGGAGGAGCCTGAGTATGTATGGATGAAGGTACCTGTAAAAGCTGATTTTGGCTTATACTTAGATTCCTGTACCGGAGACAAGAATGATAGATAGGAAATGGATGAATTCAAGGTCACTACAGCTAATAGTACTGTCAGGGAGTATTTGAGTGTCCTGTTTTTAATCATATGCAGGGAGGTAGACAGAAGATTACTTTGAGCATTCATCGGACCCAGGACACTACAACGATATGTGACGTGTCTGAGCATTTCCCAGAATAATGACTGGAAAAATGTACAGTGTTTCTATTTTAGACTCTGAGTTTGATGGAGGAAATTTTTAGAATAGATGATTTCCTCATAAGATTATATTTCATCTAAAATTAGTATTTAGTTGGTTAGAGCATTGAAGGAAGGAGTAAGCAGATTGTAGACTAGAGACTGACATTTTAGGAAGTTTCTATAGAATCCAATTTTATGACATTGAAGATTTGCATTTGCATTTTTTCCCTCTATTCAGAGACAACCAATAATATCTATATATTTTTACTCTTGGAAGAATTATTAGGGACTTTGTTCTTAAAAAATAAAAAAAAAAATACACATTTGTTTACTATTGTTTCCCTCTATGATTATAGAAACATTATTTTATTATATATTATGTATTTATATGTTATGTATTCTAAATTCCTACATGGCTGAAGAACAACGTATAGAATGAAATCAATGATATTTAGGCTTCTATTGACTTAAGCCATTTAAATATGAGATATTTAGTACAACTTTTTCATTGTTCACAGGCTAAAAAGTGTCTGAAATTCCTTTCCTATGTTTAAGGGTAAAATGAAATCCTTTACACGCTTGTCTGAATCTGTTTCACCTTTATGATAAGCTGATGGATACTTAAAGGGAAATTGAATGCATATGGTTTCAAAACCGAGTCTAGCTCACAAAAACTTGGGTTAAAAAAAAAAGCACTTATGTAGTTTTTTTTAAAGAAGCCCATTGAATATTTTTACAAATCTTAAAGAAATCAGGAAGAAAAAGTTGTGGATTCCAGGAAGACAGAAAACTTGACCCCAAAAGGTAAAATTACATCGAAGACTTGGAAAACAGGAAATTTTAGTTGGTTTTTGGGAAGCCACATGGTGCCCTTCCTTCTCTTGGTGTCCTGAGGTTTTCCCCCGAGTCTGTGAATTTCTTATAACTCAAGAGTTCTCTGAAGGCCAAAATTTTAGTTCCAGAAGGAGGAATAGTAACAACAACAATAAGAAATACAACCTTAACAGGATTGAGCAAATGATATTGCCATTGTGGTCACTGAGCAAAACTATACATTTCAAAACCCATCCTGCAGGCCATGACTTCTCCCAGACAGCGGGGAATAACCTTCCCAGTGGTAGAGGGAGAGAGCTGTTGTTCAGAAAAGGAGTTGTGTGTGTGAATGAGCCCATTATATGGCTTAAGCATGTTGGTAGGATAAGCTACATCTCAGGGTTGGGCAAGGCTGTGTGTCTTACAAATACATGTTTGTTTGTTATGATAGTTCCCCAAGAGATAAGTGAGAGCATAGACTCAGTCCAGAGGAAAACACCCATCAACAACATCACCACCAACACCCACAATGAGAAGGATAAAGAGTGGGTGTGTTAGAAATTCCATTTCCATGAAGTATGTGGGGAAAATTCTGGCCAATAATTGTGGTTGGTGAAAAACAGATCCAGTTCTTATTGTTTGGCTCCATGAGTAAGGCAGTAAAGAAATGTGGGTGTATGCTGTCGGGAAAAAAAACAGAATTAAACGAAATGTATGACTCATTTAAAAAAAAATGTTAAGGAAAATATATATTAAGTGATTAGTTAGCCCCTTAAAGCAAAAAATAAAAATAAGCAAAGCCTCTTCTATCCCCTAATAAAATAAAAAAAAAATTTATTTTAAAAAACTGAAGGTGGTAAACAATGCAAACCAATGCATTCTGGAACAGTCAACTAAGGAGGCACATGTTTCCGAAGATGATTAAAAATATTTTAAAGTAATGAACCTTGGGCTACTAAAAATGTAGCCAACCCTCCCTCATTAAGCTCTAAGAAGGAATGCAATGAGCTGGAGTTTGTGAAAGTTAGGATTTAAATGATGATCTAGGGCTTTTCCTCCTTCACAATAGGTCACCATGAATCAGAGATTTTGTGGTTAACCTACTCAAACAAGCAAGCACTTGGTGGTTTGTCTTTTGTTTAATTTGTTACAAGATCACACAAGATATTTTTCAACAGAGCTTCAGAAAGCATCTTGGGAAATCCACAAAAATGGGCTGAATCATCTAACCCAAAACAGTCCATACCACATCTGACTGGCTCTAAAAGTCTCACCCTTTTTTCTCTTGAGAGAATGTTCTCAACCTCAGTTAGCTGTGAGAGCAGGGATGCAGTGGCCGAATTTGAGCCAAAGGAAAAGCTAAGCTGTGAGCACTGAAAACCTAAACATTTTAGTTCATGGAGTTTAGTGCATGGGATTCATCTTGCCAATTGCCTTTGGTCCTCTGGTTGATTCAAAAGAAATAAGTAACTAAAATGGTTGTGTGCTTATGGAAAAGTTGCTAAAAATAAAAATAATTACTAGGAGTAGCTATTGCTAAAGGTGATGACACAGTGGAGGGGCAGCTGTATTCATCCTTCTCCATGCCACCTATTTCGCATTCACTCAAGGTACAGTACAGGTCTAGCAAGTTTGTATTTTGTGTGTGTATGTGTGGTGGTTGTTTTTATTTTTTGCTTTGGTTTATTTGGTTTTAGCTCAGGTACAGTACGTTTTTCTCTGAATCCACAAAGCAGCCTGTGTTTCTTTTGGCCTGTGACCTAATCCGTAGTATTTGAGGAGGTGCTAATTTGTTTGCTCAGATGTTAGCCAAGGAGAATTTGGCTGCTTGATTTCTAACAGGATTAGATTTCAGGCTTCTAACAGTTAAAACTAGTCTTCATCATAGAAATCAAGCAGGAAGAATTAAAAGGAACATTGAGAATGGATGGGTTCCTTGGTGTTTTCACACAGTCTCTTTTCTAACGAGAATCACATTTCAAGCAGGAAGGTGTTTCCCCTGTTTGAAAAATTCTTGTGAAATGCATGACTCATTATGCAATTGCAAACAGCCAAAAAATTTTCATTGAGTCTAGGACAGGACAAACCACAGCTAGTCTAATATTTCAGACTCTTGCTGAGCCAGATTTTTCCCATTCTGTTCCAAAAAGGGGTAGGAGTAGAGGTCCCCCATTTCAGTTCCCAAATATTTCTGGTGGCTAACTTAAACAGAAATGGACCCAATATAAGGGAACCCTGGGACACAGCTGCCTTTTGACTACGGCCCAGCTTTGACTCTCTTGAGAGGTCTGTGTTTTACTGAGTCTCAACATCTTTCTCTGCTTTGAGGAATTTGGCTCAGAGCATGATATGGACAGGGAAAGGGGAAGAACATTAGTGCCTCAATTATTGAGAGAAGGGAGGCAGGTTTTCTGCAGCAGTGACCCTGAAGTAAGAGATTGCTTTGTCTCTATCTCAAAAAAAAAAAAAAAAAAAAAGGCATACTAGGTTGTTTCTTAAGACAGCTGGAGATACCACCTTGAAAAATAGATGTTGGCCCAAGCGTGGCCCAACTTTCGACGTGAACATATTGTTGCCTTGTGCTCTTTGGTACCTGTGTTTTCCTATTTGCCATCTGCCAACACAGGTACACTAGCAATTCTTCTCAAGGATGACTGAACTTTGCATCTAAATGGAGAACAACAAAAAGAACAACAAAAGCCCCACAGTGTATCATCTTATTTATATAACCATATTATCTTTATAGGAAGTTTGATAATGAAGGCCAGTTTTAACAATGTCTTTAGTCTGCTGAAGGAAATATGTGATTTTATAGTGGTGTGGAAAAACAACAGCAGAGATCACCATCACCGGGATTTATGTCCCCACCACATATGAGGATTTTGTTCTGCGTAAGCTCATACGTATTGGGAGTAAATGCTATTAGAGGGACTCCTGTCCCCTAGTCTCAGAATGGGGACATCAGGTCGAAGTGGCAATAGAAAGTTGGCCTTTTTATTAGTTATTTTGCTGTTAAAAGTTTTGCATTGAGTTTGAAAAGGGAATTTCTAATTTTTTTTGCTAAGAAAAATTATTTTTGGCATATGTGCTAAGTTAAAACTACAGAACAACTGACACATGAACTTTGCAATCTCATAGCTTAGAAAAAAGTTACAAAACAACTTGACACTGGCCCAGCATGCATCACCAATAATTGCCATCGATTGACCAAAATACAGTTCTTTGTTGTGAAGGCTTTTCCCTAGTAATCAAATTTCTTCCAAGCATTGTGTCTTCTCTTTTCACTGTTATTCACACTAAATCAGACTTCCCATGTTGTGAGATCCCTCCTATTCAAGTGTATTCTTTAGGAAGTCTCTCTCTCTCTTTTGATCAAAACTTTTTTATTGTATTCTTTGTCATTAAAAGACCCAAAAATGTTTAGGTTTTAGTCATCCTGCAGTCTCTCCAAAACTGTAGACTATGGGATCCAAGAAATCTGCCTGACTGTTTTTATAGACAATCCTCTGTGTATCAAAGCTGTCATTTTGCTTCTAACACATACATCAATATTCTTTTCCAAAATGGTTTGCTGTATTTAATTTCCACTAGTTATTCAAAAAATAGTATTTTTCTTCTTCTATGCCTGGGCCCATTACTTCCAGGAGCACATTTTTTCTTAGAGTTAATGGCTTATCTTTGATGTGAAAAGACGTGAATTGACATCTTTATTTGGCATATTTCTTCCTTCTAATGTGAAAGTGTTAAATCATCAGCTAAGGACAGCAGTGTGCCTCCAGAGAACACATTATAGTTATTATGAAACTAAGCTGGCATTTGGGTTTTCAAGGCATTCAATAAACTCAGCTAAAATGCATTTACTAAGCCACAACCAGAATCCTGAAAATCCTCAACAGCAAATTTTTGCCGGGGACAGAGGGGGAAAAGATGGTCCGAATAAGGAAATAGTGTGTATATTTACTTTGCTTATGTTCAGTAGAACAAGAAGGCCAAGAAAGGAAGGGTCTGGAAAGTGAGAGAACAGGAGCTATTGTGTTGAAATAGTGTTGGCAGCAAACAGAGACTTTCAGTGTGTGGTGAATTTACACTGTTACTAAGGATGGAAAACAATGAGAGTTTTATGAGACTTGTTTACACACCCAGAAAAGACATTTAGCTTTTAGAAGCAGAGTGGTGTGGTCAATGTTGGACATTCAGTTATTAAACTCAAAATAGTTCCTTTCTCAGTGGGTCAGCAAGTTCTGGAAGTCCATCTATGTTTCAAGGTACTGTGTGCCATAAATCCATATTTAATTAGCTTTGAATGAAATGCTAAAGATGATAGGATCTTTGTGTTAAAAATGAAACCAAATTGGGTCTGGTTGATTTATATCTAATTCAGAGTTATAATTTAATTAAAATGACATACTGAATTTTAAAAATCTCCCTGGCAAAGTCCTTCCCACGTGAAATTCAAATTCAGTGTCTTATGGTTTTAGGAACCTCCATGTTCTATTTCTTTGTTGACTTGCTTAATGTGTTTATTCACTCCTCTTCCAACAGCTTGCTGTTTTAACTGGCGTGTTTCTCATGAATTACTGATCTTTAGTGACTCAAAATTATAAACTCAAGTTTGAATAAAAACACATCTTTATTTCTTAATGAATAACTTATTTGACAGGACTTAAATATTCGCTCTCTTCTTTACCAGGTTTATATTTATGGGAGAAGGTTAGCGATGAATTTAAGTGCAGTTGCTGAGGCAAGGTTATAAATGAAAAGGTAACTACAGAAATGGAGGTTTTAAAATATTTTTATATTGTGTTGTTAGTGGTTGAAATTGAGATCTCATGAACGAGAGCTTTTTATAGCACATCTGGAAAATGCAGATTGTCCATCAAAACCTTAATTTATGCCAATTTAAAACAAATCCCTGTAAGTTAAAATTTCTATCTTCTTCCACTCTAGTAAGAGCAAAATGTTTCAAGTTCAACTGTTATAAAATAATATAATAATAATATAATAATTTCAAAACCAGTTTAATGAGTTATTTTTAAATAATTTGAAAAATATGTTGGTAATGTTCACCTGCTAAGATGCAATAAAATGCTGTGTTTCTACCACCTATGCAGCCATATTTCAAAGTGATACATAGAGCATGTCTATCATGACAGAAATTTCCCTTGTGTCCTTTTGCAGTCAATCCCCCAAATAATCACTTTCTGCATTCTTTATTTTGGCCTTCCTTTGCTTAATAAGTTTGTGAGAGTCATGCATGTTGTTGCATGTATCAGTAGTTCATTCCTGTTTATTGCTGTATAGAAGCCTTAAGGTAAAGACATGGGTGATGCATGGAGCCTCACTCTGTAGCTGGATTTCCTTGGGTTTCCAATCCAACATGGCAGCCCACACATGTGAAAACTTCTGCTGGTTTCTCCTAATTCACATCTATGGTTAGTTTCTGCTCCTCTCAACACTCCACCAGGGATGAAAGCAGCCTTGTGTCTCTTTTCCTTTGAGGAAGGGTTCTCCACTTTCTGGAATTTAGTTCATTTAGGTATTTCTGGGTCCTCAATTCTATAATTGTTTTTAAAAAAAACCTATGGTTTTATAGCTTCTTTGGTTACTTCTCATTGTTAGGATGGAGTATGACTCTCTCTTATGACTTTGTATATTTTAACTAGAAGTGAAAGCTCACAAATACTTTTAATATATAAAATTTATACAGGTCCTTTAAAACACACACACACAGAATGTTTATTTCCCATCTAAGCTATTGAGAGTATACAGTTAAAGAAATTGCATGTGTAGTATAGAGAAGGTTGAGAGGGTTGAGGGTCTTTTGCAGTCTTGCTTTCTCCCCACCCCTAATTCAGCACAACACTTTTTTCACAGAAAGCCAGCCTTGGTCCCCAGTGCACGAGTTTCTTCACCTAGACTGTAGTTACTTTCAAAGGTAAATATTTTATACCCCCTGGAGCTCATAGACTCTGGTTTTATAGAATCAGGGAGATTAACTGATTTAAACAAAGTTTTATTTTGTAGATAAGAAAAATGTAGCCTAGTAATTTCAATCAATAAACAAGGTAGTATAGATGTTTTACTTTAGAGTGAAATGATTTTAGCATTCTCTAAAACCCAGAGATTGTCTAATTTAGTCCTTCTTTTTCCAGGTAATGTATCCATCTGCCTTTGTAATGCCAATCTTTATTAACCAATCAGAAAACAGATATGATGTAAGAAATAAAAATCACTCCACCTTTTCAGTTTCATATGAATTTTGTTGAATAAACATGTATTTTTTTTTTTTTTTAAGGAGGTACCAGGGATTGAACCCAGGACCTTGTACGTGGGAAGCAGGCACTCAACCACTTGAGCTACATCCTCTCCCCAACATGTATTACTTTTTTTTTTTTTTAAATTGTGGGTAAAAATAAAAATTTTCACAATACAAACCAGTATTTGTAAAATGATACATAAATATGTATGCGTATATGTGCATTTGCTTACATAAATGTTATTTTTTTTTCATATATATTTTAAAAGATGCTTAGAGATTACATAAATGTTACACAAAAATTACAGGGAATCCCATGCTCCCAACCTCCCACACCTCCCATAACATCCCACATAAACATCTTTCATTAGTGTGGCACATCACCTGCAATGGATATACACATCCTGGGGCTTTGCCACTAAGCACAGACTACATACAGTTCACATCGTAGACCACACTCTCTCTCACACAGTTCTGCATGGTTTATGCTGATGTAAAATGGCCTATATCTGTCGTCACAACATCACTCAGGACAACCCCAAGTCCTGAAGAAGCCCCTGTATTACAACTGCCCTTCCCCTCCCTGGCCCGAAAGCGTCTAGTGGCCACTGGCTCCACCTCACTGTTATAATTACTTCCATTGCTTGAATCACAATATGTGTACAACAGAATACCATTAAGTCCACTCTAGTCCATATCTCTTCCCCCAATCCAGAGAGGACTGGAATGGTGATGTCCACTCCACCTTCAAGTGAGAGTGGGCTTATATCCCATGGATACGGTGGATGGGATTATCCTGCCTTCAGCTGCAGGCTCTCTCCATTCCCTGGGATGGCAATTGTCCATCATCGTCTCCTCACCAAGTGACTTGGGTGAGTCCATTGAGCTGTACAGTAGGAGTTGCAGCTCCACTGAGATTCCAGGCACAGCTGGCACATAGGCAGGCCAGAGGCTCCAGTCTCTGGAAGTACACCTACAAACTCCAGCCTCACATATAGGTTTGAATAGAAGGGACTGATGGACCATGTGCAGGAAGGACTTATTTGAGTCCAACTCTGTCACTCTCAGGAGCACAGATTCCAAAGTAGAGTCCACTGATAAGGAGTCAATCTCTGGGGCTACCCCCCCTTATATAGGACTTGGGTGTCTCCAGAGCCCTCAGGAGCCCCTCTGTGTGGGGTGATATCCATTTTGGTGTTCTCTGAGATCCTACTGAGGTGTGCGTAAGCGTTACCTCTGGGATGACCTCCCAACTCTCTTTGAAGTCTCTTAGCCACATGAACTCATTTGTCTTTACCTTTTCCCCCTTTTTTTCAAGTTTTTTTTCCAGTCGTGTTTCCAGTTGGCACTTGGTATTAATCCCTCATTGCCAGGGATGCTCATCCCCGGGAGTCATGTCCCAGGTTGGGGGGAAGGTAATGCATTCATATACTGAGTTTGGCTTAGAGAGAGGCCACATTTGAGCAACAAGGAGGCTCTCAGATGGCAGCCCTTAGGTACCCCATAACAGTAGGCCAAGTTTTAATTACAAGAGCAAAGACTCATAAGGCTAGTCATCAATAACAAGAACCCTTCAGTGGGCCATCCTCTTTTGCCAGACACTGCCCCTGCACTCAGGGGACTGTTGCTGCTCCTTTGGAGAATGTGGCAGAGCTCTCCAGGTTGGGAATTCAGTATTCCCTCATTTATTGAGTGATTGTCTACCCACCGTGACCATGCCCCATCCCTCGATCATTTGAACATTTTATATATCTTTCATGTATATTCAGATAAACTTAGTCCCATGAATCCCCCATCCCAGACACCCCCCCAATGATCCTCTGCAGCCCCTATTGTAACTCTTCTGTGATCTAAACCTTCCTTGAAGAAGAAGCCCATATAACCAAATACAATTAATAGGAAAATGAAATAATAATGATAAGCTTAAATGCAAGAGATAAAATACAAGGAAACTCAGAAAAAAAAAACTAAAACTAAAATATAATTAATGGATTGGGACATTCAAAAGAAAAAATAGGAAAAAACAACAAAAAATTTTTTTTAATTATTTTTATTTTTTTCCCTTTTATCTCTGCATTATTGGATGTCCAGTGTGTTCTGTGACACCTTCCCCTTCTCATTCCCCAGTGTCTCCCAAATTTTCATTTAATTTTCAAAGACGTTTTAGGTCACAGCAAAGTCACACACGGAATCCTAGAGATTCCCATATACCCAACCTCCCTCCCCCTTCCCCAACCCATATTAACACCTTTTTTTTTTGATGGTAGCATTGTTATAACTGTTATACAGATAGTGAAACATAGCTACTAAACATTGTCAATGGATTACAGTATAGTTTACAATTTAGACAGTACAGTTTAATATTTTTTTATGATATTTATCATGTCCATGGGAAGCAGGCGCTCAACCACTTGAGCTACATCCTCTCCCCAACATGTGTTACTTTTATCCTTAAATAAAATGGTCACTGACAGAACAAAACAAATATATAATTTTAGGTCAGTTTTTCAGGAGATACAAAAATTAAGTTCTTGAGATATGTAGGTTTTAAGTATTCAGGTATTTTTCATTTAGGTCAATATTAAAATGTGAATTGAGGTATTTACACAATGCATGTGCATACACACAGACACACACACATACATAGTAAGAAAGAGACGTCTCTCTTTTACAAGGTTTAGTTGACCAAATTGGAACTTTTCCCACTAAGAATTGTAAGAACTTACAGGAATAAAAAGCAGTAGACATTTTGGTTACACTGGTGGTCCACTGGGATATTCTTAACCCTAATACTCAATTTCTTAAAACCAGATTTTAAATTCTTCCTTTCGAGTAGAAATATTTTTATGTTTAATTTCTGACTGTAGGAGATTTTCAGTTTCACTTGGAGAACATTTTTTTCCCTTCACTCCCAACTGTGAAGGAAGAAAATATATTCTGAGAATTATGGGAAGTCAAGGTAAGAATAGTCCAAAAGGTCATTAGCTTGCCACTCCAGTACCTCTCCTTTGGATTTGGAGCTTTCTGGGTCAGTCATCCCAAGTAATTAAGTTCTCATTCTACATCCTGTGAGCCTGCTTCATGGTCAACTGGTCACCACATCTGGACTGCTCTTCCTAATACCACACAGTCTAAATTCATTTCACCTGTGTCTGGTTCTACAGGGTTGGGGATAGGCACATTTGCCTTGGGTATAAAATTTCAAGGGGTGACAACAACCCCATAGTTAAAATAGATATTTTAATGCAGTTTAAAAAACCAAAACTAATGCAAAAATATCCATGAAGAACAACATTTCACAATTTTAACTAGTGACAGACTTATTACTCTATTCTACTTATGCTCCCAAATTCTCTAGCTCTAATAAACATCAGTGTTTAAAATACACGATTCTAGTTTCTATTTCTCTGTTATGTGTAAACTTTAAGCTTACATCATTAGCTTTGTACTTGTATTTCCATTATTTAGTTTGCACATGTTTGTGTGTGTGTGGCAGGGGGAGCGGTTTGTCTCTATTATTACTGTTGTTGTTTGCTACTAGCTGTATGACTTTCAACAAATCACTATGTCTTTCTGTTCCTCGTTTTTTTAAATCTGTAAAATGGGATTTAGGTTATTGGGAGGATTGATTGAATGGATGTGTGTTAAGAACAGTGCCTTGCAAAAGTGAGCATTATATTATATGTTGGCTTTTATTATTGTTTGCTGCTGCTGCTGTTTTAATTGTTATTGAAATTAGACTTTCTTTGTGTATTGAGATAAGGAACTAAAGGTCCTCATTACCATCTCTCTACTCCCAAATTGGAATCTTTTAGTTTTCATTTCCTAGGATAGCTGCAATGTAGGTTTATATAACCTACCGCAATTAAATTTGGACTCTAATGCTGTGGGTGGGAAAGCTGAATAAATAGTTACCTCTAACTTGAAGTTACTACTCCACACTGTCTGATGCTCCTGAACTATAGAAGTTGTAGGGAATCAACTAACCTGTAAATTGAGGGATTTTAAAATGCCCTCCTCCTAAAGAAACCACGAGGGTGGACACTAACCGAAAATTCTACCATTCCTTTCAGACTAAGCATTAAAATCTCTACTTACGTCTCTTTTCAAATGCCCAATCACTAGAATTTTTCAATTTTAACCTTGGTATAAAGTAATTTATCAAATGGCTCAGAGGTGGAAGAGTAGAAAACCTGGAGATACCTAGGAGTTCAAAAGAATACCTACCAAAATATTGAATAAATATTTATTAAGTATCTTCTAAGTGTTCAGTACTGTACTGGGATCTGAAGATACAAAGCAATCAGTGATGTGGTTCATCTCAACACCTGAGAATTCGGCCGGATAAGAAGATACATGCAAGAAATAATACAGTGGACATTGGCAAAATTGGTGACCCTAACTTCTCTGTGCCTCTAAACTCCAAGGGGTTAGCGAAGAGAAATAAATGAAAACAGTGCCTGGACTAGAGTAAGTCCTTAAGAAATGTAAGCTATTATTATTATCATCAACCATAGGAATAGACTGGTCTTAACATGGCCAATGAGCATTGGAGGTTCTTTCAGTGGAAAGGATGGTTGAGCTGGTTTTGAGTATTTAGGTATGAGGGAGGGGAAGAGGATTCAGACAGAGGAAACAATAGAAGTAACAGAGTTGTGAGGAATATGGGACATTCAGGACTGCAGATAGAGTGGGCCTCGGCATGATGCCAAACATCTGAGGACCACAGGACACAACGAATTGGCACTACAGGACTAGCTAGTGAATAATAATTCAATACTTAGGGCTTACAAAATATTACATAAATAGCTAAATAGTATATCTTTCTTTTTTCTTTTCTTTTTTTCATCTATTTTTCGCAAATTTCTCTTCTTTTCTCTTCTTTTCTGGATTTTCTTCTTCATTCTCTTTCTTCTCATAGGAACTAGGGAATAACTCAGAATCAAACCCTTGTTCTTCCCTACTGTATTTGACTGTAAGGATTTTAAAGGTAGGAGCTACGCATTTTCACTATAGTATCCATGCAATTAGCACAATGTCTCAGGAGGAGTAAACACTGAATTCTTTCATTTGTGTAACAAATATTTACTGCTTGCCTATTATGAGTCAGACACTGTTCTAGTTCCTTGGAATACATTATTAAACAAAGCAGGCAAAAGTGCCTGTCCTTCTGCAGCTTAAATTTTATCTGATGGAATGAGGAGTTGGTTGGTGGTGGTGGAGACAGATAATAAACAAGAAACATAATGTATGAGTAAGATATATAGTTTACAACATTAGAGAAATCCTACTTATATTTAGCAGTAAGTATTTGATAAAATAGTAAATGACAGGCTTGGTTAGAAGGGAAGTAAAGGTTTAATTAAAAACTTTGTAACTGCACCTTAAGATGTTTAGTTATAATTAAAGCTAATGTATTTATGATGTATGTTGGCTGGCCTTGAAAATATTTATTAAAATCTAATAGTTCTCAAACTCTGAATAGATATTTTGCCAGCAGCTTCCATATATACAGGAGGTTTGAGGATTTAATGAGCATCATAGTTTAATATTTGGGAAATAGGATATAGAAGCTAGAGAATATACAGACCCAGAGAAGACAGGAATTAACTCCCAATCTCAGAGGAGCCTTTTAATATCAACATATGGTCATAATCCATTTATAGATATAGCATTTATAAATTTAAGTCATCCTGGGTCCACAGAAGCAGAAGCAGAAGAGCAAGGATAAACTACTGATTCATGTTTTGTCACAAACCCTCATCTTAGCTAGTTGCTTCTCTACCAAACCTTGGCAAAGTATCTGATAGATGTTTTTTTTGAGGAAATGAAATGTTAACTGTTAAATTTAGCTAGTTACTGACCACTTGTGGTGTCCTAAGCATTATCAGGGATAATACAGATACAATGGTGAATAAACCCACAAAAATCAACGCCTTCCTGAGCAGGCATTCTTTTAGAAAATTTACATAAGTTCATGTGATCACTGGAGGTTACAGCGAGTTAAAACAAAGTTAAATTATTTATTTTCTCTACTGCCTAACACTCTGCCAGTGGATACGATGGTGAATTGGTTGTGTTGGTTATTTTCCCTTTGCCCTACTCCTGCTCACTCCTCACCCATTCTACACAATCCCTGATCTAATCCTGATCCTGGGAGGTTGACCTTTAAAGACAGGATCCAACAGCTTCCTTGCATGCTGGTTTCCTGATGGGTTTGGCCAATGAGAGTCACTGGCAGAAGATATGAGGATGGAGAGAAGTGAGGGGGACAAGGGGGCTCATCCTTGCTCTTGGTGCATCTGACCTCAGGCAGTAGACCTGCCCTTCCACAGTGTTCCCTTCCCCAGGCCGCCCCTTCTCCAGGGCTCCAGGTCCCACTGAGCTCTGGGATCAATATTTATTTTTCTTGCTCCCTCAGGCCTTCCTACTGTTTCTAGTCTCTAGGAGTCTCAGTACCTCTTTGGTACTCTTAACCTTGCTCCAATGTCTGTGAATAGTTTTTTCATTAAGCTCTCTCAGTTGAACTATCTGGGTTGAGTTCTGCTACCAACTGGACCTCTGATGGATATTCCAATTTTATGCCAAGTATGAGAATCTTGGTGAGGGGTGGGGGCAAAAACATATATTCAAAATTCATTACAGCACCAATTATATGCTTAAGACCAGCTCCACCATAGATTGGTGAGTGGAGGGTAATTTATGGGAATTGTATGTTTGTTGTAAGGCACTGTGTCTTTTTAAGTTGCCCAAGAAAGTCTCACCTGAGAAATAGGTTTTTAGAAATTATTTGGTTAAACCAAGTTAAGGGCCTATCAAGCTAGTATTCTGCTGAAGCTTTGAAGGTTCAGAGACAGAAAAGAGTGATATACAGTCAAAGGTAAAACTGAACAAATTCCCCAGAGTGGACATGAGTATATAACCTATGGAATAAGATCAAGAATAGAAGATTCAGGTTCATAATATTTTCATGACAGATAAGAGTCACTGAGTATTTGATACTTTATGGGGAGTTCAATGAGAAGGGACCATAAACCTGAAAAAGAATGGAATCACGCTCAATTTCACAGATATTATAAAGAACATTATCGTCCACATGAAAAAAGTGACTGGATGGGAAGCCAGTGAATTGGCACAGCTCTTGAAAAACTCTTGCACAGGGTTGAAGGAGTAGAACTAGATTTGAGTACCAAATAAAGCAAGATTAGGTGTGGCAACCAAATGGAAATGTGGAGCAAGGGACAAAGTCATATTAAAAAGAATCTTGAGTGTCCTGTTTGAGAGGTTGTTTCTTACTTGTTTTAATGGGTCACTTAGGATCACGGCACTTTAAAGAAGGCAGAAGATTAATTCTTGGGTTTCAGTTAGCATAGGAACATATTTTCCAGAAACCTTGTGAGTATATTGTTAGAAAAAAAGTGAGCCAATGAAGACAAGTAAATTTGTGTTTTGTGTATAACTTTGTTCTTTGAACTCTTGTGGAATCTACTGTATTTACCAAACACAGTGAGTATTTCTTATGATTAGAAGAGAACAGGCCTTGAGGTGACACAGACCCGAGGTCAATTCACAGTTCTGTCATCACTGGCTCTGTGGCTGTGAGAGTTACTCTGACTCTTTTACAATGTGAGGATAATAATAGCAACCTTATGAGACTATGGTAAGAAATAAATGAAATTAATGTCAACCTGTTGACACATAACAGATATCCCCCACAAACATCCATTCCCATTTTGGAGACACAATCCCAAATTGTCTAATTGCTGAATGTCTATAATCTATATATCTCTATATATCTTCACTTCAATGCTCTATGCTCACCTGCTAAAAAGGAAATTGTAAATATTTTGAGTTTGGGGCTATACCTTATAAATAAATGTTTCCCCATTATCACAGGCTCTCAGGAATTGAATTGGATAGCTATCCACACTCATCAGCCTGACACTCTTCAGCTCTTGGGTATTTGAAAACATGAGCAAAACATGAGGCTCAGAGTCCTGCTGGGAAAGCAGATGGATTAATTAGAATGTTCTAAAGCAGTGGTTCTCAATCTTGGCTGTGCATTAGAATTACCTGGGGAGGGTTTAAATAGCCCAGTGCCCAGGCTTCACTCCAGACCAATTAAATCAGAATGTCTGGGGATAGAACCGATGCATCATTCTTTTCAAAACTCCCTGGTTATTCTAACATGTAGCTAATGCTGAGAATCACTGTTCTAGTTCATATTATGACCTGGAGGAACAATGAAGAATTATGTCTATATCAAAACTACTAACTCAGTGGGCCTAACTGCCTACCGATAAGACATACTAAGTTTTGCCTTTCAATAGCTAATGATCATAGAAAGCACTGAAATTACTCATACTGAGTAGACTGTGCCTCATTTTCAAAATCTCGCTTAGGAATTTTGTGGCTTGAAAAACTGAATACATAAAAGAGGTAAAAAATACTACACTGTTCCTATACTGCAGTATATATTGTCTTAGAAAGCAAATCCCTAAATCCTCTCACTCCAAGTTTATATTTTTGTAGTCTCAATTCTGAAAACAGAGTTAATCCATTTATCTATTCATTCATTCACTCAGTTATCACTCTGCTGTAACCTTTAGCTGCCACCTGACTTGCTGTGAATTTCCTACTAGAATATAAGCTCAAGAGAACATTGATCTTTGTTGTTTTATTCACCCACGTATCTCCATCACTTCTAAGAATGCCTGGCACACCACAGGTCAGGGGTTCTTAACCTTTTTTGTTCCATGGACCCCTTTGCCAGTCAGGTGAAAACCACAGACCCCTTACTAAGTCCATACTTTACTGTGTATTATTTAATAAATACATCACACCCGCACCAACACGTCCCCACAAGAATAATGTTTTTTTGAATTTCAATTCAAGCTCTCGGAGCCCTTGTTAAGAATCCCTGCCATAGATACTCAACAGATAAATAGAAGGAATAAATGAAAATGTTCTAGTAATGGAATTGGAGAAAAAAATATGAAAATTAATTTAGCATAGTTGTTACATTCCAAAAGGAGTAGATTTGGGGGTAGAAATGATGAAAACTCAGTGGAAGTCTGTGGTAAACTGTCTTTATTCTTTACCTCTGTCCTTTGGGAGAAGCCATATGTCAGCCCATTCCTTTGAGGGATTTGACAGGAGAGAAAATGAAGGAAGATTTTGTCATTTCACAAAGATCCCAAAGGAGAAAACTGAACTAACATCTCCCAGTGCATAACACAGGAGGATCCTTCTCTCCAAAGCAAAACCTGAAGCAGTGATGAAGGGAATAGGAAAAAAAGAAAAGAACAAATGATGGCATCCATTTACCCTTTAATATGATCATCCTCAGGCTGCGTGGGAGGTGGATGTTGGTAAAGAGATGGCCACTTCACGCCTCAGGGGTAGTGAGGACGTGTGAAGAATACGAAGATTGCATTCCTGGTCAGCTGTTCCTTACATCAATCAGAAAAGTGCGCTAAGATTTTGCCTATGTAATCTTGTTACCTGTTGCAACCTGTCACTCTTTTGGCATAAAGTTTGTAATTAGATCATATGCCAAGGAACCTGAAAAACCTGCCACGAATGCTGATCAAGGTAAAAACTTGATGTATGAGAAATTTTATTAAAATATTGCAAGACACATTTGAGCACATTTATTACATGCCACAGTCAGGAGAGTGAAGAAAACTTTAAATAGATTACTTCCCTTGGAGACTAAGTCGTTGAGTATTTAGGGATCCCCCCTTTAAAAAAAAATCCTGTACTCTTACCAATGGAAGTGCTTATGTTTGCATTGTTGCCTTGCTGTGCTCGATTGGATAGACACTTGAGTCAGGACTTTCACAGGAAATGATCATGTGCTTTACTTATTCGTAATATATGTGTACATCATTGATTTTAAATCCACTAAGGTTATTCAAGAGGTTCCCATGGCAAGGTGACTGAAGAGTCAAGCTGAGGTTAAGCTCAACTCAGAAGGTTTCATGGGTCATTTATAATAGGGGAGTTAGATATTCTTTGCTGATGAGACAGGAAAGTAGGAGTTAAAATGACTTTTAAGCAAACAATTATTAGTATAAGTAAAATTAATATAAAGAATTAATTGCCTCTTTCTGAATGGGGGGATTGCTTAGGAACAGTTTGAATACTGTGTGTGTGTGTGGCTTGGAACAGAGAGTTGCAGTAAAATGGGCATGGCATCCTCATGCCATGTTTGGGAGATCACTCATTCAGAGAAGAGAAATAAATTAACTATAGACCATGCTTAGTGGCAATGCTTCTATGTGTGTTCATCAATTGTAACAAATATACCACACTAATTAAAGATGTTGTCAATTGGGGAAAATGTGGGCAGAGGAGGAGGATGTGGGGTATATGGGATAGTCCCCTGTATTTTCGATGTAATACTTATATAATCTAAAATTTCTTTAAAAATAAAGGGGAAAAAAGCTACTAGATATTTACTAAATAAGCGGAATGCCAAGCCCTGGAAAAACACAGGCTCTGCCTATAAGGATCTTTCCCTAGGCTCAATACCTCTTTGCTAACAACTCTATAGGTCTAAAGGGGGACACTTTTCCCATGAATCCCCTGGATTCTGGATAGCCTGTCTTTTTCATTCCTGGACTCCTTCTGTCCAAAATTCAGAATCTCTTCCAGTGTATGATGTGGGTGACTTTGGAGGTGGGGAATAAGCTGGGTACGGTTATGTTTAATGGACATATTCTTACATGGTCCCGTTTATTCTATATGGGTTGAAACCACTGAACAATTCTTTCTAGGCCCTCCAAGTCCTTACTTTTTTTTTTGGTCCTTTCTCCAAGCCCTATTACGACGGTTACATGGTTATACATAATTTATAATGATACCATTTTGCCCACTGATATCAACCCCTTATTTCATTTGACCCTCACAACATACAGCTATGAATTCAAACTCTGGCTCCTCTGACAGCAAACCATAGGATTTTCGAAACTCATCCCCTATGAGTTCCAGTTTCCTCTCCTTTCTGGTTACTAACAAAGTAAGTTCCATTTCTTTGGGACCCATTATCACCACAGTCAACTTCTGATTGAAACTGGCTTTAAAGACACCTCCCTCGTATACTCCTTCAGTACTCACGATTATTTTAGAGTGATAGAATTAACACTAAGGGCTTTACTGGGTATAGGGAAACAACACTCTACCTTTTTAAGACGACTGCAAATCAGATGTTGGGGAACAAAAGCTTATGCTAAAACACAAAAACATCTTAACCTAGGAAGACTTCGTTATTGTCTGACACTGTTAGGGCAGGGAGAGCTGTTTTCAGGAAATGCCACAATAATGCAAATAATCCCAGAGGAGGGACCATGGGATTCTGAGAGAGTTGGTAATTACAGTTTTCAACCACAGCATTTTTAGCGATCAAGCCTTTGGAATGTAATCTTTCCATATGCCTCCTTCAAAATCCTGAAGTGATAAACAATCATTTGTGATAATTGCAAAATAGCAGCCTCTGATCCTACTCAGAGAGGCCGTGTTGTAGAAGATTCTGAGTCTCTCCCTTTAACAAGGGGGTTATTTGGCCAAATTTCCTCATCTATCCTCGCCCCCATTTCTGCATCTGTAAAATAAGATTTTTCTATTTTATCACCCATCAGATCTTGTGCTGCTCAAAATCCACCTTCTGGGATATAAATTCTTCAAAGAAGAACAGGGTCTATTTTTGTTTCTTGTCTCCATCTCAACACCCAGTTCAACGTGTTGCCACAAATATGGTTAGCTGTTTGAAATAATTTAAGGAATTAAACATTAAAGACAAGCTCCAACCTTCCAGTGTATATTTTAAGTATTTTATCACAAGTTTCAAGATTTTATGCGTTACAGTATGCTCATGATATTTTCCCCAAGTTTTATTTTGGGCATTATAAAATCTGTAGCAATTAGTTTCTCACAAGTCTATTTTATGTTCAAGAATCTGTTATTTCCTACCCATGTGATTTCTATGCTTCTACCTTTACAAGGAAGTTCTGTGTTTCCCAGATTGATATTCCCACTTGCGATTCGGCAGTTTTCCTTTGCTTGTGCCTTTTGGGTTATGCTCAGTCTTTTTAAAATGCTATTTGGTAAGAAATCAAGTGCAAATTAGGAAGAAGCTATAGGCTGTTGAGCTGTAAACATGATTTAAATAGCAAAGTGCTTATAACTACAGGAAATGAGAGAATGTGTTTGTGGAGATAATGTTATCATCATAATTTCATATTTTAATCTTGTCTGAAACGTGCTTTTCTGCCACAATTGCCAGCCATAGAAATCAAAATAAGGTTGTGTAGGGCACGCTAAGTAGATTACTATTAGCATAGGGAAAACATTTAATTATCTGCATAGAGAGAAGCTGTGCAATGCATTTCTCTACATTCCTCTGTATCCCTCTGAATCCTTCATTTTTTGCTCTATTCAACCACTTTTTAAACCTTGGTCAAATTGTTAATTGAGACATGAATCTCATTTTAGGTATGTCTTATATAGAGTTTTAGAAAGGAAATGAAAACCCTGTCCTTCTGAAATCAGGAAGAACGGGAGGAATAAAGGAGGGTTTAAGATAGACTACCTAATGGGTGTTGCAATGCTTCTGTCTTCCAAAAAATTTTAAAAGTCTGCGTTAATTAAAGTCTGCTGTGCCCTAATCCTTAAAAAGGTTCCAATTTAGAAAAGAATATGAGTAAGCTCTGAAAAGAACATTCACAACCTTCACAGCTATTATTCAAAGAAAGATAGCACTGCTTACCTCCTTAGAGAGGGACTTCAGATTCTTGATGGAAGGTTTTTGTTTGCTATAATTAGCAGGTGATTGCAATATTGCACACATTCCTTAGGAAGTATTTCTATCTCAGATTTTGTCCCTTTTCAAGAAGCATGGCTAGAGCTTGCAATGTGACTTTCCATCCTACTTTCCAATCTGTCAGGACAAAAACTTGCTTCGATAAAGAATCTACTTGGTGGACAACGTTAGAGTATCAACTCCTGCTTCCACTTAGCAACCAGTGTTTCTGGAAGTACCTGCCCACTTTGAAAATCTGGGACATATTTTCATATATTCCTGTTTTTTTAGTTCCTCTTATCCCTGTCATTAGGTCATGTTCTCTATTTCTATAGGCTTTCAGGTCTATTTTACTTTTACCCACCCAAGTCAATAAATAGCACATGGGGAGGTAACTTTCGTTATTCTCAGACTACAGATGGGAGGAGATGCTCAGGGAGATGGGGGTGCTTTCTCTTTGCCAGAGGCACATAGGTAGACCTGGAATCAGCAGAAGAAACCCTGGGTTCCAACCTTCTAAACTTTAATGCATTTAGTTCTGGCCAAATCGGAGACATTTAAAGGACTCCATTTTGTGTGTTCTAGTTAGGTTAGGATGCAGCTAGAGATTAATTTTAGATTCTTACTGGATGATAGCTAAATTTAGCCAATAAAAATTGCTGTTCAAGCTATTTATAAACCAGAGCCCATGATTTTGTCAGTCCATTTGCATTTCTTTATTCCTAGCCATTCTACGTTCTGAGGATTTTAATTGGCAAAAATTCAGGTATCTGTGTTTTGGAAGCTGTCTATAACAGGCTCTCTGGGAGTTCAGTTATGTTTTAGCTGAGTTAGTGCTAAAATGAGATTACAGTAACAGCTTTGTGACACGCCTCCCCAATAATGAGGTCCTTGCTCTAATAGGGCAGATTAGGGCTTTATAACATCACAATAGCTGTCTGTCACCATAAAACATATTTTGGAGGGGACCGCGTTTCAGATTCTTAATGCTGTATTCAATCTTAATTATTATTCATGCTAGTTGGATTATTGACCTTAATAGATTGTTATCCAACCAAGGATAGGAACATTTTCAAATCAGGTTCCTAAAAATATCTTTTCCAATAAGCTATTGTAAATCATGTTTCTCTTAGGATAATATTTAACAAGAGTTGTCTGATCAAAGCCAAGTATTTCTTACTAATTAGAATGTCCTTATTATAGTGATATCAAATATCTTCTTTGAGGATGTTATAAATATAAACATTAGAAGTAACAGATTGGTTTTTTTTTTTTTTTTTTTTTTTACTTGATTATAGTGCAGAGAGACGTCTATGTGAAACACTTGCCTCATATTTTTATTTCTTGATGAAATATAGTTTTTCTTTCTTAGGTGAATGGGATTTCTGACTGCGCTTGTTATACCACAGCATGTGAGCTTGAGATTTTGGAGGATGTTTCTGATGAAAATGAATTATTTTTCAGGGATATTTTTTTGAGGAAAGGGGATGGTCAAATGGCAAAAACAAACAAACAAACACACACACTGGCTTGTGTATAAGGGCAGGAGTGGTTAAAAAAGGTGTTTGCTGGTTCTTGCCTCTAGGTGCCTCCTCGATTTATGCGACTGCTCAATGTGCCATTAAGCATTACGCCATCTTACCATGGCTAAATGAGTCACTTGGGGTCTTTATATTCCCCCAAACAGTGGATCAGCAGAAATAATTAATTACTGTGTCTATAACTGGGCCACACTGGGGAATCTCACAGCATTCAATGGCCTTTAAACTGTAGCTGCCACCTGTGAGCAGGAGCCTGCTAGGCCAGCACAGAGGGCAGGGGTAGGGTACTCTTCCTTGAAACATTAAATATGGGAGAATACTGCCAACTGTTTCATAACCTGCTAATGGCTTTATTGTCTGCCTAAAGCTTAAATATCCAGGTGGGTGAGTTTGTGTTGTGTGTTTCTCATTAGGTATATATTTAAAGTAAGATCACTTTAGTTTACAAAGAAAAAAAAAGAAGCAAAACAAAACAGAAAACTCTGCTATTTGGGCCTAAGATCCGTGCCAGCCCAACATTATTAGGTTAAAAATACATGGCCTCAGAAAAAGAGGCATGAAGTGATGACAGGCTTTGAGAGTAGTTCAGGATTTCACAGTCTCCATGGCAACAGGGGGGTTTTCCCAGGTGGTTTCTCACATCACATTGGATTTGTGAGAGAAGGCTGAAGATTAGAGGGTTAAGGATCACTTCTTTTTATCTTGCTCCAACTTTTTTTTTTAATGCTGAACAAGCCATTGTTCTCCATTTTAGCCCTAAAAACTGTTTCTTTGGGAGGCCCAAATTACTGGGGTGACCCAGTGGGTCCTAAATGCTTTAGAAAGGGGAAAAAATGTATTTTTAAACAGATGTATTGCCTGGTGGTAAGTGTGGGGAGTTGGGAGGGAGGGAGAAAGGGGACTTTGCTCTTTAAAAAAAATGATTCCTTTGTAGTGATGGGATACCACAAGGAACTGAGGGGAAGTATGTGAACCTCAGGACCTGAGCCCCTCAGGAAAAGCAGGAAAGGAGGCACCTTTTTTAAACTTGCTCTTCCATTAGCCAACCAAATGCTCTCCTAGGTTTAGCTTACCCCTCCATGATAGAACATTTTAGGTTCCACCTTGAGGTCATGATCATCCTAGCTGTTGCAAGTTGCAGAAATGGATATTTGCCAGGGAAAAGAGAGGGGCTATAGGAGTGTCTGCCATCCTACAAGTTACAGTGAAGGTCTGAGGTAGAGCATGTTTCCATTATGATATATGGGAAAATCATGGGTTTACATGTAGTTAGACTTGTTACATGAAGGTGAAATATTTATTTTTGCAGAACTCAAGGTGACATGCGTACATCTTCAGTTATGACTTTTAAGTAGTGCCATCCCAGATGCCTCCAGTGGCAAGGCAGGAGACATGAAAATCTGGCAAAGGGCATTGTATTAGTCAGGATTCTCTAGGGAAACAGAACTGACAGGAGATATCTATAAATATTAAGAGAGTTTATAAAACTGTCTCATGCGACCGTGGGGATGCGGAAGTCCAAATTTCTTAGGGCAGGCTGCAAGCCAGGAACTCTGTTGAAAGTCCTCAAAGACTTCCCCAGGAGAAGCTGTCTGTCTGAAGTAGAGATGGTAATTCTCTCTCTGAATGCTGAAATGACCTCTCCTTTTAAGGCCTTCAATTGATGAGATGAAACCGTCACTCATTGCTGAAGGTGACCTCTTCAGTTGATTATAGATGTAATTAGCCACAGATGCCATCAATTCCCCGATGATTTAAGTCCACAAAATGTCCTCATAGTACAATTAGGCCAGTGTTTGCTTGACCAAACAACTGGGCATCATTACCTGGCCAACTTGACACAGGAGCCTAACCATCACTGGGGAAGACAATTAGGGCCAGGGTGACCTGTGGCTAGAGGATATGAGCCCTTCTTAAATAATAACAGCTGGTGTTTACTGAGTGCACAATCTATGGCAGACACTATTAAAGAATTTTACTTTTTCGCTTATTTAATCGTTGCTCTAAGTTTATGAGGCATGTGCTCTTATAAGCTCCATTTTAAAGATGAAGAAACTGAGGCAGAGAGAAGTTAAGTGATTTGCCACGTCACGCAGCAGGTGAGTGGGAGAGCTGGGAGTCAGAACCAGGCAGTCTTCCTCCAATACCCACTCTTACCAGTGAAGTCATACTGCCTCTCTGGTTTGCCATCTGAGAGCAAAGGTAAAAAGACTGGACACACAAAACACAAGTTAAGAAGGGAGATTTGTAAAATCCAATTCTCTTATTTTATAGATGAAATAGAACTGTCAGAGGCAAAGTTAGTTCTATTATAGTAGGGCTGTCAGATAACATATAAGACACCCAGATAAGTGTGAATTTCAGATAAACAACAAATAATTTTTTAGTACAAGGATGTCACCAAATTTACTTATACTAAAAAAAGTATTTGTTGTTTTTTCTGAGATTCCCATTTAGCTGGGTGTCCTGGATTTTTGTTTCCAAGCCTGGCAGCCCTAATTAGAGGCCTGCTCACTAGCTGATGGTCATAGTTTCTGTGTGGTATGAGCTTGACCACCTGCACCAACGCTGCTCCGTGGGCCGAGCCTCCTGGAGGCGTTGGTGCTTCAGCGTCTCTGCTGACTCCAGCCCCCGGCTTCTCTCTCAGCCTCTCTGGGTTTCTCTGTCTTTCGGCAGCTGTGGGTGATCCTGGAGTCCTCCCTCACATGGTAGGGTAGCAGCTCTCTTTCTCTCTGTGTTCCGTTTAGATAAGACTCCAGTAAAAGAATTAAGACCCACCCTGGACTCCACAATCTAATCAAAGACCCTTAACTAAAGGAATGGGTTAGCTTAAGAACATAATTTTCTGGGGTCCACAAAAGACTCAAAGCAGGACAAACCTTATGGAAGTAAGATGAAAGGCTAGCCCCAAACCAAGAACAATGGTTGAAGCAGTGATGGGAACTTAAAAACAGTCTCGGGTGTGCTAAAGTCCAGAATAGGCTTGGGCTTACTAATGATTTTAAGAAAAGCAGAGATGGTTTTATTAGCTGTGTTTGAGATAAGAAAAAGAATAAAAGTTGCCCCTTCAGGAACATGGTATGATACCAACAGATGACTGGCAATAAACAGATGACAGAAAGTGAAGCTGTTCACCTCCCAGTTTGCTTTGCTTTTCATCACTGAAAAACATAACCTTCCATCAGGAAAAGTTAAAGCTCATTCAGTATGAAGGAATTAAAGCCCAAGATAGAGGAAGAGATAGAGTAGCTAGGGCCAAAATGATCTGAGTCACAATCTCAGGATGCTGAAAGATCATGCAGAAAGCAGGTGACAACTCTGATATCAAATGCTGGGAAATTGGAGAGAAAGGGAGGGATGCCAGAAGCCAGTATTTGCTTTCCTCTTGCCTCGGACAGCTCAAAAACGGTGGGCATCCCAGAGCTGACTGTGGGAGGAACACCAGCTGGATTGTGGGACTAAACATGTATGGGGTTGAAATAATTTGCCATGAATTCCAGGGTAGGCTGGAAGAGGGAGTAAGCCAGAATGAGAAGCTGCATTGGGAGAACTGGGAAGGGTGGAGGAAGCGCTGGCTTCCTCGGTGTGCACCCATGCAATCCCAAAAGCCCCATGGCCAGAAGGGTTTAGTACTTTGTCTTTGCCACCAGGAAAGATTGATGGATTTCTTCTTGGAACTGTGTTTTGTAAATGAAGTCTGATGAGATAATGGAGCTCCCTCACATGCAGGCCATCTTCTGCTGCCTCCCCAAGACAGGCTCTGGGACAGGTCTAGGCTGCCTACTTTTTGCAACCTTGCACCTTGGGAAATACATGGCCTACAAGGGTTGTGGAAAGGGGAGACTGGCTTCCTTGCCTCCACCGGCCCTGCATTCTCATTTTGTGCTGTACTCAGTGAATGATGCAGAGAAGAGACGACCAGAAATTTGTACTGAGTGAATTTTGATAGATGATGTTTTTGTTTCCTTGGCTGTGCTAGCAAATGCCATACAATGGGTTGGCTTAAACATTGGGAGTTTATTAGCTCATGGTTTTGAGGCAAGGAAAAGTCCAAATCAAGATATTAATCAAGGTGATGCTTGCTCCCCAAAGATTGTGGTGTTCTGGGGCTGGCTGCCATTGATCCTTGGTCCTTGGCTCCTCTGTCACAGAGCAATGCACATGGCAGCCTCTCCTGGCCTTTCTGTACTCTTGTGGGTTCTGTTAAATTTCCTCCTTGCTTCCTGTAGCTTTCTCTCTCTCTCTGTCTGAAATTCATTCAGCTTATAAAGGGCTCCAGTACTAGGATTAAGACCCATCTTAATTGACATGGCCCACACTTTAACTGAAGTAACCTCATTAAAAGATCCTCGTTACAATGGGTTCACATCCACAGGAATGGATTACATTTAAGAACATGTTTTTGTAGAGTACATATAGCTCCAAACCACCATAGATGATTGGGACTGAATTGTGTTCACGGCAACAGGCTACTGTGTAAATTTTTAAGTCAGGCAGAAAACTGAAGTCAACATTCAGATAGAAAAACAGAAAAATGGAAAATCAAGATGGAGTAAGAAGAGACTAAAAGGGCAATTAACACAGAAATTAATGTGACATATTTTACATAATTACTACATTTAAGTTGCTTCTAAGTGACCAGAGAAAAAAGGGAAAAATGAGACACCTAGATAATTCACATTATCCATCAAAGAATACATTAAATTTCCAAAAGAAATATTTTTTTTTCTGTTCTTTTTGCTCCACCCCCACCCCAGGCACAGAGGTATTAAGAGGCAATTTTCCCTTGAGTATTTATAAGGAAAATACTGAGTGATGAGGTGAAAAACTTCCTAAACAACATACCAACCAAAATGCTAGTGCATGTTTCTTATAGCATTCCTCAATTTAGGCCAAATTGACAATTCAGTAAAAGAGATTACATGGAGGACCAAAAGGCTAGCCTAAATTCACAGTTTTTGGTTGGTCTGGTTTTCTCCAGTAGTCAAATCTAAACTATATGAATAGATGAAGTATATATCTTATAGGCAATCTTCCAGAAATATTTCTCAAAACCAAGCTTTTGAAATAATTTGAAAAGACAAATACTTCAAGGTTATCATAATAGTAAATTGTATAAGCGTTTCAGCAGGAGATATCATCGGTGACCTCTCACAAAATAAGGATCTGCCTGCTTTTAGATGGAGGTGGGCACGGCAAGCTTACCCCTAAGACAGCACAAACATTTGTTTCAGTAGATAATAATGGGTTGATATAACCCATATCATGTAAATAAATGAATAATTTGAGTCCCAATTCTGCATTATCCAACGTAAAAATAGAATTCTGAAGTTCAACCACCTGGATAAGAACCAAGCATTTAGCCCCTAGGCAGGGTACCAACCTAAGCATCAAATTCTTTAGCCATGCATTGGGGATAATAAAGTAGCGCCTGCATTTTTAGAGGTGTTGTGAGAACCAAATGTGATATTACACGTAAAGTACTTGGTACTGTGACACATAATGGCACATGGTTAATGATCAACATATATTACGATTATAACTGTGATAATTTAGTCTGGAACATTTTTAAAGGGGCGATAGCAATTGCTCATGTGGGCATAAAAAAATCTCAGAAGAATTTCCATCATGATCAGTTTTAAGGCAGTGAGCCTCTGAGGATAAGTTGCCTTGTACCCCTACTTAAGCAAATGATTTGATGTGCTCCATAGAGTTATTAGATATAGACCAATTAAATGTTGAGTTTACAGTGGATGATTCTAAGCCATTTTTTTCAAACGTGGAGAGAACTTGATCTCGCTCTCTTCTGGCTTCAGGTGGGAAGGTGGGTGTTGGGGAGTGCTCCAGCTCATTCAGACATGATGTCGATTCAAGATACAAGTTACATACAAAGGGGCCAGAAAACAGTTTTTTTCCACGGCCCTAAATCTGTTTGAGCACTGGAGCTGTTGTCCTGACTTTCCATCTGATTGGGGGAAAATGGATGCAGGTTCAATGTAAGCATAAGTCACTGCAGCGTTTACTGAGATCAAACAGCTTGACCAGCTTTACCAATTAATAGATTCCGTAGAAGCAGTTCACAGCTCAATATAAGGACAAACTGTGACTCTAGACTAGGTAGGATTGTTTGCATCTTTCTTTCTTTTATAATTTATACCTTATTTTGTCACCCCCCAAATTTTATATATTTAGGTGGTCTATTTTTGACAGAAATAGAAAATCTTGTTACATGCAGAGATAAGACACAGATATTTGTAATGATACAATCTAGTCTCTATCCCTACTTCTCCCAAACAATAGTTTATATAATAATTCTTAACTTGGTAAGTAAGCTTTCTTGGAAACACAGTGATCCTATTAACATCCAAACAATGTAACTCTGTTATTTTGAAAGTAAACATATTTCTAAGAATATAGTGTAAACAAACTTCATATAAGTAAATTTTAAGTAATTTCTATTTAGGTACTGGGAATATAAAACAAACTATATGAGTAAATTTCAAGTACAGCTTTTGTTTTCATTTTTTATTGAGTTCTCCTTGAAATAATATTTTTATGAAATTTCCTGACTGGAAGTTACTGCTAAGAAATTAAATAGTGCCTTATTTTAGATTAGTAATTTAGTACTTTTCAAGTGCTTTCACATAAAATATCTCAGTTGACCTTCACAGCAATGATACCTGCTCTGACATCATCAGAACAGGCATCATTATCCTCCTTTTCATGTGAATAAGTTAAAGCTTGGAGAAGCCAAGTAACTTGCCTGAGGTTGGTATAATATCTTTCTCCTAATCCATTGCCTTCGCCACTCTGACACTTTGTTCACAAAACCTGTTAATATAACTTTCAGCTAATTTGCTTCTTTGTACATATGGAAGAGGCTAATATTTTCTAGCAATCCTAATGTCCATTTTCTTACCTTTCAGAATATCTCCATCACAGAAGAGGTATTTAAGGCCTTATTGTGAATCATCTGCCTTCTGAAATAATGTATGCCAAAGCTTAGAATTTTCAAGAATCCAGTTCATATACAAGGCATAGATGTTGTGGATAGAATCATGTCCCCCATGTAAACATGTGCAAGCCCTAATCCCAGCCCTCCCCACCAATCCTGTGGATGTGGTCTTCTAAGAGCCTGTTAAGATGAAGCCAAACTGAATTAAAAGGGTCCTTAATTCAACAAGACTGGAGTCTCTATGAGCAAAGGAAAATTGGACATAGTAGGAGGAAGAGCAAGAGGCAGAAGGAGACAAATATCTATGTGACAGAGGTAGAGATTGAATTATGGACTTCATCTGTTTTAATTTGCCAAAGGGCTGCAGATACTAAGTACCAGACAGGTGTTGGCTTTTATAATGAGGATTTATTTGGGGTAAATCCTACAGTTACAAGGCCATGAAATGTCCAAATGAGGCATCAGCAGAGATGCATTCTCACCAAAGTCAGCTGCCATGTGGTAAAGCAAGATGTCTACTGAGCTCTGCTGAGGTCTCTGCTTTCCCCTCCAAAATATACCATGTCCCAGAGCTCAGCTGAGGGCAAGCAGGCATGGAGCTTGTCTTTTACTGGGTGTATTAGTCAGGGTTCTCTCGGGGAAACAGAATCAACAGGAGATATCTGTCAATAATATGAGATTTTAAAAGAGTCTCTCATGTGACTGTGGGGATGCACAAGTCCAGATTCCACAGGCAGGCTGCAAACCAAGGGCTCCAATGAAAGTCCAATGAAAGGTCCTTGATGAGTTTCTGGGAGAAGATGGCTGTCCAACAATGAGCTGGGAAATTCTCTCTGAATGTTGAAATCACTTCCCTTTTAAGGCATTCAACTGATTAGATAAAAGCGTCACCCATTGATGATCCAATCTCCCTGATTGATGCAGATGTAATCAGCCATCCAAGCAGTAAACTCACTTGTGATCAAAGTCCATAAATGCTCTTGTATTACAATTAGCCCAGTGCTTGCTAGACCAAACACCTGGACACAATTACCTGGACGAGTTGACACATTAGCCTAACCATCACATTGGGCCTCCTCTGTCAGTCTCGGCTGTTCCGATTTCTTCCTGAGTTCAGCTGCAAGCTATCAGCCATGTTTCTTCTCTCCCTGGGCCTCAGCTCTTTGAGCTTCTTGGCAGCTTCTGTCCTTGCAGCTCAGCTGTGGGTGAAACTGGAGTCCTTTCTCTCACATTTCAGGATCAAATATGATGGTGCCCTTTTCCTGTGTCTGTTTTTATCAGACCCAGCAAGAGGGCAGAGACTCAACCTGAGTCACACCTCACTGACATAGTCCAGTTGAAAAGGTCTCACACCCACAGGAATGGATTAGTTCACAAACATGATCTTTCTCTTTTGGGGATTCATCATATAATTTCAAACTGCCACACTCTACCCTCTGAATTCCAAAAAGACATGTTCCTTCTATATGCAAAATATATTCATTGCACCACAATATTTCAAAATCCTTAAGTCATTTTGGTAGCAATGCTAAGTACAAAATCACATAAAAATCAGTTATAGGCATGCAGTTTATATTGGGGCAAAGTTGCCCCTTTAGCTATAGACCTGTGAAACTTAGAAAACAAGCTATCTGCTTCCAATATACAAAGGAGGAGCATAAATTGAATAAACATTTTTATTTCCATAAGGAGAGATTGGGAGGGAAATAGGCGTCATGGGTCCCTAACAGTTCTGAAAATCTGCAGGGCATACTCCATTATATTTCAAAGTCTGAGAGTCATTTCTAGAATAACAGTTTCTTCTCCTCAGGGCCTCATGGGGACTAACCCCTTCCACAGACTTGCCCAATGGCCATTTTCTTGGTTCTACCATCATCAAGCATCTGGGTGGTAGCCAAGCGGAAGACCTCACCCTCCAAGAACATTGCAGTGACGGCCACCCTTTCCCCAATCTCTGGGTTACAGTCACCCCTTAGAACAGTGAGGGGGCAGCAAACTTCTCCCTAATCTCTGGCATACAGACCCACCTCCCTCAGAGCAGAGGGGTGGTGACCTAACTGTCCCTAACCACCGGGAAATGTGCTCCACCCTCTCTCGCCTGGGATGGCCAAACTCCTCAGAACAATAGGCTGGAAGACCCACCCTTTTCAAGTGCCAGGGCAAACTCACCCTTTCTGCACACATGGGTGGGGTTCCTTCCTGGTCCGAGCTGCCCCAAGTCCAGACCTCACTATCCATGGTTTTCATCTTGAAGCCATTTTCCTTCAATCTCTCCCCTTCCTAACCCTTTTAGTCCAGACTGGCAATGGTTTCATTCATATAGATCTCTCAAAAAACTTGATTTAGCATGCAGGAAATAGGGGTCCAAACCATCAGACAGTAAGACTTTCCACAAGTCCTTCCTAGATAACTGCTTTCCCAATCCTGACTTATAACTTCCACATTTAATTAAGTCCTCATATGGGACCCTATCCTCTGGTGGCTTGTCTTCCAGAAGCTTGAAATTTCCCAAATCATTAGTCTCTGGTTTCTTTGTGCCCAGCAGTTTAGATCTCATCTTATCTCTTTCCTCTTGCATTTTGCTACAAGCTGCAAGGAGAAGCCAGGATGCATTTTCCACATTTACTTTGGAAGCCTCCTCAGCTAAATGTCCAAGCTCATCATTTTCAAGTTTTGCCTTCCATCTAACAACAGGAATCAATTTTGCCAAGTTCTCTGCAACTTTAAAACAAGGACCACCTTTCCTCCAGTTTTCAATAATAGTTTCATCATTTCCCATCTAAGTCTTTATCAGAAGCTTCTTTAGCATCCATATTTTTACCAACAGTTTCTTCAATGCAATATAGGTCTTTTCTATCAAGCATCTCACAATTCCTCCAAAAAATACCCTTTACCCATTTATAAAGCTGTTCCAACATTTTTGGTAATTGCAAACAGTAAGGCCTCACTCTTCTGATACCTATTTCTGTTTTAGTTTGCCAAAGGGCTGCTAATGCAAAGTACTAGACACGTGTTGGCTTTTATAATGGGGATTTATTTGGGGTAAATCTTAAAATATCCAAATGAGGCATCAGCAGAGATACATTCTCACCAAAGTCAGATGCCATGTGGTAATGCAAGATGGCTGCTGAGCTCTGCTGAGCTCTGCTGAGGTCTCTGCCTTCCCCTCCAGAATCTACCATCTCCCAGAACTCAGCTGAGGGCAAGAAGGCATGGAGCTTGTCTTTTATTGGGCCTCCTCTGTCAGTCTCGGCTGCTCCAATTTCTTTCCGAGTTCAGCTGCAAGTTAACAGGCATATGTTTCTTCTCTCCCTGGGCCTCAGCTCTTAGAGCCTCTTGGTGGCTTCTGTCGTTGCAGCTCAGCTGTGGGTGAAGCTGGAGTCCTTTCTCTCACATTTCAAGATCAAATACGGTGGTGCCCTTTTCCTGTGTCTCTGTTTTTATCAGATCCAGCAAGAGGGCAGAGACTCAACCTGAGTCCCCCCTTGCTGACATAGTCTAATTGTAAAGGTCTCACACCCACAGGAATGGAGTAGTTAATAAACATGATCTTTTTCTTTTGGGGATTCATAAAATATTTTCAAACTGCCACACTGACAAACCACCACCAGAATGCTACAGATTTCAGAGAAAGAATGGCTTGCTGTTATCTTGATTTTGGACTTCTAGCCTCTAAAACTGTGAGACAAATAAATTCCTGCTGTTTAAGGAAACCAATCTTTGCTATTTGTGATAGCAGCCATGGAAAACTAAGATCATAGATGATAAAATTATCTCTTTTACTGCTAACACTGAAGAATTGATAATATACTCTTTTTAAGAAGTACTAAACTATTTTCAAGGAGTCAAAAGCCCAGTCTTCTGTGTTATAATGATCAAAAGCACTCAGATGACTGGCCCATGGCTCTGCAATTTCTGCAGTCTCAGTGCTCTTTCCTCTCTACCACTCTACCAAGACTTACTCAATGCAACTCCTTTGAGTGTAAATCACAGTGTTTCTTGCAAGAAGTACATGGATATCAGAGAGACCTTGTGAATCTCTAACTGCTGACTACTGCCTGGCTTGATTGCTCTCCCTTGGCTTTTATTGGATGATTTTCATCATGTTCTGCTATTTAAATAATAATGTATTCTGAATACTTAACTCTGGGATTTATCAATGTGTTTTCCAATAAAAGCACATGCCCAAACCATGAGAAAGAAGGTTGCGGATGAATGGGCACTCATGGTTGTGACTCATGTGGTTTTTCCAGGTGGAGGAAGTGGTGAAAGGGAATGGTAGAATGGTTGTTCTTAATGTAGTTTTGGAAAGTTCTAAATGGGTAATCAGAATGGGAAAGTAATTTTTGTTTGTTTGAATGTTTTATTTTTTAGGAGCAGCTGTATTTCCATAAGAAAGTGACTTTATTATGCTTTGTCACTGGGGAAAATGTAAGCCATCTCAAAATTAATCTTATGTGCTGTGCAATATTAGAGTTAAATTAGTCTTGGCTCAGAAGTGAGTCATTGCACTGGTATGGCTTTATTTTTATTTCTTTCCTATTTTAGGGATTGAAGGCTGAAAGAAACTGTCAGGGGAGGGTGGGGAGAATGGGAAAATAATGAAGGCTAACAGTATAGGAGTGGTGAGCAAAGAGGGTAGCCAGTGAGTGCAAAATACCATCCAGCTTGGAGACTTTAAGCACGTGATTTAGACTCTGAGTCTTGATTTCTTTAACTGTAAAATGTGAACAGTGACAACTAACTTACAAAGGTGCACTGAGTCTTTAGCAATCAGGAAATGCCCTACAAATCTCAGCTATTGCTATTAATGACTACTAAAATTGGAAAGACATTTTAATCTGAGTGTATAGACTAATGGTCAAAATAGTGGCTCTTTACTGCCTTGCCAACTGCTCTAGAATGAAATAACAGTATAGGCATGACTCATTTATGAATTCACATAAATAAATATGTTTAGATTGAAAACATGTTGAGCCACATTTACTATCTGCTATTTTGGGAAGTCAGCAGGGAGTTTGCCTAAGAAAAAGTTTACACCCTCTGGGCAGAAAGGCAACTATACCCAACCCAGTGCCTTTTAAATCAGTTTGAAGTCTTGTGGGATAAATGATAAAGGTCTTCTCTTTCAGAAAACCATGGAGAAAAAAGAAGAAGAAAAAATTAAAAGGCCAAACATTAGAAATGAAAGCCTTCAGTTCGGACCCAAGATAAAAAAGAAGTTACAAGTACTTGTCCTCCTGTCATCTTTCTACATTTGTGCCCTGTACAGAAGTGCTAATATCGATGTTATAAAACATAGATAGTAAAAATCTTTTAAAAACCAGTTTTAAATGATAATAGTCCACATAGCAAATGCTTCTTTTATGTCTTTTTTATCATTGGCTTCATTCCTTTTTTTGTTTTTTTTTTCTGATTACAGAAGCAACATGTGACCAATACAGTTAAAATCAATTTATGTAGTAAAGTGTAGTGAAGAAAACAAAAATTCACTCTCCAACCCATAACCCAGAGATAACCACTCTTAACATTGTCTTTCAACTCCATAAAGAGCAGGCTGAGCATTCCAGATGTGGAACTCACAGCTCTGTGTGGGGTGCAGACAAGAAATAAGAAAACAGAAAATGTGAATGTTATTACAACTTGTCAGTAAGGGTAAATGTTATGAAGAAAATACCCTTGTGTTGAGATAGAGAATAAGGGGCAGAGGTGGGAGACACTCTTAAATAGAATGACGAAGAGGGTCAGACATCTAAGCAGTATCCTGAAGAATGAAAAGTGAGGAGAAGGGTTTTCCAGGCAGAAGGAATAGCATGTGTGAAGGCCCTAATCTAGGAAAGAGAGTGGCATGGGTCAGATCTTACAAGGCTTTGCTGACCTTGGTAAGCAGTTCTTTTTTTTTTTTTTGCTCCTAATTTGTGGTATAATGGTAGACCACAGAATGATGTGTGTTTTTTTTCAAAGGATCAAATGGAGTAAATGAAAGAACAAATGAACTCAAGTGTGAACTGGGTAAATGATGACCCAATTTACTGATAAAGAAAGTTGAGAGAGAAAAGGAAAGGGGTATAAATGGGGATTCCAGGGTTTGGTTGTCCCCATGTTGGACATACAGTGATTTTAAGATATTTGATAGGAGATGGTGTATATGGGGGTTTTGAGGCTCTGGAGTTCAGGGAAGAGAGTTGGACTTTTTCCTCTCCCTCACTCTCTCTCTCTCAGATATATTTGTGACTTAGTAGCATGTTCATGATACTAAAAACCATGGAAAGGGAAAAGGTTGAGACCAACTAGGAACAAAATGTAGGGACAGAAATAAAGAGGGCTCAGAATTATCCTCTTAATATCAACACTTAGAGGTCAAGTGAGAAGTCTGTTAGAGACTGAGAAGGAAGGGACCATGGAAGTAGAAGGGAATTTGGAGAGTTTGGTATCACTTGTCATGAAGGGATAATGTTCCAAGAAGCAAAGCTATGACCCATGTATAGGGAAGTAGGGGGCGTCAAGGACTTGAAGGTAGAGTGACAAGACACACGCCTCAGCTTCAGAGTTATCCCAGACTCTGATCCTCCCTCACCCACGAACTTAACTACAAACCACAGATTTCACTTGATTAGTATTATTGCTTACATTTGTCTGTACATACCAATGCATTAGTTTCATAGGCCACCTAAACAACCTTCTAACTCTCAAATATTCGTCTAGTCAGAGTCCCTACAAATGCCTCTTCCAAACCACTACCAGAGAGAGCAACTTTCAATAACACAAGTTGACAATGTCATTCATGGCCTGAAAATTAATCAACGCCCCCACATACCCCCATCTCACTGTCTTTCAGGATAAAATGTAAATGCTGGACTCTCATATACAAGATCTTTCATGTGCCATCCACCTGGGGATGTTGTCTAGTCTTGTTTCTCAAACCTTGAGCACATGCTTTTCTTTAATTTAGCTGCATCAAACTTCTCAGAGTTACCATAACAAGTCAGGTTATCATAGGCTTCCAAAGCCCTTCCTCATCTTCATTACCTAATCATCTCAAATGTCACTTCTCTTGCATTGCCTGAGATACCCCTGCTCTGCACACCCGACATCCCTGTGCAAATTGCAAATCTGTAACCAAAACCAAATTTACTGTGAAAATTAACAAAGCTACACTTCTGGACCCCTCACTTCACAGCTTCTTCCAAAGTCCTGAAAGGTTCTAGCAAGACGTCCACATATTTATGTTTTTGCAAAAGAAGTCATTTAATTGCAATCAGAAAGACCATTGTCTCTAAACTCTGACTTACACTCCATCATACTTTCCCTTATGTCAGGTGGGGTTGAAGTGGGATATGATTACAAAGAAGCTAATTGAGTATACAGTTTAAATTTTTTAAATGTATATTTAAGTGATTTTCAGTCACTTATATGCATAGTAAAGTTATTGCTAGCTCTCTCAGTGTAGAAAAGGCTTCAAGATATGCTCCCAACCTACTGGTTTTCCAAACTTGGTAGCATAACAGTGCTAGAGGACATACCACAATACAAATGCTTCTCATTCTCTCTGAAAGTAGGTGGGGAGTGAAGTGAAGCACTGGCTGAAATATATTGAACTAGAAGCTAGTCTGTGGAAAGTTCTTCCAATCATTTGATATGCAAAATTCTAAATGGAGGAATTGTTTATCATTAATTTGTAGTCAAAATGGAACTTCTCTTTTGTCAGGAATATACTCACAGAAGGAGCATATATAATTATAAATTAAATGTATTATGCATTTTCTTTCCTTTTGTGTTGGGAAGCACACAAAATAGAATTTACCAGAATTCCTATGTTTGTAGAACACAAGGAGGAAGCAGTAGTACAATTAGCAAATATGCCGATAAGAGCCCATTTTTTGAAATATAGCTGATAGTTTTCCCAAATTAGACAGTAATGCTAAAAATTTATATGACATTTCCCATATTAAGTCATAAAGTTTATAGGAACTTTTCTGAACTATCAATAGGAAGAAAATTTTGATCAACCAAGCATTCAACAAATATTTAATGAGGGTCTACTGTAAGATAGGCTCTCTTTGAGGTGCTGGAGATGTAGTGGCTAACAAAATATCCAATGCCCCTTACATTTTAGGGATTCTCATAAACTATCTAGCATAATTCTGTTTACTGTGCTTTTAATTATGGTGACGATATAAATTCTTCATCCAAATCGGGATACTTGTGGGAGCTAAAGGGGTCCTATTTTTGAATACTTTGGGAAAACAGACATAATCTGGAACTGCCTTGGACACACTGGGGTGTATTGTCATCATACCTACTTCTGATGCACTTTCTCTTGAACTGTGCCTAATGTAAATATTCCCTTTATGTTTGTTGACTAAACATTTTATCAAGCTATCTCTGTGTTTATTTTTGTCACCTCTTCATTTCTTTACTCTTGTAATTCTAGGTAACCAAGAGACAGGAACTTGCTTCTAAAAAACTGAATGATCATCAAAAATAATTAGAAAATTAAGAACTTTTTGATCTGGGGGAAGAAAATGAACTGTCTATTAATTTACGTTAAAATACACAGTTGGAGTTGATTTTTCCTTCTGATTATGAGGAACAATTTTATTACAGACTCCCTCCCACAAAATCCAATTATAAAAACTGGATAAAATCACAATAACAACAATAAAATAACAGCTGTTTGCAGGCTTGTCCTAAACAGCAAAGCAGGCAGGATTTGAGGAGCCAACATTCTGGAGTGAAAGCAAACACAGAGAGGTGAGACTATAGCTACTGCTACTTTTTCCCTTGGGGCAATTTGTGGGTGTTGGGATTGGGGGAGGGGAGGGGCAGAGAGACTGAAAATAAAGTGGCAGCTAACTGTCTCATTGTGACCAAAATTTGGATTTAGATTGTTCAAGTCATCCAGGATTAGTGAGGCCAAGATTCTGGGGAAAAGAAAATCTCAGAGTAGTGAAGCCAATATTCCACATGCAATTTCCCCTTGAGGCATTTACAAATTTCTGATCTGTGTGTTTGGAGTAAAGAGCAGATAAACCAGGCAAAAAACAGCTGCTGAGAAGCTAAAATGCTAAGTAGAAATTTTGGCAGTTTAATGGTGCTAGAGAGATGATTAGCTTCAGAAACTGCCAATAAATAAGTATCATGGTAAATATATTGGGCTTTTACCTAGAACAACCTCAAGGGCTGTTCCTTAGGAAAAACAGCAAAATAGAAACAGACTCTTTCACATGGACTGATACAGCCTGGCATCAACTCTCTGAATGGATAAAGATGATCTTCCTGTTCTCTGGCTACCTTCCAGAACACAATTAAATCCTTTCTGCAGGATGATAACCTCATTCAAAGCCTATATACCATTCTCCATATGCAAGATCTGTCATTCAATCTAAACTTGGTAATAATGCTAAAAACGGGAAAAGTGACCAGAAGCCAAGGAAACAGGCAACAGACATAGACCCATAGTTAGTTCAGGTATTTATTTTAAAATAACTATCAATAATATGTCCAAAAATAAGTGAAAAAAGATGGTGAAAATGATAAGAAAATAATTTAATATATTTAAGTATCTATAAAAATAATTTAATACATTTCATGAACTAAAAATACAATAAGTAAAATAATGTGTTCAGGAGCTGGGTTTACCCATATGCTAAATACAGCAATAAGTAGGATTATTGTACTAGAAGATATCGCAATAAAAAATATCTAGATAGAAGCACAGAAAATGGTTTGGAAAGGACAGAAAAGAATTTAAGAGAAAAATGGAACAGAGAAAGCTCCTAGAGGCTTCCTGGATTCCTTGGGTTTGTGGCCCCCTTCCAGCACTGCATCACTCTGAACTCTGCTTGTAGTGTTATGCCTCCTTTTCTGACACTGACTCTCTTGCCTCCCTCTTCTAATTCTAAGGACCCTTGTGATGACATTGAGCCCACCCCGATAATCCAAGATAATCACCCCATCTCAAAATCCTTACTGTCATCACATCTGCAGAGTGTTTCAGTTTTTTTTTCCTTGCAAGGTAACATATCCATAGGTTCCAGGGATTAGGATAGGTCCATCTCTGGAAGTTTGTTATTCTGCCTACCATAAAGATTCATTAGAAATACTGTTATGCCAATAAATTTGAAACTTTAGATGGCAAACTTTCCTCAACAAACACAATTTATCAGAATGAAACAAGAAGAAATAGAAAATCTTTATAATCCTATTTATAATCATGGAATTGAAATCTCTAATTTGAAACATTCACAATAAGAAAACCAAAGTCCCACTAAATATACTGAATGACGCTCAGCTTTAAGTATTATCAGAGTAATAAATAAAAGTGATAATGAATAAATGATAATCAAATAGCACTACAACACCTACCAGAATGGCAAAACAAAATAAACACCTGACAATTCCAAGTGCTCACAAAGACGTGGAGCAATTTGAATTCTCATACAATTCTGGTGTTAATTTGCTACATCTACTTTGTAAACTTGCTTAACATTATCTACTAAAAGGAACATATGCATAGCCATGACCAAACAATTCCTCTCATATATATGCCCAAGAGAAAAGAGTGCAAATAACCACCAAAAGACAGTAGCTTTATTTGTAATTGCCTCAAACTGGAAGCAGCTTAAATGTCCATTAACAGTAAAATGGTGTGGCAGTTTGAGTCTTTTGTGGACTCCAGAAAATCCAGTCCTTAAAGCTAATCCATTCCTGTGAATATAAATCTATTATAGGTGGGACTGTTTGATTAAGTGACTTCAGGTAAAGACCTTTGATTTGATTGCAGGACTCAGGGTGGGTCTTAATCCTCTTACTGGAGTCCTTTATAAATGGAGGGGGAAAAAGCCAGAGATATACAGTAAAGAGCTGCAGAGGCACAGAGGAAACCAGAAGCTGAGAGGAGGCTGCTTTAGTCAGAATCTGAAAGCAATGAGGTCTTGAGGAGAGAGGAGAGACAGGGGGTGCCTGCCATGTTCCTGATCACTCACAGCTGCAGCTGGGGGAGAAAGGCTCTCCTGTGATGCCTTGATTTGGACACTTTCACAGCCCCAGAACTATAAGCTTTTAACCTAATAAATCCCCATTGTAAAAGTCAACCCATTTCTGGTACCTTGCTCCCAGCAGCTTTTGGCAAACTAAAACAAATGGATGCACGATTTGCGCTATTTCCATGCAATGGAATGTAGGCAGCAGTGAAGTGAACTCACTATGGATGCACGCCCATCCTGGGTGACTCTTGCAGACATACTGCTGACACTAGAGAACACACTCTTTGATACTCTATGTCTATTTATCTAAAGTACAAGAACAAGTCAAATAAATTTATAGTGATGGGAGTCAGAATCATGGTTACCTTTTAAGTGGCTATGTTATGACAGAGGTGAAAGAGGTTTTGGGGATGCTGGTCATGTTTGATAACTGGATCTGGATAGTGGTTACATGCATGTGCTTGCTTTTTAAAAAATTTAATGAGCTACATACTTAAGATGTGTATTCTTTGTAGTATGAATGTTGTACTTAAAATTTTAAAAATATTTTTAGGACATACCGGTGAAGGGAATGTCATAAACAAAACTAACTGTAAATAATTACATAGCTACTTGAGAGAAGTTATTTGTTGCAATAGCTGTCATTTCAATCATTATACTGTTTTGTTAAAAAATTTTGAATTTTTCTGGATTTTTTTTACTAAGGTTGTCTCTACGTATAAATTGGGTACCTAAATTTAGCAAAATGAAGGGGCAGGAGTTGGGAAAGCTGGAAGATTTGGGGAAAGCACTATCTGATTGACTCCATCTACTGTAAAATTAGTCATATGTGTATCAAGATTTTTAAAAATTACAGCAAAAAAAAAAAAATAAAAGAAATTTCCTGGGAAAACTGTGAATTGGTATTCAAAAGACAAAGGACACTATTCAGAATCCTACTTCTTGCTTTTTTTGCCTCGTGATCCTTACTCAACCCTGTAAATTCTCATTTTTGTTCCAGCCTGTGTCCCAAGGTTGTTGTAATAACATGTACTGAAAGAAGTGTTTGCTGGAAAGGAGACATGTAAAATATGAATGGAATTTTGCCGATAACATTTTATATACTGGTTACCACAATCATTTATCAACAAGGAACCAAGCATGCTCTGAAGTCCTCAAATGGAAATCACCTTTGTTCCTTCAGGGGCACATCAAATCATCATTCCCATAGCAACACGACAGTGATGTCAAAAAGAAGGGGTAGGCCTTGAATGATAACACAAAAGAGAGTGTTGGCTTGCTAGCGAGGAGAAGAATCATGAAAAGATAGTGCTATGTCTCCAGCAAGAGAAGGAATCAGAGCATGCACATTTATAAGTTTCTTTTTGTTATGCTTCAAGTTTGTAAATAGTCTAGTTTTTTGAAATCATGCATTTTTTTTAGAAGTCAATGGTTTTTTTTGTTGTATCAGATCTTAACACATATTTTTCTCTTGTCTGCAGTCAAGAAGAAACCGAAGATGAAAGAATTCATTTGCTTAAACCCTTGAGATGTTATGACTTTTACCTTCAAAAGGGTGGTGCATAATGCAGAGGGGATAAATGAACGAATGAAGGACTGTTTTGTAAAGATCTAAGTTACTGTACTGTGCATATTTTCGTGACATACACATATATTTTATATGTTTTTGAGAATTCAAAATAGGATATTGTAGAAATGTATTAGTTTAAGAGAATATTTTATGAAATGTTTTATGACATTTCTAACTTGTTTGTCAGCTAGACATTGACTTCTACTCCTACAGTTTCCAGGGAAAGAACTAGAAACACAAATGTAGATATTCTCCTCTGACTCTTTCCAAATCATCCTTGAGTGGATATTTTACATGTGATACTGTTAACCAGAGACCCTTTTCTGTTGTTTTTATTTTTTAAATAGATTTCAAAGAGAAAATAAGATATTGATTTAGAGCAATTTCTTAACATAGAAAGTATTGAAATAACTGATGAATTTTCAGATTTTTCAGTTAAATTACTATGAATGTCATGACTTTAGCCTATAAAAAGGGTATTTATTATAAATTCCATATTTGCTAATATAATATCTTGATGCTGCACTTTCATTTGAATACTTGTTATTCAGAACAAATAAAATTTTACACTGTATTTTGCTTAAAATGCCATTTACTGAGATATTTAAACTGACCTAATTAACATATATACACACATAAATGGTATACTGATACTTAATTATTATTCTTATTATATGTAAAAATACTCATAATTCTCATTCAACTTCACAATTCATGAAATAATATTTATTCCATGCTAAATAGCCCAAGGGTAATATACTAAAATACTTCATTGATATTCTATATTTTAAAATACATTTTACCATCTGCTCGATCTCACCAAAAATGTAGCATACAAGAAACACTGAAATAATTAAGATAAGGGCATATCAATAATTGGGATAGCTGCTCTTACTGAGTGTTTATACTCTTTTAGCTGTTGGACTGTACCCTTTGGAATAATTTTCTTCTTTAGCCCTTACAACTCTAAGGGCAGAACTGTCACTCCCAGTTTATCGGGACATAGTTTAACTTAGTGGCTGAAACACATACATCCAGCAAACCCAGGTTTTAGTGCCCACAGAAATAAAGCTTTTCATTTCTCTAAACACTGCTTCTAGAATTAATGGATGGCAAACACCTTAAAGACTAAGAGACTCTCATATTCCATTTATACCTTCACTATGGGGAGTTGTGATGATTAATGATGAGTAAACATAGATCTTGCAGGAACAGTAGATGCGTAGATGACACTTAGATGTGAGCTATTTGTGACCAGCAAACAACCACAACAACAAAAGCCATGTTCAAGGTGAAATTTGATCTTTACCCATTGTCCCTCAGGTGATATGGCCTCCAAGTATAACAGTGAAACCCTCCTAAGGGTCAAAAATTACCCTGGAAAATATTATTGTGACCTTTCTTTTGCTGTTGCCATGGAAAGTTATGCCTCCTGACTGTTGGTGGAAGGTCAATAATTGTATTTAGATAGAAAGCGCTCTAAACATCTATAATGCATACAGTCTATTATTTTTTCTTTGTAGGAGGTTTATTACAGGTTTGCGTATGTACTCTAAATTAGATGTCTGCAGAAAAATAATGCGTTTACATTTTGGAAATTTTAGAGAAATCTCTGAGTGAGCTTCTCTCTTTAAAATTCCATGTATTTCCAGATTGCCTTTGAAGTTTTTTTTCTGAAACTCTGAGTGTTATTTTCTCCATTCTTTAAGGAAACCTTTTCTTTCAACTGTGTACAACCAAATGACTTTCTTTTATGTTTATGAGAAGTTGGATGCAATTATTTTATAATAAGTCCATCTCTGTAAACAACCCTATAATTTTTAGACTTTCAAATGTCATTATCACAAACACAAGTCAGTGCTTATTCTGCTCCTGCTTGGCTTTGAAATGGCATTTAGAAAAGTGCTTCTATCCAACCGGTTTACTTCAGTGAGTAAATTCACTTGCAAGTTACTTTGGGTACCACGTTAAAGTTTTTCAGATTCTTGATACTGCTGATATGTGGCAGCAGCCCACTTTGAAAATGGAATGTGCCATTTCATCCTACTCTAACGTGGGTGGAGGGAAATACATATTTCGCTAAGGGTATTTGTGCAATTCTACTGAAGAGTGCTGAGTGACCCATAACTGGAATTTTGCCTGGGATGGTGGTGATTGTTTGTTAGTTTTCCTAGCAATTATAGCTTTATAGATTAAAGTCTATTGGATTATATTTTAGACTAAAGAAACTTGTAAACATTTATTCCTACTCCTGAATTTGAATCCTAGACTATAGGCAAATTATTTAGCCCTCTCTGGACTCCAGGTTTTTTTTTTTTTAATTTATATGAGTCAATTGATGCACATGATCTTTAAGATATGAATAATCTCTGATTTTCTATGTTATGATAACATAGGGGGCATCGATAGGTATTGTTTTACTCCATCATGGCATGTACAGGATAGAGACAAGCTTTTTCTGATTCCTTCCCACATTCTCCTCCACTGGATTTCAGGTGTCGTGGGCTAGAGGTGTCATTTTGAGCAGTCACTTCACCTCTCTAGGCCTAATAACAAACAAATAATAGTGAAACTCTTGCAGAAAGTTGTAAGGATTACCCACAAAATAATGCTTATAAAGCGTTCAGCACACTACACAAAATATACCCCCAAATATTAGCAAAACATAACATACTCAGTTATGGCACCTGTAGAAAATAGCAATACTTGTATGCCACATTGGGGTCAACCAAGTGGTTTGTTTGCCATCTAAGCAGGCAGCCTGAGGCTTCAGCAGTGGGCTCTGCTGCTCTAAGAGCTGAAGGGATCATATCTCCTATTGTGCAGGGTATGCATTGTGCGTGTGTGTGTGTACGTGTGTATAAACCAATTTTTCAGGCTCTAGAAGCTCCTAGTTACAACCCCATGCAGTGGGCTGTAAGAAGGCTGGAGATGCAAATGCCTGGGCCTACCCTAGTGCTAATCATAGAGAATGCACCTTCTTATATAAGCACTCCCTATTTCTGAGTTTAAGAAAATTAATATACGGATATGTGCATATTTTTAGTAGTTATAAAAATGACAAAAGTGTTAATCCATTAGATTTGGACTACTGTGCCACTGGGAAAATCATATACAAAAAGTTACTAGGCCCTGTATTTTAGGCAGAGTGAGAACAGAATTTTGGTCTTTGCCTTGCCACCAGTAGCTATCTAACCATAGGCATCTCTTTTTAATCTTCCCAAAACTATTTTCTCATCTGTGAATTTAATGGATTAGATTATGTAATCTAAAATCCCCTCCTTTGAAAATATCCTGTGATTCTCAAAAAATTTCTTTGTATGCATTTGGGGGGTTAGAATGTCCAGCCACATTTATAGGAATATATTAATGGCATTGCTCCTTGTACTTTTTAAAGTGCTTACTTTAGGAATGAACAGTGACCATGAGTCTAACACATGCTATGGTTTCTCACCATATCCTCTTTTGATCTGAAGATCAGCACCAAGATACAGTATAATAAGCTGTGTAAATCATCACAGAGGTACAAAGTAGATTGATGTAGACACAGTTTTATGGGCATAACTCAAATTCATGAAGCTGTTATGTCTCCTTTGTTAATATGAAAATCATTTGAAAATTTGGTTCCTTGGACATGAACAAAATCTATTCTTTAGAGATGAAAATAATGGATTAAATTATAAATTGTATTTCTGGTTTGGCCCTAATGTATATCCTTTTAGATGTGTTTCTCTCAGTACAAGCTAGAAAGTAATATTCTTTTTATATGATTTCCATGAGGCCTGAAATTCAAAACCAACGTAAAGCTAGGAAATGTGTCATGATCTGTTTGGCTAAATTATTCATTCAGACAGGGTAGGAGTTTAATTTTCCTTTAGCTAAGCATAATGCCTTCTCTGATGTCTGAACATTTATGTATATATTTTCAGTTTTAGTAAAGGATCAAATATCTAGAGCAGTTTAGTTTTTAAATTAAAGGTTTCTACAAATATTTATCTTTATTTTATAGGAAACTTCACGCTAGTTGCCTCCAGATCTTGATGGAATTGAACTTGAACTAAGAGAAAATAGGAAAAAAATACTTTTCTAGCCTTTCTAACCTTTGATACTTCAATAGAATTCTCTCCATTCTACTCTGGGGGATTTGACCCATGACTGATCACCTGACTTACCCCTGACTTTAACTGGGATAACAATGATCTGACCCGAGGGAGGAAAAATGGGAGGTAGGACAATTCTACAAGTTTAGGAGTATTAGGAGCTTTTCATACAAGCTATTCTTTGGGGCTCGCTTTATGGTGACTGTTTCTCAAACAGCTTTTAGGAAATAAAAACTAAGATACTTGTATTTGGCTCTGGAGAACACTGTAAAGACATTTTCTCAAAGAGTATAGGGATCCATACTCAATGGAAAACTGGGAGAGTGAAAGGTTTCCTCACCTTCTGGGCTTTACAAGGTATATAATATAATTTCATGCTCTGCAGAGCAGGGAGTCAGAACTAGCGGATTGAGAAAAATGTTTTTACAATCCTCAGGAGTAACATTCCTGAGACAAAGAATTTAAAACTTAGTGGCTTAAACAACATTTATTATCTGACAGTTTCTGGGGGTAAGGAATCTGGGCACAGCTTAGTGGAGTCCTTTGACTCTGGGTCATTGCAAGGTTCAGCTGGAAGGGTTCCACTCACATGCCTGTTGGCAGGATTCAATTCCTCGTAGGTTGTTAGTCTGAGGCTCAGCAACTCAGGAGCTATTGGTGGGCAGCCTCCCTCAGTGTCTTTACCATGTTGGTCTCTTCCTAAGGCAACTCACGTCGGAGCAACTGACTTCATCTGAGAGAGTAAGAGAGGGCAAGAGAGGGCACGTGAGTCAAAAGACTCGGTTTTTCATAAGCTATCACTTGTGCCAGATCAGAGCAAGTCCCTCAGGATGGCCTGTACTCAAGGGGAGGATATTCCATGGGGGCATAACTATCAGGAGGTGGAGACCATTGAGTACCTTGTCAGGAGCTGGTTTCCACAAGAATGCATATTCTCTATTTTGGGGTTCAGGATTGTATTTGTCCACTACATGAAGCTTGCTGTCTTGGTTTTTCAAATCTTTATATCTTTACTAATATTTTATATACTTGATTGATCAATTTCTGAGAGAGGCATTTAAAAGTCTCCCATTTCCATTGCTGGGTTTGTCAACATTATTTTTATCTTTGTCAGTTTATTTTTATTTTTATTTTTTGAGCTACCAGGGCCGGGGATTCAACCTGAGACCTCATATGTGGGAAGTCAGCGCTCAACCACTGAGCAACATCGGCTCCCCTGAGTTGGTTTTTTTCGTTTGTTTGCTTGTTGTTTGCTTTTTTTGGTTTGTTTTTAGGAGGTACCGGGAATGGAACCCAGGATCTCCCATGTGGGAAGCAGGCACTCAACTGCTTGAGCCACACCTGCTCCCAACTTTGTCAGTTTTTGTTTTATGTATGTTGAGACTATGTTATTAGGGGCATACACATTCCAGATTGTCAATTTTTTTTTGTAAGTTATTGCTTTTTTTTTCATGTATAGTTCCTCTTTATGTTTATTAATTTTTAAAAATTTATATTCTACCATTTTTGGATATAGTTAACATAATTACTACTTCTTTATCTTGATTAAACTTTATCTGACATGTCTTCTACCATTGCCTTTATGTCAAATTTTCTATATCTTTTATTGTAGATGTGTCTCTTATAAGCAGTTTAGTGAGTTTTTGTGTTTTGGCTTTTGTGTGTTGGCTTTTGCCTAATCAGTTCATCTCTATCTTTCCTTGGATTAGTTTAATACATATTTATTGTGATTACTTATACACTTAGAATTATATTCACTGTTTTATTGTTTTACTGTGTCCTTTAGTATTATGCCTTTCCTTTTCCCTCTTTTCTTGCTCTTTGTTGTTTTAATAACATTTCCTTTTCCCCCTACTTTTCTTGCTTTCCATGACTTGGAATCTCTCATCTCCCAATACCTAATCCTTAAGTGTTTGACAGATTTTTTGTTGTTGTTGTTGTTGAGGTACTGGGGCTGGAGATTGAACCCAGGACTTTGTATGAGGGAAGCTGACACTCAACCACTGAGCCACATTGGCTCCCATGAGTTGGTTTTTTTGTTTCTTTGCTTGTTGTTTGCTTCTTTTGTTTTTAGGAGGCACCAGGGACTGAACTTGGGACCTCCCATGTGGGAAGCAGGTGTTCAACTGCTTGAACCACATCCACTGCCAACAAGTATATGTAAAGAGTTTTTTGTAACAAAGTACAAATTAGTTCTCTCTTTTCTTTACCAAAATAAGGCAAGGGCCCTATACAGTTTAATGACCTGAAAACTTTCTTGTCCCAACTTTCATTTTCTTGTTGTCTAGATGAATATGGGAAGCAGCAGAGCATAAGCATTATGGTAGACTGAACGATGGCCCCCAAAGACGCCCATGTCTAATCCCTGGAACCGTTAACATGTTACTTCACATGGTAAAAGGGACTTGGCACATGGTATTAAGTCTTATATTTTGAGATGGGGAGATTATCCTGAATACTCTGGTGGGCCCAATGCAATCACAGGGTTGTTATAAGAGGGAAATGGGAGGATAAGGATCAGAGAGAAGAAATATGACAATGGGAGCACAGGTTGGAGGGGTGTGCTCTGAAGATAGAGGAAGAGACTATGAACCAAGGCATGTAAATGGCCTCTAGCAGCTGGAAAACTCAAGAAAATTGATTTTTTCCCTAGAGCCTCTGGAGGCAGGACAGCCCTGCCAACACCTTAAATCCAGCCCAGACATCTGACCTGAAGTGTAAGATGATATATTTGTGTTACATTAAGCCACTAACTTTGTATTAATTTGTTACAACAGTGACAAGATACTAATACAGATTTTGGCACCTGGAAGTGGGGTGCTGCTGTAACAAATTTCTAAAAATGCATAAGTGGCTTTGGAATTGGGTAATGGGCAAAGGCTGGAAGAATTTTGAGAATCATGATAGAAAAACCTAGATTGCCTTGAACAGACTGTCAGTAAAATATGAACTGTATAGGTGTTGCTCGTGAGTGCTCAGAAAGAAGTGAAGAACATGGTAGTGAAAACCTATATTATTTTCAGAAATACCTAAGTCATCATAAACAGACTGTTGGTAGAAACAGGAAGGTTAAAAGGGTTATTGATGAGGGCTCAGACAGAATTTAGGAGTACGATATTGGAAACTGAGGGAAAGAGGATCCTTGTTATATAGTGGCAGAAAGCTGAGCTGAGTTGTTTCCTACAGTTATATGGAGAGTGGACTTGTAAGCAATGAAGTTGGATATTTAGCTTAGTAGATTTCTAAGAAAAGTATTGAAGGTGCAGACTTTTTGTTTTTTCCTTGCTGCTTATAGTAAAATGGGAGACGAAAGAAAGAAATTGAGGGAAGAACTGTTAAGCTAAAAGGAACCAGGTCTTGAACTGGGAAATTCTCAACCTATCCAGACTGCCAAAAATGCTACAATTAGATGATTCAGTGTCAGGAAAGTGTACTCTGGAGAGAATGCCAGTGGGTGTGAATGGATAATCTTTTGCTATTGCCTTGGAAGGACCAAAAAATCAGAGAATTCAGTCACACAGAGTGCTCTTTCAAGAGATTAGGCATGTGACTCATGGATCCCCTCAGCCATCTCAGCAAAAACCTAGACTAGAGATGGGAATATCCAGAAGAAATTCTTGTTTAATGGAGTGAATGCCCATGATATATATGGGAAAGCTACAGAGTTTTTGAGAATGTTAGACCAACAAGAGACACTGCCAGCTTGGACTGAAGGGAAGACACAGGAGATGAAATGATAGTAGGCTGTTGGATTTCCAAAATTCTACAGACAGGAAATGGGCTTATAAAATGACTCAGTGGCAAACACATGTTACCCTTTCTGGAAAAGGATGGATTAGTTAGGGGTGGAGCTGTAGGCCTACCAGGGGGACAGAGCCTCAAGCCACAGAGGATGATTCCTAGACTTAGAAACCTAATAGAATTTTCCCAGGTGGATTTTGAAGTTGCTTGGGTCTAGTGATTCTTTTTTCCTTATTTTCCTCCCTTTTAGAATGGGAATGTCTGTAACTGTTCTCTTATGCTTGTTCCACTATTTTATTTTAGGAGCTGATACTTGTTTCTTGAGTTTCACAGGATCATAGATAGAGAAGGAATTTTGCCCCAGGATAGATCATACCCAGAGTCTCCCCCATACCTAATTTAGGTGATTTAGATGATGAGATTTGGGACTGTTGAACTGATAAGATTTAGATGAGATTTGGGATGTGAGTTTGATTCTATCAGGAGTTGAGACTTTGGTGGAACTTGGGATAGGGTTCATTTGTATGTGGGAGATGTGAACCTTTGGGGACCAAGAGGCAGATTGTGGTAAGCTGAATAATGTTTCCCACAGGTGTCCATGTCTTAATCCCCAGAACCTGTGAATTTTACGGTATATGGCTATAGGGGCTTTGCATCTGTGATTAAATTAACAATCTTGAGGTAGGGAAGGGGAGCCTAGATTATCCAGGAAAGCTCAATCTAATCTCAAGGATCTTTAGACATGAGAGAGGGAGATGGACGAGGGACGACCAGAGAGATGTCAGTGTACAAGAGGCTCAGCCTGGTGTTACTGGCTTTGAAGGTGGAGACAATGTGGTCATGAGCAAAGGAATTCCAGTGGTCTCTAGAAATGGAAAAGAGCAAGGAAAAAGATTCTCCCCTGGAGGAAAGGGGTGCACCTGGGTAACCCTGTGCTTTTAGCCCAGTGAGACCCATTTCAAAGGTCTGACCACCAGAACTGTAAGATAATAATCTCTGTTGTTTTTAAGCCATTACATTTTTGTTATAGCAGAATAGGAAATGAATACAAGGTTATTGAAGTAAAGCCATTACACTTTTGTTATAGCAGAATAGGAAATGAATACAAGGTTATTGAAGTAAGGTTGTTAATAACCTTCAGTGTTGGTTGAACACACAGCTACCCTTGTTGCCCCTTATTTTTCTGTAAAATGGGTCTATGGAGAGCTACATTTTATAAATGAGAAGCAACTCATCTTTATAAATGACTTTCATGATCAACTAAATGATTCGAAGAGATTTTGAGTAGGTTAACTGCAGCCATGGGCAGGTGTATTTTATATAACTCTGGTGGGGAAAGGAAACATCTTCTCGGAATCCCATGCTATGGACCAGTGTTGGGGTGCACTGGGTGCCTGCACTCGGAGTACAGATGACATCTGTCAGCCCAATCCTGGAGGCAGCCAGACTTAGAGAACCTGGATATAAAAAAGTTGAAAGCAGTAGAGGACCTCCATGATTGAAGGAAAACAAATTAATCAGGGCAAGATGCCATGGTACCACAAATCGTATTGGCATGATCTTCTCACATATTTATCGGGAAAAAACCTAATTGAATTAATTTCCTACTTCAAGATAAACACCATGGACCAGATCTAAAGCTATACTTGTTTTATTTTTTTTTCAAACAATTTATTGAAGTATATCATTCATACCTGAACATGCATAAACTATAAGTGTCCAGTAAACATCATGATCTTACAAAACAAACATGCATAACACCATGCAGGGCTCCCACACACCATCCCCCCACAAACACCCTGCATTGTTGTGAAACATCTGTTAACAAATCATGAGAGAGCATTGTCAAAGTATTACTACTAACTATAGTCTGAATCGTCCTCCCCTGTACATTTTTTTAAGGATTTATTTATTTACTTTTATCCATTTTTATTCCCCCCCCGCCCCGTTTTTGCTTTTTCTGGGCAACTCTCTGGGTCCATGTCCTGTCTTCTCTTCTCATCCTTCTCCTCCTGTCTTCACTGGGATTCAATCCTCGGAACCTCCGATGTGGGAGAGAGGCATCCTACTACTGCCTGCGCCACCTTAGTTCCTGGTTTTTTGGTACATCTCGTCTTGGCTCTCCCTTGTGTCATTCTCCTACTATGTCATCATCTTGCTACGTGGCTTGCAGGGCCTGGTGGTGCATCTGCACATGGAGACTGATGGTGCACCCACGCACAGGGCCTGGGGGGCTCACCCGCCTGAGGGACCTGGCAGCTGACCCACAGATGGGGCCTGACGGTGCACCTGCGTGTGGGGCCTGGTGGCCCACGCACCTTCTATATTATTATTATTATTATTATTATTATTTTTTTTTTTTTACATTCTTACCGGGAGGCCCCGGGGGTCGAACCCAGTTCCCTCCATATGGGAGACAGACACCCAACCACCCAAGCCACATTTGTCCCCCTGCTATATCTCTTAAAGTTGACTAAAGATACCCAAAGTTACAGTCTTTTCCCATACAGGATGGTCATATAATGAATCAGGCTTAGTTTATCACTAGCATTCCAAAAACCAGACCTATGGAGGAAAACTAGGTCTGGGGACACATGCATGGTTTCTAATATAGTGAATGTTTGGCCTACCCTGATTATCAGAAAATCAGGACAGCGCGAATATTCACGATATACTTGTTTTAAAGACTTGTCTGTTTATACAAAATTCTTCTGAAGATGAGAAGCTATCTTTTATTTTTTAGCCTCCAACAGAGTCAATAGAAAACTGAACATAATGTATTCTCATTTGAATTAAACTTCAAAAGGCACATAAGAAAAATAACAGCCATATCAGAGTCTTAGACATTTTTTTTTTTTTTTTTTTTTTACCGGGAGGTCCCAGGGATCGAACCCAGGTCCCTCCATATGGGAGACGGATGCCCAACCAGTTGAGCCACATCCAACCCCCAGTCTTAGACATTTTTAAAACATGTGTGGTTCAGGAAATGTTCATTACAATTCAGCCGTCTATAGATAAAGCACCTACTACTGTATGAATAAGTATAGCAGATAAAATGCCCATATGTTTTGGTTTAATGAGAGAAACATCATGAATGTGGGATAGTTACTTTAGTAAAAACTGCAGAGAAAGAAGGATCTAAGGAAGCATCTGCTTGTGAAATTCTTCAGGCAGATCCCTGGAAAATGGCCACAGCCCTTAGCGCCTCAAGGTCTTTATCACAGCCTAGGTGTCAGTTATAAGCCCAGAGGGGCCCATGTGTTTTTTTACCCTTAGACCTTCTCAGGAAAGTACATTTCACATGTCACATAGCAATGGACACATACAAAAAAACATCAAAGAAAGCGCTATTGTAAATACTTGGCAGCGTCAGTTTGGGTTTTTTTCCTATCTAGTTTTTAAACTTTTTTCAAAATTAAGTACCATAAAAAAAAAGATGGAAAGGCAGAACCAATTCAATCATTCTTGTTAATTGCTCAGGAAGACAAAAAGAAAAAAATGTACAATGTAATGTCTTAAAGGAACCCTGAGGATAATTCTCAACCAATCTTCCCATTTAGAGGATGCTGAGACACAGCAAGATTAAGTGATTTATCCAAGGTCACACAACAAGCTTGCAACTGAGGCAAGACTCAAATGCTGGTCACCTGTCTTCAGAACCACTGTTTTTTTTCCATCACATGAAGAGCACCAATTAAAAACGATAACGATTTGGAAGGAAAAAGGGTACAGGCTCTCTGTTTTCATTTAGGTGCATTTTGAAGATACTGCAAAATATTAATTCGTGAATTAGAGAGCCACCAAATCTTGGTGGCAATGCTGGAACCCTTCACAGGATCACATGGTTCCCTCTATAGACAGAGGCAGACTTTGCAGATGGATAAATTGAAGTTCTGTTCCTACTGTTAAAAGTTACGTTACTGTTATTTATCTCCCTGAATCTCACTTTTCACATTTGTGAAATGGGTATCATAATGCTACATTATAAAACAATTATAGAAAAACAATCCTATAGGATTGTTACAAAGTTTAAATAAAATAATACACTTAAAGTACCTTCCTATTTGATAAGAAGCAAGCAATAAATGTGAATTGTTATTATCACTCATAGGCTATGAACCTAGAGTCTAAATTGTTACAGCAGCTTCCAGGACTCTGGGGCAATCCTGCTCCAACACTACTCTGCAAAAAAGCCATTTTTCTAAATTAAGGAGTAGAAAAGCCTCTGAATTCTGTGCGTGTTTCCACGGTTCATTCAGGATGGGGTAAAACATTCTCTCTAGAGACTCAGTAAAACTTCTGTTCAATTTCTGTATTTGGGCCTTTACTTTAGGTAAATGTAGAGAAGTCCACAGAATCAGCTCAACTTTACAGGGACCACCAGAGTGATTGTGCCACCTCCTAAATTTTTTCTAGATTCGTTCTCAGCAGTTATTCCCAGACTGGTTGCTGCAGACTCCAGAGTATACACACTTACAACAGGGGAGCTCTTCCTGCATATCCACTCTAGCAAATCAATACAGTTTCATACACACTTCACTAGGATTTTACACGTATTTACTTAGGCACATGGTGTGCATCTCCTGCAGTGCTGTGCCAGGTGTTAAGAACATAAAGATGCTTAAGACACAATCTTTTGGTGGAGACAGATACATACATGGTGACACATGATGTGAGGTGTTAAATGCAATGCGTCTAGTTTAAGGGCGCTCAGAGGGGGGAAGCCAGTGGGAGGGAGGGAGCAAGACAGGAGAGGGAAAATATCCATGGAGGAAATGCCTGCTGATATGATTCTTATAGGTTAAGAAAGTTTCACGCAGGTAAAAGTGGGTGCGGGAAGAGTTATAGGCAAGAGCAATTATACAGAGTTCTTTAGCAAATATTTACAAATATAATTTTCAGTGCCACTTCAAGGTAACATTTTTTGGTAATAGCCCTTTACCAGTTAAAAAAAGAAAAGAAATAAAATAACAACAGCAAAACAGGTGATTTTCCCCATGACAAGGCTGCTTGCCTTATTGGTTCTAAAAGTTGTAAGCAATGCTCCTCTGGAAATCTGACCTCCTCAAAGCTTTCTCAATTCGATTCGGCTCAATTCAATTAATCTTCATAAAGGCGCTCAGGATGGAATTGGAATTTGACCTCATCTCCAAGCTCTTTAAGGGAGAGTAAAGGAGATTTCTTGACATCCACAATGGACACGAAACTTTTCCTTAATTTTTTCTCATGATGTGTTTCTACCACTCTTAAAATCCATCCTTGCCTGCCTATGCCTTACTGATTTTTGTAATGTTGTTATAGATTTACTGTAGGCCATCACATCATACTTTGTCTAATACAACAATTAAATAATACCATTTTTGTTATTACCATTTCTACTTAGAAGAATACTTTCTCACTAACCTATACAATAGCCCAATGTCTGTAAACCTGGGACCAGATCTTCTATTCCATAAGTACAGATTAGGCTTCAGAAGAAAATGCTCCTGAAGAGGTGGTATGTTGTTTTACTTCCCCAGAAGTAAAATAACCCAATAATCTGTGCTTTCCTAAGAGCAAATATTAATAAGATTTTAGGAAGAAGGAACAAAACATTCTATACTATGTGAGAAAGAAAGATCAAAGATGCATTTTGTCTGCTGACCATGTATAATACTGTTATACAACTCAGACAGAAATAAATGCTCCTTAACAAATACTGCTCTTGTCTGCTTAGCCAGCCACCAGCTGGCTCCCCATTGCTCTGTCAGTGAAGCTTATGCCATGGAGAGGAATCCAATTACCAATTTACCTTTCGCCCTTAAACCTAGCTTTCTGAAAGTAACTTTTGTTTGCTTTGCCTGGGCTGTTGCAGTAGCTAATTAAGATGAAAGGCATGCAGAGTTACTTTAAAGGCTAAAGCTATTATATTAAGTCTGTCTTACCAACTGCTCCAAAAGGAATGTTCTTGACTGATTTTTTCCCCTAAATATACATATATATTGTTTGCAACACCATCAAGAGTGATTACTTCTGAAAACAGTTAGTTCTGCCCGCCGGGGTGCTTAACAATGATTTGCCATAGAGTATACTTTCTTTGTATCAGGAGCTTAAAGTAAAAAGTTCTCTGAAAACAGCTGTTTGTGCATCTTATGATACTTTAATAAGGAACTAATAGGCATGAAATGCAGGATGGTGATGTCTAATGCTTTGTTGTTCTTTCTTCAAATAAGGGAAACATCCACTGTGAGGTCATTAACAGGAAAAGGACTTCAAACGCAGACAAAAAGCATAGAGGGATTAAAATGAAAAGCATTTTTTAACAAAGGATAAAAAAGATTAGGAGACTCAGCATTCAAAAGGGTGTTCATGCACATCTCTGCCTGAATCCCATAAGCAAGAATGAGAAAAGACATCTCATTATTGGCTAGTTTGGGAGTCAGATCATGGAGCCCAGTGAAAGCCAGGCAGGGAGTCTGGGGTTCTATAGGGAATGTGAAGCCACCAGCAGCTGTTGGCAAGGGAATTGGGATGAGCAATACTCAGGAATAGGTCAGGTAAAAGAGAGACCAGATGTGGGGGAGACTAAAAGACAGGGAGACCAGTTGAGTGGTCATTTATTTAATGAGTATTAAATACATTAAGTGACTGATTGATGATGACTTGAGCTGGAAAGCAATGGATGGATTTTAGCAACATTGTGAAAGAAGAATCGATGGTATGGATGCCCATTTTCCACTCCTTTACTTTCAAGAAGTTTCCTATGTATTTTCAGAAAATGAAGCATGAGCTTTTTCAAGTGATGGTATTAATCCTCTCTAGCTGATCACAACTGCATCATCTTCAATTACAGTATGATTTTTGTGCGTGGACAGGTAATTGTGAAGGAGGCAACCAACTGTCACCCCAAATCACTCTTTCTTTTTTCTTTTAGTAATAGGCACTACCTCCTACTGTCACCCCCACCCCCACCTGGAATAACTATTTTAATCTTTTTACTATGGGCAAATGAAACTATGTACAAAAGTTGATGGAATTTTCTAATGAACTCCTCATGTGTTTATCTAGCAACTAGCTTTAACAATTATTAATGCAAAGCCAATCTTGTTTTATCAATACCCCTATTCTTCAACATTACTGTGAAGCAAATCCAAAATTTTATGTAATTTCTTCTGTAGATATTCTGTTCATATATACCTAAATGACAAGAATTTGGAAAAACCATTAACATAAAACCATTATATATATATAAATAAATTAACTATAATTCCTTACTAAAAAAAATCCAGATTTCAAATTTACCAACACCCTCATAAATGTGCTTTTTAAAAATAAGTTTGCATGAGTCAAGATCTACATATGATCCACACATTGATATTGATTGATATACCTCTTGTGTCTCTTAATTGATATGTCCTCCCACTTCTCTCTCTGTTTTTACTTGAACATTGTTTGCTGAGTAAACAGTTGTTTTCCTGTAGACCTTTCCAGTCAGGTGGGCTTGTTGAATATTACTCTGTCTTCTACATTTTCTTTAAATTGATAGCTTGATCAGAGCCAGGCATTTTTTTTTCTTTTGCAAGTCCACTTCATAGGTAGTATTATGTTCCTAAATTTAGAAGGACAAAATGTGTGGCTGCCTCTCTATAGTACTGTAAACCACCACTGATGATCATTGCCTAAATCTACTAACTCATTAGGTATTGTAAAATGATGATATTCAAATTTTCTCAATCTTGGAAATCTTCATGAAGAGGGACTTCGTCCTGCTTTGCCCAACTGAATTTGTACCTGAGTAGAGTTAGGTATGAGCATGTGGCTAGTTTTTTAGACAGAGGAGTATGATCAAAGAAATGTGCACACTGTTGTAGCATTTTGATATTATTTATGAATTCCAAAAGGAGATATAGATTATGTTTGTAAACTGGTCTGTTCCTCTGGGTGTGATACCCTTTGATTATATTAGATTCAGCTGATATGCGTTTGATTAAATTATGTTAAGATTAGGGCTTTGATTCAATCATGTCATTAGGGTGACTCAGTTTGTGTCCCTGCCCCCTTTGTGGTCTATATGAATGTACACTCAATCAGGGAGACACACAGAAGTGAATACACAGAGAAGAAACACAGAGGAAGATGGGGAGCTCCCTCAACACGGCAGAAGCCTTGGGACGAGCCCTGTGCCAGCCTACAGCTGAGATTTGAAGAAGCTGAGCCCGCATAGCCTTAGGAGAGAGAGGAAAGCTGAACCCTTGCAAACATGGCCCACCGTCCAGCTTCAACCCATGATAAGACTTTGAGTGAGGCAGTGCCTCTTATGGTACCTTGAGTTGGGCTCTTTAGGGCCTTGTAACTGTAAGCTTTTACACCAAATAAATACCCTTTATAAAAGCCAACTGATTTCTGGCACTATGTCAGATTAATACAATGGCCCACTTCCCCTTTCCTCCCTCCCATAGACTGGAAAATGGACTTGGTAGTTGTAACAGTTTGGTATTTATGCATTCCAAAAATAGATATTGGATTATGTTTGTAAACTGGTCTGTTCCTCTGGGTGTATTAGATTGTGTTATCTTTCAGAGGTTTCACTTTTACTTGATTAAATTATGATTAGGGCTTTGATTGGGCCATGTCAGTAGGACGTTGAGTCCCCACCCCCTTGGTGGGTGGGAACTTACAAAGAAAACGACAAAACAGAGGAGTTAGTTGGAGTTTTTTTGATGCTGGAGTCCCAGGAAGTAAACACACAGGAGAAGAATACAGAGGAATAGAGATGGCTCCAAAGACATGGCAGAGGCCCCAGGAAGAGAGAGAACCTGATAGTCTACAGCTGACCTTGTGAAGAGAACAGAGCAGCTGAGCCTGGAGAGAAATGAGCCCAGGGAGAGAGACAAGACTTATCCCAGTCTACAGCTGATATTGGAAGAAGCTGGGACCACAGAGCCTTAAGAGGAAAAGGAAGCCTCAACTTTTGGCGGAGGTCGGCAGCCGTCTTGTTCCAACACGTGGCAATAGACTTTGGTGAGGGAAGTAACTTATGCTTTATGGCCTGGTAACTGTAAGCTTCTAACCTAAATAAATACCCTTTATAAAAGCCAACAGATTTCTAGTATTTTGTGTCAGCACCCCTTTGGCTGATGAATACAGTAGTGATGGAAACAGATTTGAGTCTGCAGATCATGAAAAAAGACATCCTAGAGGATGTCAGAGCAACAAAAGAGAAGGTACCTAGGCCTCTGGGTCATCTCATGGGAGAGAGCTGCCTACACTCCTGGACTACTTGTTGGCCTCTAGGCTGTTATGTAAGGGAGACTTTATAGCCAGTACCCTAATAGCCTGGTAGTTGTTCGAGGTCCCTTCTTGACATGTGTTTGTCAAACAGCAACTTTACTGGATTTGATCAGAATATGCAGCGCATTAGAGAGAGCTCTAACATGCAGCCTGTAATCAAGATCTAAATTTTTATGACTCAAGCTTCAACTTTAATATTTTGGGGGGTAGGGTGTTGGGGAGGCTTTTGGTGTTAAATCTTCTGCCATAGATTTCATAGAATCAAGACAGAGTTTTTAGTAGAGAAATAGCATATTCAAAGCATAAAACGAGGATATTTTTCTGTGAGGCATATGAACAAATGTTGTCTTAAAAATATCCTTGACCCATTTGGAAAAAAAAAAAAGAAACTGGTACTTTTATTGATATTCCTCCTCCTGCGTGTTCCACTTTTCAATAAATAACTGAAGCCACAAGGCAATTGTTTTTTAGCTTTTATATGAGATAATAGGAATCTTCCAATATATTCTTTCTAGCAGAAAAATATAAGTAGTACTGAATGAACAAGGAAGATATAAACCAAACTGGTGGGTGATTTTTAAAAACTGAATGTTTAGGATAGTATGGCAAGATGGGTCAATAGAGATTAGATTATAGATGCTATTGGTTCACCAGGCAGGATTAATATATTTTAGATGGGTGCATCACTGCAATGACTCATCGGAAGAACCGCTTATCTGACACTTGTCTCAGATGTTCATCTAGCAAGACGCAACATGGCTCACTGTTGTGAAAACAGCCAATAGAAACATGAAATAGGATGGAAAATGCTATTTTCATGCATTTCTAACACAAATATAATCTGGCAGGTACCTTTAGAAACCTTTGGATTTGAACCCATTTTGTGAATTATCTCTGTCTTTTAAGATTCTTTTCTAGGGGTTATCTGGTTTGCGTTGTTTCATTTCCCTGGCAGAGTTTTGTTTTTCATAAATGTTAGGCATTCTGGAGTTCAACCGTCTCATTTTTACTGTTTTTCACTGCCCAGTGAGACATAGTTCCATTGGATTTTTAAATTATTTCCCTTTATTTTACAATGCAGCTACTTTCAAATAAAAATGACCTTGGACCAAAAAAAAAAAAGACATGATTGTTTTCAAACCATTTCAAATTTCTTTATAAAGGAAAATGTCACGAAAATACTATATCAAGTATTTTTATAAAACCAGCATATATGCCATCTACTCTCTTCCCCTTTGTTATCAATCTTTTAATTCTATAAGAAAATGAAATCAGGTTTGTCTGATGTGATTTGCTCCAACAATGCCCATAAATGTCAGGGCTGCCTCCACACTGGATTCCCTATTCCCTAGCTAGGCTCCAATTAAAGGTTGGGAATGTATTTGCAGGCTGGGCACAAAATAAAAGGGACACTCCTTAAACGAGGGATTCTTAACAAGGGGTCAGTGAGCTTGAATTGAAAATCGAAAAAACATGGTTCTTGTGGGGGTGTGTTGGTGCGGGTGTGATACATTTATGAAATAATATGCAGTATAGTGTGGACTTAGTAACGGGTCTGTGGTTTTCACCTGACTGGCAAAGGGTCCGTGGAACGAAAAAGGTTAAGAGCCTCTGCAAACTATCTCCAATTATGTTGTCTCTAGCAGGGGCAGATGAGCAACACATGCTTTCCAGGGTTTGTTTTAGGATTTTCTCTTCTGAGATACCTGTTCTTATCTCAAGACCAGTCAATGTTTTCATTTAAAGAAGTTTATAGATAGTTCTTACTCCCAGTTTCAACTGGAATTTTAAGTTAATATAATTGCTGCATTGTTTCTGTTAATGACTTTTGTACGGCTCACTTTGATTGTCTGGAACTCTGAAAATTCTGCATTTATTAATCTGTGTTAACCCACTTAGTAACCATGTAATTTTGAGGTTATTCCATTTCTACAATGGAGAAGTCACTACCTTCTTAAGAGAACTAAATGAGATAATGCATATGAAAGTACACATCCATAGTACACACTCATAAATACTACCCCCTGATTTCAAGATGGTTGAAGTTTTCTATTGATAGTTTTGGTGAAAGACTCATGGGCTGTAATGGAAAGAGGTGAAGCTTTGCTGTCTGAGGTCTGAACTTAGCACTTATAGCAGCAAAAGCCCAAACAGTTACTTAACTTCTCTAAGCTTCAGTAATATGGACGTCTAACACTCATTAGCAGAAAGGCTTTATGTAAACCTCAGCGTAATTCCTGGCTCTCAGTAAATGTAGCTATGACTTGTCATGACTAACATGCCCATCCAAGTCATCTAATTACATTTCTTTATCTGAGATGCATTCAGAGCTAGAAATCTCCAGTGTGTTATATAAATCATCATTCTTGGTAAATTTCTGGGTCAGGGTGGCTGAAAAGCAGGCCCTGAATTATGGAAAACTTACCAAGAGAATGCCAAACCCTGAGGCCTCTTGCTGAATAGCTGACCTTCTTTGTCAGTCTCCAACATTGTCAGCTCATCTTCCATCCAGGCTTCTACATCTACCAATTTACCATTTATTCACTCAACTTTTGAGTAATATTTAGTGTTGGTGTAGATGCTACAGGGCAAATAAGAACATATTGCCCCTCTCTTCAAGGGGCATACAACCTACATAGAACATAAAATATAGAAAATGTAAGGTTGAACTCAACAAGTAACTATGTACTATGAATGTTATAATGGGTAAATGATTAAATGTCATATTGAAAGTCAAAGGGGGCAGTGCAGCACTCTGATTTTAAAAGAGAAAGGAATCAGTGCAGCTTAGAATGGCTGAAGAATCACCCAGGAAATGAGTTGAGACTGTAAGGAGGCAGGGCCTCCAGGTGTGGCCACTCAGACTGCATAGTTCACATTCTCAAGGGTGCCTTTGGATGGATTAGAATTAAAAATATAATACAATGTCTGATTCACTGAAAAAAAATTCAAGAAATATTGGTTGATTGACTGATTGATGAGGGAAACAAATGAAGAAATAAATTCCACAGTCAACTTCATAAAATCTTTGTTGAATCAGATACTTGCTTTATGCTAGGAAATTCTTGCTCATGATCTTCATGAGTCTTTAGAGACACTAAATTTCACAGCTTGAGGAGGTCTCAGAGATCATCTAAATGAACTCCTGAGAAAACTATGACCCAAGGCCACACAGCTAGTTAATGACAGAGGCTGGATATTACCAAGAATCATGAAAAATCCAGAATAGAGAGAAGGGTCACTTATGCTAGACAAGAGATCACCCCAACCAACCCTAAGTAGCTCGGCAACCTTGAGAAAATGATGTTTACTCTGAGCCAACTTTAAAATGAAGGACTTGAACATGTGTTTACAAAGATTCACTCCTTGAACATTCTACTCTAAGCAGGGGACAAAGTTAAAAGTTTAATCTTATTTAGATGTTGATTGATATAGAAAAATAAATAACAAAACATTTAAAGCAACTCAAAAGGAGCTTGCTTTTAATAATTTACCTAATTCTACCCAGCAATAATATGATTAACATGAATTACTCCACTTCATTTTCTCATTCTCTTACCTAGAAAGTTTTTAAAAATGTTTTCGGAATATAATGGATATCCCTTTATTCTGTAAGGCATTGGAAATTATTCTAGGCATAACATTTATGTGTAAAACCAAATAAATAAAGAGAATATGGCACCTTTTATGTAGTTAATCTTCTAAATAAATTGGAACTTGTTGTGTGTGATTTTCCTTGTGACTGAGCTGTGTTTGTTTTTCTTTGGTGTTTTGTATTAGACACTTTAGATGCTTACATGATGAGGTGTCCTATAAATAGTGCTTTATTGCAAAAGACTCATTTCCACAAGCATAAAACTTCTGGGCACTGTACTTACATAGCAGCAAGTGTATAGATTGATCAGTACTAAAGCATCATTTCTGTGAAATATTGTGTCATAGAGATGATACTGTACTTCAAAGAATCATACTTCAGTGCGGCAGGGAGATGGATGAAAAGAAAGGTGCTCATGCCCTATTACCCTTATCAGCAATTGATCTACTTGCATTGACTTTGCAACTCCAGTCTTTCAGAGCCATTTTCCTCTTTTCTGTAACATTCATTTTAATCACGTAAGCTCAGAAAGAACCATACCAAATGGAGTATTTTGTTTGTGTATTATAAAAACATGGTTGGTAAGTCTCTCCTCACCCCCTTTTAGAAATTTCTGCCATGTGTAAGAGAAATCATCAGGGAAGACAGCCTATCATTCCATAACGCCAGCTTCAGAATAATTCTCCTTCAATATACACTGCCTCGCCAAGCATTTTGGGGGTATATACATTGCCCATTGCTAGCTTACTGTGCCAGCTGCCCATTTTCAATAAAGAAGTAAGTATTTGTTTCCATGTGTACACATGCTCTCAGCCTCCTGGGAACACATGCTCCAATTTAGGGGCCACACAAGGAATCCTTATAAATTTCTGCTGTTGGGCAAGTGCTCAGCCAGGGAGTGAGATGCCAGGCACCCCAATTTCCAGGAGTAGTTCTCTTAAGGACCCATCATTTGGCATGGGATTAGGGGGCACCCATTTGCTACAATACCCCCCAAGGGACCCATGACTCAAGCAAAACCCTTAACTCAAGGACAATGCATTTAGCTTTTAATTTTTAGAGGTATATTTAGGCTGGATGGGTGATGGAGTTGAAGAATGTCTAAGGTCAGGATACTCACATCTTAGTTTGAGAGAGGGCATGGTTCTGGCAGCTCTGTTTGGAATGTGCCAGCACTCTCAGTGGAATGTGGGGGATACTCAGTACCTTCATTGTTGGCTTTTGGGCTTTAAGAGAAACCCCTAGATATCAGGAAAGTCTTATTCAATAGCACTTACTATATTTAAAGATGGGAAAATTACATGAGAGGAAAGTGTGATGAAACTCTGCACTTATGCTTAGATTCTAAAAGGGGAAACAAAAAATGGACAGAGAAGTATAGAATAAGCATTGTGGAAATATCAAAACGTGTTAGAGTGACCGACAGAAAGGGCTAGAGAGGACTCGTGGTAAGAAATGGTACTTGAACTGAGCAAAAAGAAAAAGGTCCAGAGAGATATTGGGCCAAAACCAGGAAGCAGGAGATTATAGGAGAGCCCAGGGAATGATGAGTAGTCATAATTATAAGATCGTGGCAGTGGTGGCTGGAGAACCAAGCCTGAGGCTTGGATTAGCTTAGGAGAAGGTCTTGCCTTTACAGAGTCCATGATGAGAAGCCGCTTAAAGTTTTGTGCATTAGGACAGTAATTCTGACTGAAGATTGCAGAGGGATAGTGGGGTCGGGAGATCTAGAAGCAATTGCAGTAGTCCAGCTGAGTTAAAAAGAGAGATTAGACTATGTGTACAAAGATTTCAATATGGTTAGCGGCAGTAGTCAGAATTTATAACGCTTTTCTGCAGGAAATGGGACTGTATGTATGTTTGTGTGTGCATATATCTCCATAGAATCTATTCAAATGTCTTTACAGTAAGAGAACTTCTTCATCTCTGACACTTAGCTTTGAGTATTTTTTTTCTGCAGTAAAAATAATATCTTTTAAACTTAGAAAATAATAAGAATAGCTAATATTTATTGAGCATTTATAGATAGTGTGCTATAGGCTTTACATATATTTTCCCACTTAATCCTATAACAATCATGTTAGGCTCATTTTACTGATGAGGAAACTGAGAATCAAAGACATTAAATAATTTGCTCCAAATATTGAGCTAGAAGATGGCAAAAGAGGAATTTAAACTCTAAAACACCAACACATATTCCTCTCACAAAATAACTTCTTGCTTGCATTTCACTCTCATTTCTTCTGTTTATCTGTATAAGAAGGCTGTTAGCAAGTATTGTCATACTCAAGAGATGAGTTTTTAGAAAGTCCATGTCTGAAGAAATCAGTTAGCTCTGGATGCCAGCAAAAAGCCAGAGCTGTTTTAGGGGCAGGTTTCTAGTATGAAAGCTGAGGAAAGTTCTATGGATTGTCCTTCTGTGGCAAAAAAACATTAGTAAAAGTTATAATGGAGGCATACTTTCCTGTATGCTTCTGGAGTCTCCTGATCATCTAGCAGTATCCATCCATTCAGCAGGCATTAAATGTGCACCCATCAGGCACTAGTATAAACCCGTCACTGTTCTTGACACTTGAGACACATCAGTAAGCAACAGAAGCAAAGATCTTCATCCTTGTGGAGTATACATTCTGATGGCATAGGGTGTTCATTAACTAAGACGCTGAATATGTAAATTATACAGTGTGATACAAGGTGATGAGTACTATGGGGAAAAACAGAGCAGGGAGAGGAGGTCAGAAGTGTAGTGCAGGATGACAGGGCTGGCTAGGATGGGTTTCATTGAGAGGATGACATTTGAACAAAGGATTAAAGGAGATGAGGGAGTTGGCCATATAGAGATAAAAAAGAAGGCTATTCCAAGCATGGCTACTATTTGGGTAAAATATCCTAAGGCACGAATGTGCCTAGTGTGCTTTAAGAAGAGTAAGGAAGCAGGTATGGCTGGAGCGTGATGGAGGTGCAGAGGATTAGAGTTGAGATCAGGAGAGATAAGGCACCAGAGCTTGCAGGGCTTGGCTTTTACTCAGAGTGAAATGAGGCTCCTTTGAGCAAAGAGTGACATCATTTGACTTATATTTTAAATGTAAAGGATTGCCCTGACTGCTATGTCCAGGATAGATTGCAGTAGAGCCAGGGATAGAAGCAGAAAAACCAACTAGGAGGCTATTGCAATAATTTAGGGGAAAGACTTTAACTGATCACACCTGTGTCATCATAGTAGCAGCAATGAGAAGTGGTCAGACCCAGATATTTTTTAAAGGTAGAACCAATGGCATATGCTGGAGGATTGGATGCATGGCCTGAAAGAGAAGAGTCAAGGTTGACTGCAGGATTTTTTGACCTGAGCAGCCAAAAGAATAGACTTTTCTTCTGTTGAAATAGGGAAGACTTAAAGGAGAGAAGTTTGGGGGAAGAAAATCTTTAGCTTAGTTTTGGGCATGTTTGTTGTGAGATGCCAAAAGATCATCCAAATGGGAATGTTGAATAGGTGCTTTGATGTACTACCTGGAATGTAGGAGAGAGGTCCAGGAGAGGAATACAAATTTGGGAGTTATCAATATAAAGAAAAGTTTTTAAGCCATGACACTGTATCCTATCACCAAGGGAGAGAGCACAGTGAGAAACTGAGTCCTGAAACACATTATTTCCTGCTTTGTCATGCATTGAACTTTAACTCACTGATGACCCCAAGCCAACATTTTTGCATCTATCAGTTTAAATAACTCCTCTATAAGATTGTAGAAATTAGTAACCAATCCCCCAATTTCCCAGGGATTTCCTGTGACTTCTTGAAGAGATCATGTGGATAATGGAATGGGGTGGCATTGTCTTAGTGGTGTCCTGGCATGATCTGGAAGTTGATCCCCTAGATACAATGCAAGTTTCAAGCTGTTTCATCACACAGCTGATACTAATGCCGCTCCATTCCATGGGAGGAGAAATCAAAGCCATCATTCAAATAAAATGATGGGTCAACCCCACCATGAAGGTGATTTAGGAAGTCAAGTCTAGCAAAACATTATTTATTGTTATTTTTCTCCTGAGTCATTATTTCAGAAATAAGACTGAAAGATGCCTTTGCCTAGTTGTCTATATTTCCAAAAATCTGGGTTTCAAATGAATGTCTAAAAAAAACCACCCAGTGTATGTGTTCAGAGCACAGGAACTTGCAAATGGGTGGTCATCTCTCATTTCTGTTTTTGACCAGCACTCCGACATGACCACCAGCTCTCAATCCCACTTGGAAACAGTGATCTGGTTAGAATCCACCAGGTCAGTAAACACACTGTATTCTTCATGCTTAAGATATTGGAATTTCACATTCCTTCTTTTACAGCTCTCATAACAAAGCAACAACATCCTGTGTCTTTAGAGATTCTTTGCCAAATCCTAATGATCCAAAAATTTATTTAAGTGTCTGATAACAATACAGATCAAAATGCCCTAATATGCTATCTTAATTCTATGAAAAAAAAAAAATTAAAGGCTCAGAAATGATTATAACGGAATGCGAAAAAAATGAGAAAAAAGATGCCAAAATGTTAAGTCCAAGCCACCTGGCTTAGAGATGGTTTTAATGTAAATCTTATTGTGGCTTTTTGGCACACAGGTCCTGTACCTTGTAAGAATCACCTTCATAAAGGCCAATTCACCATGAATGAAATGTTAATAAGAGAGAACAAATATTTAAACTGTTGTTATTACTCCTTTTCTTTATATATATGTGTGTGTGTGTGTTTCCTTTGGTGAATCAAGTTGAAAAGTAAAGGTTCCTTTTCAAAGGAGAGAAAGATGAATTTTTCTGCACATGGCTTTGCTGTGGTTTTGTGTTGCTGGGTTGCTGCAGTCAGACGCAGGAGAACGCTGATGGTTACTTGTCATATGGCACAAAATGTAATAAGTGAAGGGCACATCTGTTAATGTGTCTGTGAATGAGAAATAGTAGCGAGCCCGTGAAAAATCAAGGAACAGGAGAGCTGGGGAAGGGCAAAAGTTTTACCGGAAGTGGGGCGCAAGGTGGATATTTAATTGTGTGTGATTCTTCCCTGGAAGGGTGATATTTCTTTGACTTAGCTCCATGGAAAAATTGTATTACTTTGACAGGAAAGAGGCAGGATGACCAGACAGCGTACTTCTCAGGAAACCACAATCTAGTTTCAGCCAAAAAAATATTAGTCTAATGAAGCAGCAGAGGGCTTTAGCCTCCCTCTGCAGAGTTCTGCATTACTTAACTTCATTTTGGAACATAATGAGAGGCAGCTGTGTTGTGGGGGAATGAGCGCAGGGTGGAATGCTGAGAAATCTGGGTTCGAGTCCCACCGATACCCTGGACTGTGATAAGATTACTTAACTGCCGGTGGTCTCGGTTCCTTCTTGTTTAAATTGAGATTGTTAGATGTGGTGATTTATCGCTGAAGTCCTTCCCAGCTCTGAAAGTCTGCTGCTATCTCTTCCAGGGAACCAGATGTTACTTGAGAATCTTGAAAGAATTATGGAATGGCTTCCTTCAGGAGGACTTTTACACACCCAGGCCCAGATTCTCCACAGGATTAGGTCCAAGCCTCGTGAGGCTGAGTAATCAGAACCTGTGCCTGCCCAAGATGACTTGCAGGTGTGCTTCACAGAGTCCAGCTGCAGCAGAGAGGAACAGAAGAAGAGTTACAAGTTCCCAAGACCAGGTGGCAAGAGTCACTTCTCTACATCTCCTAACATTTTCATGCAACATTTAAAAAAAATTCTAGGAACGTTACTATTTCTAAAAATATCACACCAGCTTCACAACCAAGTATAACTTCCCTTCAAATGACGAGTCAAATGCATTTTGCATCAATGGCTCTCCGTACTTGATAAACTGAGTTGTTTCTCAAATGGGCTTATTTGTGGTAAAGATATTTTCTCCATGTTGCTGCCCCAGTAGAGCTCATTCTAAGAAATTTCTAATTTCCCTGAAGTAAAATAAATGATTCAAAGTCAAAAGAGAAGGCTTTTTCCCTCCATAGAGGCTTCTGAATCCTTTTCATAACAGGTCTTTTGCCTTTGAGACCAAACTCTGCTCTAGCCAGCCTCAGATATCTTTCTTCTTTTCTGTCTCTACCAAGTGCTTGTTAACTGAGAGAAACTTTGAGTATCACTGAAAACCACTAGTCTCAACTTCAGCCTTTATAATACTTGTAAAGGCTGTTATTTCCATTTCTTCCCATCCCACCAACTATGACTTTCCTCAAAATGAGTCTGTCCTCAAACACCACCACAGCCTACTTACATTTATTATTATTATTGATTTCTTTCTTGCACTGATAGAAGCTTCCCAGTGACGGCAAGTGCCCTGCTCCTGAGGTTCAGCTGCCCTGTTTGACAGAGAGCCTCTGTCATTTGACTCCAGCATAATGCCAGCATGAAATCACTTTTAGTTTATAATATTTGGGGCATCAGAAGATAGTTGTTTTTGTTATTTAGATTGAAAAACACAAAACTGAGAATGTGCTAGAAAAAGCGAAAATGAATATGAAGAAGTTCTTTTAGTTTTCCAAGGGTTATTTCACCATTTATACACAGCTGTTCAACTAACTAGGACCAATGTGACATCAAGCATATTTTAGAAGCACTTGGGGGCATAAATTATAGGAGAAAACAAACAAAAAATCAAATGATTTTATTTTGGCTTCTTAAACCATTTTTGCAATAAGATAGAGGTTTAAAGAGGCTACACACAAAGAAAAATAACTCAGATTTTTGCTTCATGGCTTCTCCAGTGTCACTGGTTTATTCCCCTCTCACCTGGCACTATCACTAACTTTATCCTTTGTTCCTTACAGGCCATTAAGTACAGAGGCTAAAAGATAATTAAAAATAAATATGTATTAAAGAAAATTCTCTCTCGTAAAATGTGATTAGTATGATAGCTTGTATGTAACCAGATTTGGGGATATTTCCACTCCCTTTGGTGTACTATGTGGTTTTCCCCTTTATAATTATTAAGATAGGAATACATCACCTCATACAGGATTTCCTCAGGTTTGGTTTTCTCATCTTATTAAAAATAAGTTAGATGATATCATTTCTGACATACTGTGACCTTTTGAGCCTGAGTACAATTGCACATTTAAATCCTGTTTTTCTTTGGTTTCTCAGCTTGAAAATCTTGTTTCTCTGAATTGTTTGATTGGCCTTTCTTTCTTTTTTCTTAGGTGAACAGTATTTTGAAAGTGCAATTGTATTTTCAGGACTGTCCAGCAAAATGTACATTTTGCTTAATTGGTGTTTTTATTGTTCCTTTGCACGTGAAAATTCTTTTGTTTGAAATCAAATGATGTCTTCCCCACATCTTGTGATACAATTTGTATATTGAATGAGGATATTTTATCTCTTTGTAGGCAGCTAAAGAGAAAGACTTGAATGAACATATGTGGATGGTGGACCAGTAATTTGTTCCAATGGAAATCCAGAGCACATTTAAGCAGAAAACAAGCCAGAAATACAAGTTATTTGCATCGACTAATATTTTATACAATGGCTATAGAAATCAATTCACAGAAATTTTAGATGGTGACAATTTCTAAGTGGTGCTCTGTACTAACGACACAGCTTTATCATTAGGGGTAGAATTCCATTAGAGTCCTGAAGCATGCTTTGGGATGCTGCCAGGTGACCTAGTCACTGACAGGCCACCGCGGCATCAAGCTGGGATGGCTTCAGGGCCTCACCCAGCCCAGGTACAACACAGTCAGGGGCCTCTCTGTCTTCCTTCCTCCAGGCAAGAGCAACATCCGCTGGCTTACCAGTTTTGATGATGTCAGCAGCCTAACTAGACACTCTCAGGGTCAAAACAACCAAGGCCTTTTAACAGGATGAAAGTGTTGAAGCCACAGGGAAGTGTTTAATAAGCATAAATCATTCAAGTGACTTTTGTTGGGCAAGGGAGGTCTCCATTTCTCTCTCTGACAAACAGCCATTCATATTACGGTACAGGTGGTCATCAGATGTACCAGTTAGTCCTCATAAGGAAGGCAAATGGCATAAGAACAGAGTAGTGGAAACATTTCCAAGTCACTGATAAGAGTAGAAAGATATTCCTTAGCCAGTAATAAAACCAGATTTAGAATTCATTGCTTTACTCACTGATCCTTGCCCCATATTTCCTTCCGAAGCATTTTATAGTGTCTTTGACACTTTCTAACTTCCTTCTCCCCATGGATTCCAAGATAACAGCAGGAAGCTCTATTTAAAAAAAATAACCAACTATTACAGTTAGAGTGATTAAAAACATTATTATAATAAACCAGTTCTTCCAAATCTGGATCCAAGTTACTCATAGCAGTTGATGTATCTCTGGTCACAAAGAAATCAGGCGGCAGATTCTAGAGTTCTGAGTCCTCTCGGATAGGCTGAGGTCTCTTTCCTGCTCCTTCTTTCTTTAACTGGCTTTGCCTTCCAAACCTTGCTCCTTAAGCCTCAGCAACGATGCTCTTAAGCAACATGAACACACTCTACGGTTTCACTCTTTTACTCCCAGCCAAGTCTTTAACTTGGCACCCTCTAGTTCAGACAGAGAAAATCTCAGCAGGGTACTGAGAAATACATCCAAATGTTCATGAATACTAAATGTAGTGAACACAACAAAAATCATTACTATCTATTTTATATTTATATCAAACATAGCTGGATTCCTGGCTATGCGAATTAGATGTGGATAGGAGGTTTTGTTAGAGATGGTGTCATTAGCTGAGCTACCATAAATTATTTATATCCAAGACTCAACATCCGAGCTTCTTGCTCACGAAAGCTGATTGAGCAGCCATTTAGGAAAGTCAGCATTTGTTCAAGACTTCATCGGCTTTCGGTTTTAATGGTGTTTTAAGAACACATTTTTCCTAACAAGATTGTTTTAAAATTAGGAGTCTTCAGTTTAATATTCAGCAGTAATTTTAATAGGCCTTTTCAGTACAAGTAGCTTACTGCCACACACTTTTTTGCCTGCTGTCTTTATCCAGAGAATTCTTGTCAAGTCTGCATTGTGAAACTAATTGCTGCCCTTACATCATTGCTTGTCTTTCACTCACCTCCTGCCCCCACATAAAAGAAATGTGGTAAATCTAAGCCCTATGCTGGCATGAGCAACACTGGTCAGTTTTAGTCCACAATGGACAACTAAACTAGTAGTTAATAAGAGGGTAGAAAATGCTGTATCAGTGACAGATCCCTGGGTTAGAAAGCAGAAGGGCCTGGTTCATTCATTTCATGATAAAGTCTATCTGCTTTTTAAACTTGTAACTCAAGAAATCTATCAAAGTTTTCTTACTGACAGATCATTAAGTGTAAGTAATAACATCGTTTGGATTTAGCTAATGTTCAGGCTATATAACAAGAGTTAAATTATTTTATTTTATTGACTAGATTTTGCTGCATTGACCACATATTTCTGTGTCATGCAAACACAACTCTAATTCTATTAACTTGCAGGTAAATTTCATTGCTCGGAGATGGGTTCAGCAAAGGTGTTCCACATAGTGACTTAATTTCAGTTTAAAGATAGAAAGGAGCATAAAGCTGTCTTGCCCCCAAAGTGTTGTGGCCCTTTGAGAGTCAAAATAGTCTTATATAGAGTGATAATGTGTTTCCAAGTAACTTCTGTCCACTGGTCTTAGGTTCTTCCTTTTGTGATTTAAAGTATCGGTCTACCTCATTTTCTATATGGCACCCCTTACAATATTCAAAGAGAGCTGTTGGTTCCTCTCTAAGTCTATTCATTTTCATGTGACATATCCTCAGTTGTCTCTGTTGTACAAAATGATTTCTAGATCCTCCGCCATTTTTTGCTGATCCCTGAATATATACTCGTTTGTTGCTACCAGGTACTTAGGATATACAAGATACAATACTTCTTACAACTAAAAATAATTTCCCACACATAAAGTGTTTATACTTGTTCATTTATGTGACTCATTGACCTGATGGTAGTGACCCAAAACTGTCAAATTATTGGAAAATGGCTTGAGTTTTTTATTTCTTCTGATAGCCAGGTCACAGTGTTGATTCTTGCTATATGCAGCCGTCACCACCTTTTTTTAAATTCTTTTTTTAAAAAAATTCTGTTACTACAGATCTCAGTCACTTTGTTCTTTGAACTGATACAGGAAAACAGGCAACTTGTATACCTGCAGTTCTTTTTTTCTCAGCTTCCACATTTTGCTGTCCTCAGGGTGGCTGCCCTTACCCCCTTCACTTAATTATAGTCTTATAATAAGGATATACATGTTTTCTAGGGATATTGTGTGTGTGTGTGTGTGAGAGAGAGAGAGAAAGAGAGAGAGAGAGAGAAAGAGGGAGATACATTTTTTTTTTTTTTTTAGATTTTATTTATTTATTCATTTATCCCTCCCTTGCTGCTTGTGCTCGCTGGGTCAGGTAACCACGCCACGCGGGCGGGCCTGCCTTCACCAGGAGGCCCCGGGAACCGAACCCGGGGCCTCCCATATGGTAAACGGGAGCCCTACTGATTGAGCCACAGCCGCTTCCCGGGAGATACATTTTTAATGCTATTCAGTTTTTCATTTACACACATCTTTTGTCACATAGTCTCAGGTCCATCACATCTCTGGATTATGAAACAACAGAAAAACCAATTCCTCTCCCACTCTGTATGATCTGTGTTTGCATCCATTTTTTCTTGGCTTAAATCTGATTGTTTGTGCGTGCATGCCAAGTACTGCTGTGAAAAAATAACTTCTTTTGCAGGAGCTTAAGGTAGATAAATCTTTGATGTGTATTGGTGAGCTATTCTGATCTTTGCAGTCACCATATACACTATCAGTTTTTTTACTATTCATTCTTCTTGGAAAGCTGCACAATTGATCTGGTGAAGATCTTGGAATTACTGCTGGAATAAATTGAGACACATCTTTTTAAAGGGATACTTATAAAACTACTAATGCTCCAGTAATAGTGGCAGCTAATTTTCAGTGTCAGAGATGTGCAGTTTATTTTCATCAAGGTTTAAAATTAGGGAATGGGATGTGTTGCTTTTTGTCCAGTATTTCCAGCAGAATTTCAATTGTAAAGAAAAAAAACCCCATGATCTAATTCTGTACACAAGAGTGATCTGCTTATGAGTGTCATCTGAACAATGAAGGGAAATCATATGTTACAGAACCAATGAAGGGAAGTTAATCAACTTTTCAGCACTCTGTGAATGATGTCAGTCATTCTTTCTATTAGGTTGAAATAAATACTGAATTAGCATGAGCTGTAGCTATGTCTACAGCAGGCAGTTGAGTATGTCTTTCCCTTCTCAGCTCATATATTGTTTTACTGTTTTGGTGAGATTTGACTGGGTTCCAGAAAAACTAGTAATGTTTACACTGCCAACCACTGATGTCTGTAACCCAGGAACCCTCTATGAGATGCCATGCAATCACCCCTGGTTGGCTGCCATGTGATGTGTAAGTTACTTCTCATTACCTACAGTTTCACCACCTACCCCACTCCTCCACCCTGTCCAACATGGCATCCTGCCTCACCATTTCTGGTCTGGTTCAGATAGTGTATGTTAATTACAGTCCTCCTCGCCAGGGGTTCGAAATTGGGACAGTAACCAGTGTATACAAAGTGGATTTGTTGCCTCCTGGCTGAGCTTCCTCAACTGACTGAGTTCCTCTCATCATCTACCTTTTCAGCAAGAGACTCATGCATTACCCTTGCCACTCAAAGCAAGCTGCATGCCCTATGATTTGATTTTGTTTCCATCCCTGTCTTGTTCAAGTTGGCATTTTTGGAGATGTTCTGAGAAGCATTTCTTTCCTTTTTTACAAAGGTATTTATGTTCCTTGGATTACCCTGAAAAGGCTCTTCTTCTAACTCTCTTTTCTTGCTTTTAAGCTTTCCCCTCTCATTCCTAAAGCAGGTTCAGAGAGGAAAATCTTCACTTGCTGTAAATATACTTCATAATGTTAGCAAGGGAAGAACATCCAGGTACCTTAAAGTGAGTGGACGCTGAGAAGCAATGGCCTTTTGTTAGAAAGACCCAGGTGTTCAGGGAGGTCCACAGGAAGACCTTGGCAAGGTGATTCTGAGCTTCCACATGGGGCAGGGTTTCAGTTTCCTGGGCTACTCCAGCAGACACCATGCAATGGGTCAGGTTAAACAATGGGACTTCATTTGCTCACAGTGTGAGTTTGGGAAAAAGTCCAATCAAGGTGTCATCAAGGCTATACTTTCCTAAAGACTGTGGTATCCTGGGCTTGGCAGATAGTGACTCTTGGTCCTTCCCTTGTCACATGGCAAGACAGATGAAGGCATCTCCTGGTCACGTCCTCTGGTCTCTCCCTTCTGTGTTCCATTAATGTTCAGCTTCTTGCTTCCTGTGGCTTTTTCTCACTCTGTCTGAATTTCATTTTTCTTATAAAGGACTCTAGTAACAGGATTTAGGTCCATCCTGATTGGGCTGAGCCACACCTTAACCAAAGAAGCCTCATCTCAAAAGGTTCTCCTTACAATTGGTTCACACCCACAGAAATGGATTAAATTTAAGAACAGGTTTTCTGGGGTATATACAACTTCAAACCACCTCAGGCAGGCTAAAATAAAGAACTGATGATAGCTGTTTCATGCTCAACAGAGAAAAAAGTGAAATACTTTCTAAAAATATGTATATTTTCAGTCAAGGATGGACGAATACCAATGACCATGTCTAAGGAGCTCTCAAAATATATACATTGGAGTTTTTTTCCCCATATCTGGACATCATCCAGTGAGAGGGGTTTCTGCTTTATAAAGCCTGGCTTCCATTGGCAAAGGCTCAGACAAAATGTAAAAATCTGAATAGTAGTTCATAGGAATGATATGTTTTGAATTCTTAATATCTAGTCATATGGATGATGTTAAATTACAAAATGCTTACTGTTTTGTTTAGTTTGAAGACTCATTAATTACAAAACCAAAAGGGAACAATCTACGTCCTTTTTGTCCCTGGGTATGATTTGTGGATGTCCATGCCACTAGTCTCTTTCTATTCATCTAGATCTGCCACTTTCTTCCCGATCCTCTTGATAAACTCAGCTGTCCACCCTTGTGCAGTGTCTTCATCTTTTATGCTTCACCCAGAACTTTTACACATGGGTATAAATTCAAGAAATAGAGAAAAGTGTAAGTCTATACAATACTAACAATTTTGACTAGTGTCTAGTCAGTTTACTGAAAAAAAATTTCAAATTATTTGGGCTGTGTACTCCTCATTTGACTGTGAACTCACTGCGGGCAGGCCTTGTAGTTCACTCATCCTTGTATTCCTTATGACTATCATTAGTCTCGCCCGTGCTGTATGATAACCAGTGAAGACCCACAAAACCCTGGTTACTTGGATTAATCTTGTACTTTAACCCAATTATGTTTGCAATATGTAGTCAAAGAAAACAATACATAAATAAGGGGAAAAAATCTCCTACATTTGTACTCTCAGAAAAAATATTCTCAAGCTTAAAAATTAACAAAGTGGACTAGAATTCCAAAACGGATGAAAAGTGTTGTTTCTAAGATATTAGAAACCAGATCTAAGTGACTAATCACAGGAATCTTTGATACGAATCTTAATTATTTAAGGTTTGGGAGATGAGTCCCTAAGGGATGACAAAGACGTGAATACAACATTGTTGGGGACACTGAACTACTGTACATAAGTGTTAATCACTCTTAGGGTGGATGATAGTGTCCAGCTCTGACCTGGTACCTGATGAAACAGAAAAGAAAATTATTCTATCATAACTCCTGTTTAGTTCACCAATCTCTTATGGATCACAAAATATGCTCAGGCTTCACTAAAAATTAAACAAGCAAAGATTTTACCTTAAAGTCATGACAGTGGTTTCCATGGATTCTTGTTTACATAAAATGCCATCCAGTTTTTCACCCGCAGTTCATTTCTATAATAGTAACAAACAGAAAATTACACCAGTGCATCCTTGGCTTCTTCAAAGTTCATTAACTCGTGATGCCATTGCAGTGGTTCAGGTTATATTCTAAACAGATGAAGGTTTGTGTTTGGTATATATTTCTTTGCTTAAAAAAAGGGAAAAAAAGCATTGAACAAAACTGGTCTAAACAAAATCAGCTGACTTTTTTTTTTTTCCTTCACTTTACTGAGGACCCAAGGAATGGGAAAGTTGGAGAGGAAAAGACCTTTAGTAATTAATTCTCTATCCTATTTCCTCTGGACACATTCTGTACATATCTTTCTCTATTTACAAGTTAATTTTAGCTTGGGGCTAAATATATAATTATTATTTAAGTTGTTTCTTTGTTTTAAAATCCTGCAAAAAATGCTTAAAATGAAACATGATAGCATAAATTAACAAAGGATGAGGAAGAAAATCCCAAAGCTTCCCACTGCACGTCAGGCAATCTGGTGTGCCTTGAATTGGGTACAGGTATACAGAGGTCTTGACTGCCTCAGCCTTTGGAGCAAAGGGGAGAAGCCTGGTAAGTAGGGTTCTAACCTCAGGGTCCATAATCACTGGCTGGGAATAGCAGTATCCAATTATCCTGTGGGCTATACAAATATTAACATTTCTTATGCGTTCTTTGATGTGAAAAATACTGGAAAGCACTCTTGGACAGCATGGTGCTATATTATACCTTAGATCCTAAAGAACTCATATAAATTATTAAATGGCCACAGGTGACTGCTACGAAACCAGCCAGAGTTCAAATCAGGACCACCAAGAAAGAGTACACATAACTTGGGATAGCCTGTAGCTGTGTGGAAGTTTGATGTAATTATGAATTCCAAAAATAGATATTGGATCGTGCTTATAAACTGGTCGGCTAATCTGGGCATGATTAAGTTATGATTAGGGCATTAACTGGGCCACGTCAGTAGGGTGTTGAGCCCCACCCCTTAGTGGGGTCGGAATCAAATATAAAAGGCAAGGCAAAGGACAGAGGGAGCAGTTCTGATATTGGAGTTTTGATGCTGGAGCCCAGGGAGGCGAGCAGACAGAGGAGCCAGCCCTGAAATGGAGATGAGCCATTTGCCTGACAGTTTCACAGCTGGTCTTGTGGAGAGAAGCAAAGCCTAGAAAGCCTCATAGTCTACAGCTGACCTTGTGGAGGAACCAAAGTAGCTGAGCTCCGAGAGAAACACAGCCCCGGGAAGAGAGGAACCCAAGAAGCCTGAACCCTGGCAAACGTCGGCAACTGTCTTGCTCTAACACGTGGCAATGGACTTTGGTGAGGGAAGAAACTTATGCTTTATGGCCTGGTAACTGTGGACTTCTACCCCAAATAAATACCCTTTATAAAGACCAACCAATTTCTGGTATTTTGCATCAGCACCCCTTTGGGTGCTGCCCATGACGACTTTTAGAATATTTGGTCAATTTGGCTATTTACAGCTCTTCTAAGTGGCCCTACACTCCTCAGCCATAAGCACAGGCACCAATTCAGAGGTCCCCCATGGATAATCTCTGTTTGTAGAAATCCTCAGCCCTCCAAATGGGCTGCATCTTATTTGGTCTCACTCTATTCTTTTCCCATCTTTGAGTTTTGGAATTGAAATATGCTGATCTCCCAGGTAAGACTCGCCTTCTAACAATGCATTCTTGGCTGCCTCCATCCACTTTTAGGTCCCTGTAATTTAGTCCCAGAGAGCAGCACAATCCCACATCTCACCTTGACCTCACAGGTCAGGCCAAGAAAAGGGTAAAGCTCAAATCTTATTTTCCAAAAGGGTCCAGTGACACTTTTTTAATTGATGAAGAACTGATGGATTTCAGGTGGGCTATGGATTGAGAGGATTCAAGATGCTCAACATTTGTTGGACCATCACCTTTTTCTACATGGGTTTATGTCATCATTCCTGAAGATCTATGTGTCACAGAAGCTTTACCTGTTAGTGGACAAAACCCCATATCAGCTAGGCCACTTTCTCATCAGGAAGAGAGATCAGAGTCAATTTCTAGGTGTCTTTGAATCTTATCTTGGCTTCCAGATTTCTAGTGTTCTAAATAGACCATTACCCCTTGAGTCTTATTTCATACCTTTTTATTTGAATGTTTCTGATACTGAATTTGGCCTAAGTAACATAATCAAATATTCATTTCTCTGCAGGGACAGAAATTTTCTTTCATGTAGGGAAAAAATTGATTCTTCCTCTGTACATTTAAAGCACGTTGAAGATCCTTTACTAATTGCTTTGCACAGCACATAATAATTAACTATTTCATGTGTCATTTTACCCAAATAAACAATGAATTCATCTATTTATTTTTTAATTAAAAGTCTTTAATAATGTTCCTGCTATGTAATCACTCATTAATTTTTGGTGAATTAAAAATAGTAATCAGTGTTCTTTGTTCTTTCTTGATATTTCCTTCACAATAATTACAAACATTTGTTGCATTCTTATCAGGTACAGTGGCTAGTTCCAAATGCCTCTCCTGTGTTGACTTTAATCCTCATCCAATCCCTGAGAATATGGAACTATTCTTGTCCCCACTTAACAGATGAGAAAGTGAAGCCAATTAAATCACCTAAAAAGTGGCAGAACTAGGATTTGAATCCAGATAGTTTGGGGCACATATTTAACTACTATACAACTTACACTTTATATTGTACTTAGGCCCTCCTTTCTCTTTCTATATATATCAAAAGCTCCTTACCAGCCTCCTCCACTTGCCTGCTGGCCATGTCTTCAAAGGACTTTCTACCATTGGAAGGACTGCCGACAGCACTGTTACCAGCTGAGACCATTTACATCAACTCAAATAATTAAAAAAAAAAAAAAAAGCTCATTGAAACAGTGGGTAAATTGTACAGTGAAGAGAGTGTGATCCAGAGTCAAGTAATATGTAAAGTTAAAGATAGGACCTAATAACCATATGTTAGGATAATATGGAATTTCTTATTCCCTCAATACTCTACAGAGATAGTTGTAAAAATTAGTGAAATGGTTTCTGCTGAAAACACTAAAATCCTCAGAACGAAGGACGTTCCCATAAAGGAAATAAAATATAAAACATTTATAGTTCTATAACAATGTAGCAATAACAATAAAAAACATTAGCAACATTATGTGTCTGGAATTACTAAACTTAATCTGTGTGCAATTGCACCTGTGAAATTTAGTGTGCTTTTTAAAAACACTATGAAGATCTTCTTAAATTGACAGTTTGAAGCCTCAGGAATGAATTATCTTCGTTTAAAAAATGTTCCACTCTGCTCAGTTAGAAAGAGAAGCATCAGGCATGTGTCAGTAACACAGTGATGCTTAGGGACAAAACAGAATTTTTAAAAAATCCTTTAAAACTTATATTTTCATGTAGACTCAGTAATTTTTAGAAATTTATTTTTCCAATAACAAAATTAATTCATGTGATCCTCAATTTCAGGTTTGCTACTTTTCGGCATTTCTATAATTTGATTCCCGCTACTGCCTAGCGCCATGATTCTGATTTCTGACATTATACCTGTTCAAATTACTTTCCTTTAAATATTTTACCTATATTTCAAGGGTTTGTTAAAATTGTACCTCTCCCAAGAAGCCTTTCTGTACTCCTACGGCCCTTTTCCTCCATTTACACTGTATTTGTGCCACACCATTTAAGATCCATCTGGTCTTTTCAATTCTAGTTTTGAGCTACTCTAAGGTAAAGATTATAATTCTCTCATATTCTCAGAATGCATAGCACTCTGTTGAACACGGGACTTACCAAAGATTTGTTTGGATTCCAGAACCAGCAGCTTTCAGACTAGTTCAGTTTACTCAATTACAGGGAGAAGGCGTACACTTAATTATTATATGTTTCCATGTGCTCCACCCACCTCAGGCTGCCTCCCATACGAATATCCCTATTCTTAACTATTGGTCGCCAAAGCAGCATTCCCTCTATCTCTGCACATTCCCTCTATTAGTTAATTGAAGGCTTTCTAAATGCCAGGCATAATCTAGCCCTTTGCCTCTATTGACTCATAAACTCCTATCAACAACCCTAAGATATATTACTATTATTCCCACTGGAGATGAGGAAATGGAGACACAGAGAGGACAGCAGATTTCCTAAAGTGAGTGAGTGAGTGACAGAGCAAGGCTAGAAGCCCAGGTTCTCTGCCTCCAAAGCCCCTGAGCTCCCCCAAAGTGGAGCAGCAGAATCTCCTTCATGGGCAGTCTCTTGCTCTGCTTAGCTTTGCGGTTTGTTGTTTGTTTCTTTGTTCTCAGGAGTCCAACCTGTTTGTTGTTGTTTCACATTTATATTTCCTGGGATGGATATACTATCGTTGAATGGGGGCCTGGTCCTGACTCTGAAATCTATTACCTGTATGATATTGGGTATGTCCCTTAACTGTTCTAACCCTTAGTTTGGGATCATCAGTGTATGTGATCACATTATCTCCCTAGAGAGACCTAACAATGGTTATATACATATACATATACTTATACAAATATAAATACATATACATATATGTATATTACCTTCATTGTTTTATAGAGTGTAAACTGTAACCAGGTGAACAAATAAAATAGTGTCATTATTATACAATCATACTGAAACAAGGACATGGCTTTTCACATGTATTATTGTTATACAACAAAGATCTGTTGTTTTGCATGTCTGCTCAGAAGAGTTGATTAGATCATTGGCTCTTCGTGGGAGTGGATGCTGATTAGAAATAAATAATACCATATTAAAAGAAAAATTGCATAACTTTTGAGCATGTTTATTTTCTCCTTAGAAAATAGGTTTAGATTTGGGTGACTCACACAATAAAATGGGATGTTTCCTTTTTATCCACCAATTATACTTGAATTACAAAATCCTTGAGACATTACCAGTTAATCAAGACACGTGAGTAAGATAGTTAACTTTCCATATTACATAAAATGCCCCTCTCCCCGACTCCTATGATTCTAATGGGTCTCTCAGAATTTAGAAGGGTGGGCTGTGAGTTTTGCAGAACCTGAATTCATGGATCTGAGTTCTCAATAAGAGAGTCAAATCAGGGCTCCGTTTCTATCAAAGCTCATGTAAGATCTTAAGGAAAAGCTGCAGAGAACTTAACGCAGTGTGGGACAACCCTGGCTTTGGGGAATGAATTTGTAAGCACTGGTTTCACAGCAGGATGTCCGCCTACTGCCTCTCTTCATTTGCTTGTTTTCTGGTTCAGTAAGAGTTGTGTCCTACTATTATGACTTAATGGCTTCGCAATTTTCCAAACTTGCCAGAACTTTCTGTAATATACTTAAAAGAAAGTAGTCACTCTGCTTCTTGTTAATTCACATTCATTTGAGGCATTTGTGTCAGGGTTGGAATCAATGAGTCACACTTCCTGATCAAAGGGTAGATTTCAGCAGAGGGAAAAGAGATGCAACATTGCTCCCACATGCTTCCTAGAATTATGCATTAAGTCAAATGCAAATGTTGCTGTTTGGGTGACTATAAACTTAACCAACATTAATTATTTCTTATGACACTTTAATTTACACCTTGAAATCCCAGACTAAGAACACTTGCAGCGCAATTCATTTCTTCCAGCTCTAATTTCCAAGGCAGCTCTGGCATATGGGGAAGGAGAGGGGTGTGAGGGTGGGAGAGCTTCCATTTTCATGGGAGAAACACAGAACACAGTAGAGAGCAGAACTGAAATATTGCACACTGCTGTAAGATATGTATAAAGCTTCCTTATAGGGGTATTGTTAGTGTTTTGGGGTGATAGGCACTTTAAGAAACCGTGGAAAAACAATGTTTTCTGCTGTCTTCCCTAGCTACAACATTTTGCAATTCATCTTAGAGACTTCCCAGGCCTTCTCAAACCCATCCATGGGCCTGGTTTTGAGGCTCAGCCTCAGTGTTTTGTAACAGCCCAGACTAACCTGGACAGTTGGTCAATAGGTCCACAGAGCTAGTACACATAAGCCCGTGGAGAGAATGTGTCATTCTGAACTGGGCTCTGTTCTTTGAATTCCTTGCTGTGGAAATCTGAAATTGACCATTGAAAGAGAAGGGAAATAGTTGGCACTGCCCCAGTCCTTCTATTTTTTGACACAAAAAAATATATTTTAAGTCCTTTAAGACACATTTTACCATATGTAAATTAAACAGGAAATCCACAAACTTGCCATGTCAAGTGTTAAATCAGATGTTCAGGGGTGTCTTATTTGTAGTGACAGTGGAAAAGGAAGGAGACAGAATTTATGCCACTGGAAATCTACTAGTGGTCCAAGTTAAGCTCAGTTTTAAGAGTAGTGCTCAATTTTAAGAGTAGTACTAAGTGACAAGCTAACTTTACATGTTGTGGAGTTACTCTCACAACTGGTAAACAGATGATACTTGTGTAGGTAACTAATTCATTGGTCTTCCTAGGCTTCTTATATTTCTTTGGGGCATCAGGATGGTACTAATGAAATATGTGAGTAAAAACTTCTTGTGGACTGCTCTTTTCTTTTTTTCCCATCTGACCCTTCAGGAAATGCATGGAACTGTAGGACATCAATGAATGTCCCTCAGAGAAGTTATTAACATGACAAGAAACGGAACTCTCCTGTCCTGGCTCAGCATGGCTCTGGGATCAGAATCCCTGAGTTCAAGTTCTAGTTTTGCTACTTACTAGATGTAGAACCATGAGCACTTTTCCTTATCTATAAAATGGCAATGATTGTAATTCCAATTGACAGGTATTTCTGAAGATTAAATAATATACAGCTTATAAAGTACTATGCCATATAAGTGTTCAGTGAGCCTTAGCTATTAGGATATTATTATCCTTATCCGATGATGACAGCGAGGGACACATAGCCTCACTTTATGCCAGTGTTATTCAGTGATTGTGTTATAAGCACTTTACTGTCTCTGGAATTGTGGTGTCCTGGCAGGGAGAGGGACTGGGAATTTTTCTTGGCTTCTTCCTGATGATTTCTATCTTTTGTTTTTCTTTACAGAGAGGCAATAAAAAATAAAAAATAAAAAAGACCCACATATTTCCTGTTCAGTCTAGAATGAAAGATACTTTACCCCCACCAGGGATGAAGATGAGACACAAATTATATATTTGTGGAAAATGAAGGTATGAGAAGTAGACACCAAGAGCCTAGCCTGATTCAGTTTAATGCACTCTCCTTGTTCTGGGAGTCCCCTGAGAATAACTTCATGGTATAGCACAACCAGTTAAGGCATGCTGGCTCCATTCCTATTTCTTCACAAAAATTAGTGTATGACATCTGGGAATAAATCCACATGACATCTTTGGAGCACAGTTTCCATATTTGGAAAATGAAGAAGTTGGACTTAATGATTGCAAGGTCTCTTCTATCTTTAATGTTCTATGTTTCTAAGTCCAAACTCTAGAGACTTCTATCGAGGCACTTATTGAAACTACTCATTACTCAAGGCCTTTTTAACCTGGTTGCCCAAAAGGATTAAATCCTTTACAGGCTTGGTCACATTTCATGCAGCTCATGTTGATCTTTCCTCTTCTGAACACCCAAAGCACTTTTTTCAGTAACTTTTTTTCATTGACCTCAGCGTTTTTTTGAATGGTGGTTCATTAAATTCTTGATAAGGTCAACCCCATCACAATGTCTTCTATGGTAGAATTCAAATCTACAACGCACAGCATTAGCATATTAAAGTATCTGAAAAGACAAGGGATAATGAAGCTTGTTTAATTTAACCATTTTAAAAGGATCAATTGATCAAATAAATGTGTATGTGCGTGCGTGTATGTCTGTGTGCATGGTGTATTTCCTTACTAAATCTTGAGAAAGTAGTATTCAGTTGAACATTTTGGAAAATACTGTTCTAAACTGTACATAGTTTTACACTGTTATTTAAACATTTTGTGTTTATATGTTTTTCCATATCAATTTATTAGATTAAAAACTCTTCGAGGACTTGTTTCTATTGTATCTCTCACAGTTTCCAGCACAGGGTGGGCATGTATTAAGTTCACGCTACATCCTTGGGATGCACTCTCTAATTCTAATCAGCTTTTAATTATGGTATGTCACCATTCTGGACTTTTCAGTTTTTCTCTATGCCTTATGGTCCTTTAGTTCTAGGTTAAGCAAACTAGGTTTTCTGAAATCATAATCTGTGGTCTCTGGTTTCTCTTGAACTAATAAGTATGGAATAGCTGGGCTGACCAAACATCTAATGTAATTCTTGGAACATGAAAAAGGCATGTAATACATGTTTTTTAAATGACTTATGTTTTTTAATTAATTATATACATCTTTCTCTAACTGGTCTCATTGCATCAAATTCTTAATAGATACGACAAACAAAAGGACCCCATCATCTCTAATGGCCTTCTCTACTGTCATAAGTCAATAATTTACAGCTTATGTCCAGTTTCAGATGAGATCTCACGAATCTAGGTTTGCCCTTTTGTGTTCTTACACTCCAAAAAACTAGACACCACAATGAGAGAAGACCCTTGAACTCACTTTACAGAAGGACAGAGATAAGCTTGAGGAGGACTGTGGATTAAGCCTGAGTCACTTCATCACTGAAATCTCATTTTAAAATTCTGCATATTGGGGAGTGGCTGTAGCTCAGTGGTTGAGTGCCTGCTCCCCATGTGCGAAATCCTGGGTTCAATCCCTGGTACGTCCTTAAAAAAAAATTCTGTGACTTGACATTTTTATGGAAATGATCATTTTTTAAAAACTTGGAAAATGTGGAAAAAATATAAAGAAAGAATAAAAATCACTCATGTTAGCTAAACCTAGCAGTTAAAAGAGCTCTTTTGAGGGATGGGATATTTATCCCCAATATTCTTTGCAATGGGAATCTGAGTTTGTTTATAAAGCCAAATCTGCATTTATCTGCATATCATGATGAACATGCTGCCTACTCAATTTAAGATCCTGCTTTTTTCATCTGACATTTCCAAGTAATTAAAAATATAAAATTGTAATTTTATCCACTACATAATATTTCATCTTATTGATGTAACAAATTATTTAGCCACTCTCTTAGTCTTGAATATTTCTGTTGTTAATAGTTCTGCAAAATTAGGATAAACATTATTGGCATAGATCCTATAAATAAGTCATCTTATTTTCAAAGAAATATATTACTAGAAATGGAGTTTCTGGGTTGAGGGGCATGAATAATTTTGAGACGATTTTTATAAAGTGAAAAATCATTTTCTGGAAATTCTGTACCAATTTAGACACCTACCAGGATTGAATGAGATTGTCTATCTACTGGAAATTCTAGCTGCAAAGGGGAGTTTAATTTAAGAAGAAAATAAAATAACATTAAAAAAAAAAAAAAAGAAAAGAAAACAGGAAAAAAAAAAGAAAAGAAAAGAAAAGAAAAGAAAGGAAAGGAAAAGATTTGCAAATTTGTTAGGCAAAAAATATCTAGCTGTTTTAAGAATTTGAATTTCTTTTCAAATTCAAATACTAGTGAGAATGAGGAATTTTTTTTTTATTTGCTTCTTAGTGTTTGAGTTTCCTGTTTTATGAGTAATCCCTGGCTATTTTTCTGCTGGAATCCTTTTTGCTTACAGTTCCCTAGTTTCTTAAATATATTTTAGTTTTGTTATAATGAATGCTTTTTCATTTATCCAAGGTTTTTCTTTTTTACTTTATCCAAGTGTATGAAATCCCAGGATGGTAAATGGATTTTATCATTGGGGCAATGGTAGTCAACTGGTAGCAGCAGTCTGAAGGTTTGTGTTGTGATGGATTGTTAAAACCAAGCCAGGATCCAACACTGATAAAAATTTGTTCCTAAGAGGAGAAAATCAGTACTTTTTGATGTTGTTGCTGACCCTGAATAGTAACCAAATCTATCTGTATTTTGCTTTATAATTTTTTCCATTGATTATCTACTTGGAAAGTCTTTATATCTTTTGAGATCAGTAAAATGTGGTTTTTGTTTGTTTGTTTCTGTTTTTTATTTTTAATGTTTCAGATCTCTACATGTTCCATTTAACTCTTCTTCAATTTATTTTGCAATATGGTATAATTAAGGCTCTTAGTTGATTTTTTCCCATCTAAGTCTAAAAATTTTCCAATATCATTCATTGTGTAATTTTTCTTTCCCATGTCACCCATTATTTTTTTCTCTATCAGCATTTGCTTCTGGGAAAACTAATTTTTCCCAGTGATTAAACTATTCACTCTTCTGCCAATATTATGCTATTTTAAATTCTGTAGACTCACTAAGGCTAACTCTCTCTCATTACTTACTCATATTTTTCATTTTTTCTTTATTCTTCCTTGGAAACTTGTGTTTCACTTGTGAGTAATTCAGTTATTTATGAGACTGCAGCCCTACCATCTGGCCATAGTACAGGAGAAAAATGTTGGCCAAAGGCCAGCAGGGACCTGGTTATAAAACAAACAAACAAGGAAGCTTCTGGAAGAGTGTTATAGTCCTGGGCTGCAAGATAGATCCAGGTTAAAGCCATATATAGAGTTAAGTTGCTGAAACCACTGCTCAACAGAGCCTTTCTGTTCATTTGATCTTCTAAGTCTGAATAACATTGGCTATTGAATCTCCAACTTGATATCAGATTTATCTTGCAGATTTCCTGAATACTAAATTAGACTATTCACACTCTGATATCTTGTCATGTTCCCCAAACTTGATTTAATTTCAATTGGATTGCCTCACTCTTCTAGACCAGCGCTGTCCAAGAGAAGATTCTGCAGTGATGGAATGTCCACAGTCTGCATTGTGCCATATGGTAGCAGCTAACCCCTGCCGTCAAAATATGGCTGATGCCAATGAAGAACTGGAGAATTTCTACTTTACCTAATTTTAATTTTTTTTCAAATTCAAATTTAAATGGCCACCTGGGCAGCACAGTTAACATAGGAAGTGGCCTCCTAGCCACACTGCCTTGTTCCTGCATCTAGCCATCGACACAGAACTCGAACAACCTGTCTTTGCTATCAACCAGACAGAACAGCAGACAGAGCTCCTGCTGTCAAGGAATTATGAGAACAACTCTCCTGTGCAGCCAGTCAGAATACAAAGGGATTTATTATGGAATAATGGCTTTCATAGTATACCTAGATCACGAAATTAAGAGGAAATGGTATAGATAGAAGGGCCAAATGTGCCCAGGTTAGCACACACATGCACATACACACACAAACGGGGCAGTCAAACAATACCCGTGGTTGCCTATGTTGCTTAGACCCAATATTTCCATTTTTCCACCTTTCACTTACTCCTCATTGCATTGCATTTTGGCTTCTAATCCAACCTCTCTAGCAAATTGCTTTCACCACCCAGGTTGTTAAATCAAATAGATGTTATTTTCATCTTTATTTTGATTGCCCTCTAAGTAGTGCTTGACCCTGTTTATCATTCCCTGCTTCTTGAAATACCATTTAAGTGAGCTGGTTTGATGCCAAACTCTCCCAGAGTTTTTCCTGTTTCTCTGGAAATTTTAATCTCTTATGTGTGCCCCTGTCCTTTAATTAGGAATATTCTTCAGTGCTGTGCCCTGGGTACTGGGCTGTTTTCTACACTTTCCACATATGTTGTCAACTCATCCCAAAGCTGCATTTCCAACCTGGTGCCCTCTCTGAAATCCAGACCTGAATGCCCAACTACCTATTCAGCACCTCCAGCTGGATAGCTCAAACAAGATTCCAAAGCCAAACCCATGCCCTCCATCTGGCACCCATTGATCTCACCCCCCCACACACACAGGCATTCACTGAGTCCATTGGTTTTGCTCTAAAACATATCTTGAGTCCCATCTTAAGAACTAAATTTCTTAGCATAACCTGTAAAGTTTTGGATGATCTGGCCTCCGTCCACATCTCCAACCTTTTTCTAGCCACTCTGTTTCTCTTCACCTCTTTCATATTAGCATTTTTCATTTCCTCAGAGCCTCAATCATCTTCAGCTTGCTGGCCTCCACCCAAGTAGTTTCTTCTTCCCAGAAAACTCTTCCTCCCGACTCCTTTCTATGCAGTTTTTTTCTTGTTCAACTCACCAGTAACTGGCATGGTGCCTGGCTCACAGTAGGACCACACATATGTATAGGATTAATGGGTTAAATATTTCTGATCTCCACATCCATAAGGCATGGTTTTTCTTAGGTGGACGTTTCCCTGGGGATGCTTTCTTTGACGATCCAGGGAAATGGCAATCTTTTCTTTTTCTTGTTTATATATCATATTTGCTTTTGTTTGATTAGTTTTAATATTCAGAAGATGTTTACATGGTCCTAATATACTTAATATGTGTTATAACTTAGGGCATGTTAAGACAGGAACACCCTGTAGATGACATTTACAAGAAAATGTTTTAAAATTTTACATAAATACGTGACACAATTATATATAAGACAATATAAATCATTATCATTGGTAAGCTGGTCATTAGTAACTGGGCTTTTTGCAATAATAAATCATTTATGGCACTCCCTCCTGTAGTTTATAAAGCAGTCCACATAGCATGCTACTCCGTTCGCTCAGCAACGTTGCATGGTGGATGGAGCTAAATGAGTAGGCTGTGGCTGAGTAGAGGTGACTTCCCTAAAGAAAATGAGGTAATGAAGTGAAAAAATTCAGCACTTGAACCCAGGTGTTTGGATTCTAAGCCCAGGGTTTTTTCCCATTACACAGTCTACCCCTAATATCATATTCTGAACTCTAATTTCAGATTCTATATCAAAAGAAATCACTATGATAAATGAAAAAGCAGATTATATCACACATACTTACATACTATATATGTAGACAATATAACTATATGAGCATATATAGAGAGCTACACAAAATAAATACACATTCAGAAGTATCAATTAATTGCACTTAAAAGATAGACATATTCCATGTAAACAGAACAGCTTAATTCAGGTTAAAAAAAAAGAAAGAAAAGAACAAAAACTTATATTCATGTAAAAACCATTTCACATTGAGTATCAAATGGTGGCACGTTTTAAACTTTAAAAGGGGATTTTTTACTATATGAATTCTTAATTTCATGTTACTTTCAACTCATTTGAAAGGAAGTTTGTTTTGCTATCTTCCAAATTTCTTGGGCTTAGACTCAATCCAAGTATTTCAATGAAAACAAATCATATTCTAATCAAGCTTCTAAAGACCGTGATTGGGTCCATGTAGAATTGTTTCTTTTTTTCTAAGTGACTTTAATAGATAACCATATAGACCACTGTCAGAATAAGAGAGAGAGATGCATGCAATGGGAATACATGCCTAGAAGCAGCTCAAAATTTCTGATTTGTGGGGGATATTTAATATGAGCAGAAAGAGTTTTGTTCAGTAATTTCAGTTCAGGGTACAACTATGAAGCCCCAGGGGCACAGTGGACTCTCTCTGTGTCAAAAACACTAAAGTCACTTATAAACCATGAGCCATAATTTGCATGAGGAATGATTAATTGTGCTTGGGAGCATTGCTTTCTCCCTTGGTTTGCCTTCCTTTGCCTGTAGCTGTGAAGCCTTCCAAGTTGCCAAAACCCTGCAAAGAGTATTTTCATTTATTGTGAAACTAAATCAGTTTGGGGCTAAACATATTTTAAAATGTCAGCCTACTTATTTGGTCCAAGGGATGAGAAATGCAAGATTCTCAGAAAATGCCATGTTTGGTTTGGATTTTGTCCTGGAATGTGGAATGGAACAAATTCTAAATCCTCATAGGTTGTTCAGAAGATTAAAAGGGAAAGCATGAATGAAACCACTGGTAAATCCTGGGCTGCTATATTTTACCTAAGTTCCATTGTTTCATTATTGTTACTAGTTATCATCACCGTCATCATTTAAAAAATTACCAGGTTGTATTGTAACATATATTAAATATTGAGGGCATGGAATACAAAACAAATAAGGTCTTTCTCAGAATGCTAAAACTAAAGAGCCTTAACTGTTTTACTCTCCTTGCTGTGATCATAAATACCACAAAATTGGGTGGCTTCAACAATGAGAAGTTATTGGTTCATGGTTTCAGAGGCTAGAAGACTTGCTTTCTCCTGGGATTCAGATCTCCTGGCTGGCTGGCAATCTTTGGATTTCAATATTTGGGCTTTTTCATTACATGGCAATATACATAGGGTGTCTTCTCCTTTTTCTTTTGGGTTCCATTGACTTCCAGCTTCTGACTGCTTCCATGGCTTCCTCTTCTTCTGTGTCCAATTTCCTTTGCTTCTAAGGACTTCAACCATATTGGATTAAGACCTACCCTCATTCAGTTTGGGCATATCTTAACGTAATAATATCTTCAAAGATCCTATTTACAAATGGGTTCACACAGAACCAGGTGTTGGGAACTGAACATGCATTTTGTGGGGAACACGATTCAATTCCCAACACCCCCCAACAAAATAAATAAATAAATAAATAAATAACCATTTCTCAATGCTGTTGAACCATAAAAAGGGGTCAAAAGTTGGAGAGATCAGTGAAAAGCCCTTGTAGCTCTAAGTTTGTGGTACAATGGTCCAGAATTGGCATTGCTGTTATGAGATTCCTGGTGAAGCTGAATGTTGGCTTATTGACCAGATACCTTAAACAGGGCTTTTGCCTATCTTTTCTAGTTTGGGACTATCCCAGGAGTAAAACCTCATCTGTATATTTATTTCTTGAATTCAACACTGGTGGAACTTAGTGAAGAGTAACTTGAGTCAATGATTGCTGATAAATGGGGCTGGAACTGTTGGGTGCAGCCAAGGGAAGGTCTCTAAGCTGGAAGGGCTTTCTGGGGAATATGGGGTTCTGTCATTCTACCTGCCTGACCACTGGTTCTGTGCTGCTGCAGATTGAGCTGGGTGCCTCACTGCATCTTAGACCCTTGCTACCCAAAGGGTGGGCCACAGGCCAACAGCATTGATGTCATCTGGGAACTTGTTAGAAGTGCAAACTCTCAGAGCCAGCCCCTATCCCCACTGCTGAATTCGAATCTGCATTCAATAAAGACCCTGAGACCATCTGTACGTTTTTATTTTATTTTTTTCAACACTTGACAGGCACTGACTTAGAGCATATCATGAATTTTTATTTTATTTCTCTATTCTCAAATGAGCCTTTTTAAGCTATCACCAACTATTATCTTCTCTAACAATGACCAAAAGACATATGAACACATTTTCTTGCAGAGTCACAATGAGGCTACCTGTGTATGTATGCGTGTGGGGGTGACTTAAATAGCAGCGCCCTCTCCGGTCTTTTGCAGCCACATGGGGCACCCCTGTGGATTTTAGCTCTTCCCCCCGCTTCATGGGCACCTTTGTGCAGCGAACAAACTGTACAGTGTAATCCACAGCTCTTTCTCCCCACCTGACCTCCTTACACTTTGTGTCAGCATCTACATCCGTTCATTGCATCAGTTCAGTTCAATAAATTTCTCTAATGATGATGGTGAAATTTTCAAATGGAGATTCTGCTATTTATTGATTTGCTTGTATTTTCCCATTCATGTAGCAATCAGTCATCAGACCAGGTACTAAAATTACCAAGAATAGGATAACAGAGACCTGTCATGGAGCAGTTCACGGTTCAGTAAGGGAGATGGCATGTCAAACAGATCCAGTCTCTGGTGAATGTTGTGTGAAGCTCTGTAAACCCAACGGAAAAAGCAATGTTGGTCCACACAAATGGCAATTTCCCTACATTTCAGCTTTATTAAAGATAAACATAATTAAAATTTACTCTTACTGAAGAATATTTTCTATTTTAGGTAAGAAGCTGTCAAATTATGTGCTTTAGAACTACCCATTCAATGCCACCATTTTAATTGTTTTTTTTGTGCCTATTTGATTTTAGGGTTACCGTGAGCAAGAGATCTTTTTGATGGCCAAAGGTTTCTGGCCTGAGATGCTCTCCAGATTTCCAGAACAACATATTTTGCAGCTGCTGTGGCAAAAGCTGCTGTTATGGCTGGTATTTTACCTTCCCATCAACAAACTACTTTTTTGCCCATTCACTCCCCTCATGTTTAGCTGCCACATAAACAACTTAACTTTATGGGTAAATTGGCTGCTTGGATGAAGCATCACTTTAGAAATTAATATGTTTTTTATTTTATAATCATTTTATATATACCTAATAGATACAGTCTGAATACTTTTGAAATTAAATTTGCCATAGAATTTCAGAAGTAATTAAAAGGATGAGAAGACACTCCAATTATTTTACATTAATAATAGTGATTGTTTCTTCTCTCCAAAATCATGAGCAACTGGATATGCAGCATGTTTTATGTTTATTCCTCTTGAAACATTTTTAAATAAATAGAGAAAATGGCGTTATTGTAAAATCATGGACTTAAATTTGCTTTCCAAGCCTTTTGTGACTTGAAGCAGGTTTGTTTATGGGATGTTACCGATTTAAGCCTCTAAGCATGACAGAAAACCAAATTAGTACTATTTTCCATTTGTTAACATGGGAATTTTCCCATTCAGCTGTACAAGAATGTCTTTATTGGGAAAGTGAGAATACAAATGTTAAATGATTGGGGGGCCCATGAGTGTGGCTGAAAATATTCTTCCAGGTTAGTATGTGCTTGGAACAGGTCATCCTAATCTCTCCTTTGTATGGTAAAAATGACAGTGGGGAAGGGTTTTGCCTGGCTAGAGAAGCAGTTACAACAAGATCTGGAGGTAGAATGGTTCACACCACCTGCCACAAAGAAGGGAAAATCAAAGTCAGAATGCTTATGATAAAAAATACCTGGAGAGATGTGGAAAAGTTGGTGGAATTTGATGGGATGTTGAACAAAAAATTGAGGTCAAAGGAAACTACAGTGAGCAAAGTTAATCAAGAGGAAAAAAGGACCTTTTTTAGACAGGCAGGGATCCAGTATGACTTATTTCTTAAAATAGAGCCCATCATTTATGATTCATTTCCTTGGGCCAGCAGGCAATGGTGCTGAATACCTATGAAACCAAACGCCTGTTCTACCACCCAATGGCTTTTCCTCCCCTAGCCTTTCCCATATCAGTCAAAGACAAATTCAACATTCTAATTCTCCAGGCCCCCAAACATAGACTTATCCTTGACCTTTCTTCTTCTCTCAATGCAGTAGCAGCAAATTTCATGATTTCTAACTTTAGAATAATCTGGAATGCTCTGACTTCTCTCCATGCCCACTATTACCATCCTTGTCCATCATCAACACTTAACCTGGGTAATTGAAATGCTCTTCTACCTCTTCCCCCTGCTTCAGCCCTGGTCCCACAATCTATTTTTAGCATGATGATCCTGCTCATGTCTCTTCAATCTTCAAGGGTTGCATAAAGCCCTGTGATACCTGATCCCTGGCAACCTTTTAAATTTCATCCTTTACCACTCCTTCCCCCATTCTCGGTCTCTTTCCTCTTCCTCAAACTAGCCAGGAACACTCCTATCTAGTACCTTTATATTTCCTTTTCCCTCTACCTAGAAAACTCTCCCCTCTCCCCCTGCCAAATCCACATGGCTCTCTCTCCTCCTGCTTTCAGCCACCTTTTTAGAAGCCCTATGTTAAATAGCAACTACCACCCTGATTGAGTATTTCTTCTCCCATTTATCCTGATTTATTTTTCTTCATTGCATCTATCATCTGCTTTACTAGATCATTCCATGATTATTTGTTTGGTGTATGTCCTCCCCACAAGATTGTGCACTCAGGGACTTGGACTCTTTAATTCATCTCTGTATTGAGTATCTAGACAATTCTTCCTACATGGTAGACTTTCAATACATGCTCATTAAGTGAAAAAATAAATAATTTAATTCATCACTAACATTAGCAAAGTTGGCTAAAGATACCTCTAAAAATAAAACAGATACTCATAAACTTGAACATTCTAAAATACATGACTCCCCACAATCTTTCTCCTATTCATCCTCTTTACCCTATCATGTGCCTACCCAGAGATAGAAAGTTGGTTAAGTAGAAAGATCATGGGAACTGCATCCAAGTTCTTCAAGTTGTGTTTTCATGTTTGCCATGAAGCCATGAAAGTTTGTCAGCTATGTAAGCAACCCCTAAACCTTTAAGAATCACAGCTTCACTCAACTACAAATTAGAATAATAATAAATGTCTTCTTATCTCAGTTTTATGAGGATCAAATAACATTATGTATGTGCGATTGTCTTATAAACTCTAAGAAACTATTCAAATGATAATTATGGCTAATAATCAGTGAACTCATAAGCGAGGCCACTGTAGTTTTATAGCAATCCGAGAGCCTAAAAGTGCTTTAGGATTTGGTTATTTAACCTGGTCAAAGAAAGGATATTGTAAGTAAGGGAATATCAATACATCAACAAGGAATTCTACATGTACGGATATAAGTTCTTATTTTTTTTTATGATTTCGTAATATATAAATTCACTTCTTAAGGACCTAGAACCTGTGGAACAATGCTACTTTGCATTCACATTCACAGCAAGACAGAGGAGCCAGCTCTTCTCTTTCAGTTATTATAATTATATTGGGGCACTCTAGCCATTAGCATGATGGCTAATCCTAAAAATGTCCTCATTGTTCTCAAATATACAACCTTCAAAGATGGTAGTTCCAAGAACAAGCTATGCAAATCATATTCATAGTGTCTTAAAATTTATTCCCACATGGACTAACTTCCTAGTTCTGGAAACAGTAGCAATACATATCACAAGAGTGAGATGTACTTATATTTTACTTGTAATACCAAGTAAAATCTTGCCGTTGTAGCTGCAAAGCCATAGAAAGCAATATTCTTTCAGCAAGTTGTGCCATTCTAAGCACGATTTCCAAATGTTTTCTTTTTTAGAAGTGTCTTTCTTTGCTGGTGTGCCCCAGGACCTATTGTATAATGAAAGTGAAGAATTCATCTCCTTCTTTATATATATATGTATTAAAAATATATATATATATATATATTTTAAACTTTGAAGTATGGGAAGCTTCCACTTAGACCAGGGAATTTTACAGACTAGGAAAACATATACAATGCACCATGTTGAAAATCTCTGCAGAGCCTAAGCAGGGAGGGAGAGTGTGATAAAATATAAACACAACACAGAATTCTCCTAATTAGGCTGAGGAGATTAAAGCCCAGATGTAAACAAGAGTCTTACCCAGGCCAGGTTGACTGTAGAATATTCCAAAGAGTTTTCTATGAATTTTTCACAACACAACAGCAGACCCTTTCAATCAATGAAGGGAGAAATGAAGTCATAAAGCATATGGCAACATGGATGAATCTGGAGGACATTTTGTTGAGTGAAGCAAGCCAGACACAAAAGGACAAATACTGTATGAATGCATTGCTATGAACCAAATATATCGTGTAATATATTGTTTGATTCACACACACAAAAAAAAAACAAAAAAACAAACAAAAAGCAAAACAACAAAATTTTACATGTATCCCTTACATTTAATTAAGAAATGTATATATTTATTCATCTGTGTTTACTTTTTAGTTTTTTATTGCTTGTTTTCAATTATTAAATGTACAAAATAAAGTTAAAAAAAAAAAAAGAAAAAAAAATGAAGGGAACTAAGTATTATAAATCCTTGTTTTACTTGATGTTTGTTAAGTACCAGAGGACACAGAAATTATAATAACAGGAAAGATGGCACTCTTTCCATACTCCTCATTTGGAAGAATCCAAGTTCTAAGCAAATAAGACAAACTTGGGATAATAAACAAAAATAGGAACAGTCTAGGTTTGCGGGTGTACGAGACCTGGTTTCTGCAAGATGCCACAAAAATGATGAGGAAAAAAAAGCGTCATCAACTCCCAAGGCTCCTGGCTCACTTTATGTCGCACAATGGAGCTGGGTTTCACTGGTTGGTTGGTTACCACATGAGGGAAGGCCCTTTGTCTTGCAATGAACAGAAAACCCAATCCAAACCAGATGACACATGAAAGGGAATTTATTGGCTTATACAATTACAGTAGTCCAGGACCAGATTCTTCACATGCCATAGGCAGATTGGTTCGGGGTTCACATTTTGTCTCTGCTTTTTCTGTATTGGCTCCATTCCAGGCAAGTTCACCCCTCATGTCAACAGGGTTTCCCAGATCTCTGCACTATATCATTCATTTATGAGAAAGAGAATTTTCTTCTATAAGTCTTAGGAAGTATGAATAAATGTTTTGTTTTTTTTTCTTCCAGAAATCCCAACAAAACTCTCCTTCCATGGATCACATTGGCTCCCATCCCAGAAATACCACCACAGAAGGCGACGAGACCCACAGGATGCAATGACGGGGTCAAGTCAAGCCAAGCTCATCCTCAGGGCAGGTTTCTCAGCTAGAAAGTGGTGAAATCAGAAACCAAAGTCATATTTTTAAAATCTAAACTTTACACTCAATCTACCATACTCTGCTGTCCATTTTTAGCATGCAGGGCTGCTTTAAAGTCAGTTGTGCATTGCATCCAAAGTGGTGCGATTTTAGGGGTCTCCCTTACCCTAAAATAGCTCCTTCATTGACCTACTTGTTCAGAGTACTGCTAATAGGAGAGCAATAGCAGTGTGGTAGTAGTAGGAGAGATTTGTTAAAAACACAAAAGTCTGTTATAAACTATTGATGTTCTATTTGGAGTTAGTTCCACAGATTAGTCCTTGGACTTTTATAAGTCCAAGATTCAGAACAGGTAAGTCTTGAGAGGCGAAAGGGGATGAAGCATTATCTGAGATGAGTAGACTTGAGCGGGAGGCTATTTATGTGGGAACAAATTATTTCCTTATACCACTGCATTTGATCAGCATGCCAAATCTATGATGAGATAACTGAGGTTCAGGGGTTTAAATGGATTGCTACATGTACAGTAAATGTTATAAAACTGTAGGGAAAAACACTTGAAATCTTTTGATTCTAATTTTAGCACCTGTTCAGCTTTCTCACCTTTCAAAGAGTGCTAGGTGAAAAGAAGGAATGTCAGGACACAGAATTTTGAAATTAAAAAATGCAAATATATACATGACCCACTTTCTTATTTTGCCCAGGACTGCACTGCCATGGCTGATTTGGATCTAGGCCACATTTCTTTTCCCAAATTCCACATCTACCTCGCCACACTTGTAGGACAATCCCCAAATCAGGTAGGAAAAAAAGACAAGGAAGGAGTACTTTAAGGGGTTGGAGAAAAGACTTCTCACTAGGGACTGATAGATTTTGTAGCTGGGGAGATTTTACTATGAATTGGTAGTTTTTAATTTCTCTGTATTAAAACTGCTTAGACTTTATACTCCTACCATATGCTAGGAAATACTCAAGTTTTTACAAAAAATATGCCACTTGTATCCTACTCTGACAACTATGAAAGTTAAATTATGGATACCTGTTTCTGAAAACCATCTATTGTACTCAGCTGAAAAGGCACATCTTTTTGTTCTAATCAATGTCAGCAGCCAATCCATAAAAAGTAACAATATATAAAAAGTGTCATAGATTTGGCTCCAGCAATTTAATTAATTTAGTCCATTTGGGGGTAGTAGATGACAAGGCTTTTTTTCTCCATAAACTTTCATTGATCCTCTTAAAAATAGTGCTGACACACAAGTGGAAGTAATTCAAATTAATGGCAGATAAAGTTGTACTTCAGGTCAAGATTTCTGAAACAATTCGGGCCATAAGCAGCATTAATCCACTCTGATTTAATGATCCTCACATGTGTTAACAGTAAACACGTCCAGGTGTTGTCTTTTATCAGGGAATTAAAGTAATGAGCGTAAACTTTTCAAACCATTTTTCTTAGTCTCTTTGGTAAGTAACTGCCAGCCTCAAATTTCCTCTGCCAAGCTCAGAGGAAAGACACAGGCCGGAGACTCAGATTTTCTGAAAACAAAACAAAATAAAAACAGAAAAATCAGAACATGGAGCATTGACTCATATTGAGTAAAGTTAGGCTTTGGCAAAGAAATTGATCTCCTCTAGTCTCTGAACTGGCCACAAAATTGGTCAAGTAAGACTGTCCACAAGCCAAGCTCTCGCCCCAAACTCTCTTCTGCACTGATGTCTGAGTACATTTTGCTCTCCTTACTCAATCCTTTTATTAAAATAAAGAGTCCCCAAAATGGATATATATAAATGCTTCTATAGACTTACTATGACTTAACATTTATTGCAAAAGACACAGGACTTGCTGGAAATTCCAGGTTTCAGTAGGGCCTGAAGGAGCCAAGGTCTGGGAAATCCATAGAATCAACTAACTCTGCTGTCCTTGAGAGGAAAGCTTGAGTAATTTCCGAGGAAGGTCTAAGGGGGGAGCGGAGATTTGTGACTGAGTAATGTTGCCCAATGTACCTTCGATCAGCTGAGTCTTCCCTTTCTTATATTAAAAGCTGTTCTCTAGGTCAGGTGAATACCTGAAACACCAAAAAGGTTGTCCCAGTCAGATACCTACTCTGCCATTTTTATAATTCAAAGTCCTTACCTTTAAATACTAATGTTAAAGGTAAGGAAATTCCATGACATTTTGATTTTTCCCTTGAAGAAAATTCTTTTGTTCCCACTGAAATATTTTAGAAACCCTTGTTTCTAGCCTGTTTTGTGAGGGCCTGAGCCCTTCCTTAACCTGATGATCTGGTAACCAAGCATTGCCCCTTCTAGAAGCACCCAATGCTTCATGGTTGCCCCATTGTATGGTTATAGGTCCTCTTCTGTCCTGTTTTGCAACATTTAGTAATTAATATAGAATGAGAACCTAAGGGAAAACATTCAACCTGATAAAACCAGTGTTAAGCTTGGGTGTATTTATTTCCTGCAAACCTGCATGTATAGATACACTCACAGGGTGAGATATTTTTATCACAAAATATTCCACTCACCTCCACTCCCTCTACTCTACTGTAACCCCTCTTCCCATATTCATATATCTTTCCATTATTTTGCCATGCTCATAAACTCTACCATCTATAAAATGGAATCAATATTATATAACTTATTTGCATCTTGCTATTCTAAGTTCATTCTACAACCTAGAAATCCCTCTGTGTTAAGTAGTTTACATAAAATTATTCTCTTTAAATGGCAACATAAAATTCCATGGTAAGTTTGAACCACACTTTATTCAAACATTCTCCTCTGAGAAAAATTTATTCTGTTTTCATTTTGGAGGCTTTAAAAATGCTGCTGTAAATATTCTTGTACTTTGTTCTTAAATATTATTGGGGACTGTTATTTTTAGGGCATAAATTACTAGATGAGGAATGCATTGCAGAAGAGTATGCACCTTTATGTTTAGATATCCAGATTGTTTTTGAAAATGGCTGTTGGAATTTATGTTTCCATCATTACTGTATAAGAATACTCTTTTCTTCATTTGTCATCAACAATAGATATTAGATCTCTATTTTTTTAAATATTTTTGCATGAATCGTACAGTTGAGAAGTAAAATCTCATTGTTGCTTTCGTTTGCTTTTACTTAACTACTAATGGGTTTGCAATTTCCATATGTCATTGCCATTTGGATTTGATCTTTTCGGAATTGCCTATTCATGATTTTTACCCATTTCTGTCATGAGTTGCTATTAACAATCTGTCAGATGAATTATAAATATTATTTTCCCAATCTATCATTCGTATGGTAACTTGGTTTTGATATCCTTTTTTTTTTTTTTTTTTTACATTTCTCAATTAAATGTAATGGATACATATACATTTTTTTTTTAATCAAACAATATGTTGCACAATATATTTGGTTCATAGTAACGCAATCATATGGTATTTGTCCTTTTGTGTCTGGCTTGCTTCGCTCAACATAATGTCCTCCAGGTTCATCCGATATCCTTTTCTATACAAATGTAAAATATCTTCTTTCCTTTTGCTTATTCTTAGTTTCTTATCCTGGTTTGGAAAGTCTCAACATCTAGGCTACACATACAATCTTCTAAATTTTCATCTATAATTTTAATTTTATTTTACATTTAGTACTTTGTTTCATCTGAAATTTATTTATATGTGATCTAAGGTAAGAATCATCTTTATTTTCTTCTAATTTTTCCAGCATGATTTATTAAGTAATTTATGCATTTCCTTCCCAAATTTTAAATTATATTTGTCATCTATAAATCTTCATATAAGCATGTATATATTTTGGGGCTACTCATTCTGGCTTGCTAATATATTTGTCTGTGCCTAAGCCAATACTAGGCTGTTTGGATTATAGTGATGAACTGCATTTTTAGAAACATTGAAATTTAACAAAGAAAACTCTAGCTCTAGAAAGCAAAGCTTTTTAACAATATAATCATTCAGTTATTTTGCAACAAGCATTAATTGGGAGGCTATAATATGCTAGATATCCATCTGACATTGGCAATACAGATTAACTGATGAATGACAAAATAAGTGTATAAGAGGTTATATGACAGAGGTGTGTGCAGAGCACTGGGAAACATAAACTTTCACCTGAATGAAGGAGGTTCAAGAAGCTTGGTTTTTAAAGATAAGTGTTTGATAGGTGACCACATAAGAAGAGCATTCCAAACAAAGAAAGCAGACAAAAATGTAATGACACTACCCAGTGACTTAGGCAAGGCAGAAAACACAGGTGACATTGATAACTAATCTCTATCCACTTTACCTGACACCCCACAGAGAAACAAGCCTAAATTATAAGCTGCTAAATTTGAATTAAATAATAATGGCTCAGTTGAAGGGGACATTAAAATCACTAACAAATGTAAATGTTGTTTCTAGATGTCAAAAGCATCGAATGAGTCAAGACATGAAATCTATAATTTCTGCTCAGACTTCTAAGGCTCTAACTTTTATTTCAATACCAGTTGTTGAAGAATGTCTGGATTCCAATTAGGTAGCAGTAATTAACTCACTTATTTGTTCAATCAGTCAGGCATTATGAAGAATGTTTATATCAAGCAGAACCCTGTGCAGTTAATAATGAGCCTCCCCTATTTAGGGACTCAACACCCAGGGAAACAACATATCTAATGCCCTCAACAGGACTGTAGGACCATCGTCTAATACTAGGACTTTTAATACATAGTCCCAGAATATATATAATCCCATAACAAAAAGGTCCTCTTTCCTCATTTGGGAAAACCTTCCTACTGTTTTCCCCTTTTGGAGATCTAAACTATTAGCACACTAAGGCACACAGAGACCCCGTAGAAAGGAAGTCTGTCTAAGTTAGATAAACTCAGGCTTTCTCAAATGTTTTAGACCATGGCCCTTTGTCATTATTATTTTTAATGCCATCTTTTAACACTCACACATTTAGGAAATGTAGATCCAACGTATAATGTGGTATCTTAAGAGAGGTGCAGATTAAAAGACTATAAAACATATTTCAATGCAGAAGTCATAGCTTGCTTAGTATATTAGTCAGTGTTCTCCAGAGTAACAGAACTGACAGGATACATATATATATATATATTTATATAAGTATATATTTAAATGTATACATTTATGTAAATATTAAGAATTCATTATAGGAATTGGCTCGTGCAACCATAGGCATTGTAAAATCTCAATTCCATAGAGCGGGCTGCAAGTTGGAAACATGATGAAGGTGACATTGAATTCCCCAGGAGAAGCTGGTTGGCTGAAGTAGGGATAGAAATTCTTCCTTCTGACTTCTGAAATCCTCAGATCTGACATTTAGACCTCCAAATGACTGGATGAGGGGACTCCCCTCATTGCTGAGGGTAATCTCCTTGTTGATTGTAGATGCAATCAGGTATAGATGCAATCAATTGGTTATCCATGCAAATCCATGTATAGAATACCCTCCCAGGAACAATCAGCCCAGAGACTGCTTGACCAAACTACAGGATACCATGATCTAGACAAGTTAACATATGAATGTAACTATAACACTTAGCATAAATATCTTGCTGAGTTCATTTGCTCTTTGTTGAAATATATTAGACGTACTGTGTATTCATACATTTCCTATATTAACTGGAAAGTAATTCTAACCATAGAAAAAATAATGTTCTTAAATCAGTTTGCTATTTTTCCCCTATATAATGATATATTTTGATTCCAATTCATGCATGTATACTATTCAAGAAACTTAGCAAAAATCTTTTGAAAGACTTAAAGTAAATGTATTAATGTCTTAACAGTTATGCTTCTCTTTGAAAATATTATTGCTTAATATTTTAAGAAACACTGCATGTGTTAAATATATAAAACTACTGACAGAGCAAGATTAGACTATTCCAACTAAAAATTTTTGAGGATTTTTAGTGCTTTTTATAAAAACATTTCACTTGAGTGACTGAAATATCCAGTGTTTTGAGGGTGTGGAGAAATCAGACCTTACATATGCTGTTAGTAGGACTATAAATTAGTATGAACTTTTTCTAAGAGAAATTTAGAAATATCATCAAATTTTGAAATGCATATGTACCTTTGGCCTGAATATTCCACTTAAACTTGCACAAGTGCAGAAAAATCCACATAGGAGAATATAAAAGGCATTTGTCTTTTTCTCCCCGTTTATCTCCATAATGTCTAAACCTTCTTCTCTATTTGGGGGAGTCCCCAATGTATACATCAGTGGGAAGCAGAGCCCACCACTCAATACATAAGATGAAAATGCCAGGCAATGCCTTTCCAACAGTCCCCCTTGTCATGCACTGTCCAGGGAGTCACTGCATGACACTGTGATCTAAGCTCAGCCAATTACATGCTATTGGGGAGAATTTTAGCCTGGAACTAGTAACACAAAGAGGCAGGGACATTAAGATATGTATTTTTATTGTAGTGGTTGAAAAGCAATGTCCAATATCTAAGAAAAGTAGAAGTATCAGTACAGTGGCAACATCTGGGGACCAAGACTGGTAGAACTGACAGTACAAGGTGCAGTAGCAGTGCAGCCACATGTCCCCATTAGGCCAATTCTGGGCATGATTTTGACTTTGGTTCTTGATGCCTAAACTTTTTCTCACTCCACTTTCTGAGCCTAGATCTCTATCTGTTTGAGTGACTCTATGAACTGCCCCAAATCCTTTCAATAAATTCCTTTTCTGTTTATATGAAAACCTTGATCTCCATCAAATAGGAAGAAGCTTGACCAAAAAAAGGGTGATCACAAAGTTCACAGAACTTTGTTAGGGCAAAGAATTAGAAACAGGCTAAATGTTTATAAATAGTGGCTTTTAAGAAATTGTTGGACCTCCATATAACAAAATCCTATGTGGACATCATAAATAATGTGGTAAATCTACGTATTTTTCACTCATATGAAAACACGTCTAAAGTATAGTATTAAATTTAAAAATCATGTTGCATAAAGTTTGTTCTATGAGCTAGAATTTTTTCCTATGAGTAACAGAAAAATCATTAGAATGGCTTAAACAAATGCAGGGTTTATTCTTGTCGTGTAACAAGAAGTCTGGACATGGGAAGGCCAGAGCTAATGTGGGGGTTTACAATACCATCAGTGTTTCTCTTAGAGCCAGAAAACGGTCTCTTCGTCTCCAGACGTCACTTCCATGCTCACAGTAGAAAGAGTGAGAAGCAAAGTGCCAAAAGGCAGCGTAATGCATTGATTAAAAACACAGACTCTGGAATGAGATTTCCTGGAATGAAATCACAGGAATACCACTTATTATCTTTGTCAGCTTGGGCAAGTTACTTAACCTCTGTGCCCTCAAGTTCCTCATTTGTAAAATGGAGATACTAATAGCATCTCTGCATAGGGTCGTTGTGAATATTAAATGGGAAAAAAGCATGTGAAAAGCATTTAGAGATCTGCCATGCACATTCGAAGTGTTGTATAAACGTTGGCTATCATTTGCTTTTCTTTTTACTGAGGAAGGGAAGACTTCTCCAAAGACTTACCTGCACACTCATTAGCCAGACATGCAGCATGCTCTGATCGGTAGACCAGTAGGTCAGGGGGAATGAGAGTCCCATGACAAATAGAGACAAGTTAAGGACAGTTCAACTGATGCTATGGTAGAGATCTACCCTCCCTGAGATCAAGAAATCCTAATCCACTAGAACAAACCAGGATTCTGTTAGTCTGAAAGAAAAGTGAGAGTGGCTCTTGAGTAGTCAACAGATATATATGCTTAAAAACCAAGGTGTTAAAAATATAGACAAACATATAGTATATGTAAATTGTGTTGGAAAAAATATATAAGAAACTGCTAAATATAGCTAATCTGTGGAGTTGAATTGAAAGGAAGAGAACTTTTTCTTTATTTATTTTTAAACTTTCTATTTTGAAATAATTATTGGATCACAGGATATTGCAAAGATAGCACAGAGAGGTCCCATATACCTACCCTTCACCTAGCTTCCCCCTGTGGTTACAACAGGGACTTCTGGTGCATATTTTATGTCTTTCTATGTATGAAAATTTTACAGAGTACTTATTATTTTTTGTAATTAAAACAACTTATAAAAATTAAAAACCTGATTCTCATTAATAAATGTAGTAATTGGCCTCAACTATTGTACACAGTAGACACAAAATGTGGGGAGACAGAAAAAAATGTGGACAAAAAATCTGCAGCTCTGCGAATATTCTCACTGTCCTGATTTTGGGATCATCAGGGTAGGCTAAACATCCGCTATATTAGAAACCATGCATGTGTCCCCAGACCTAGTTTTTCTCCCTAGGTCCAGCTTTTAGAATGCTGGTGATAAACTAAGCCTGATTTATTATATGACCATCCTGTATGGGAAAAGACTGTAACTCTAGGTATCTTTGGTCAACCTTAAGAGATATAGCAGGGGGGCAGATGTGGCTCTGGTGGCTGGGCGTCTGTCTCCCATATGGAGGCACCTGGGTTCGATCCCTGGGACCTCCCAGTAAAAATTAAAAAAAAGAAAAATATAAAAGGCACGTGGGCCACCAGGCCCCATGAGTGGATGAGCCCCGCCAGGCCCTATGCGTGGGTGCGCCACCAGGCCCTGTGAGCCACGCAGCAAGATGACGATGTAACAAGAGAGTGACACAATGGAGAGCCAAGATGAGACGCACTGAAAAACCAGGAACTAAGGTGGCACAGGAGGTAGAACACCTCTCTCCCACCTTGGAGATTCCGAGGACCGAATCCCAGTGAAGACAGGAGGAGGAGGAGAAGAGAGGGCAGGAAATGGACACAAAGAGTTGCCCAGCAAATGGACACAGAAACAGCAAAAACGGGGTGAGGGTGGGGGGGGTAAAAATGGATCAAAGTCAATAAATAAATAAATAAATCCTTAAAAAAAAACATATAGGGGAGGAAGATATAGACTATAGTTAGTGGTAATACTTTGATGTTGCTCTTCGTGATTTGTTAACAAATGTTTCCCAACAATGCAGGGTGTTTGGGGGGGAGGGGATGATGTGTGGGAGCCCTGTATGATGTTATGCATATCTGTTTTGTAAGTTCACGATGTTTACTGAACACTTATAGTTTATGTATGTTCTTGTATGAATGATATACTTCAATAAATTGTTTTTTTCTTAAAAAAAAAAAAAAAAGTTTGCAGCTCCTTCCACTAAGACGAAGGTTAAATCTGGACTTTGCCTGGAGACTTGCTTTGGCCAGAAGGACATTAGTGAATGTGATGTAAGCAGAGTCTTAAAAAAGTACCTGAGCACTGAGCTTACTCTGTGTCTCTCTTTCTCAATGCTTTGGAACACGGATGCCATAACAAGAAGTCTAGGCTAGCCTGCCAGATTCTGGAAACATGTGGCCCATTTGCTCCCATCATCCATGCCAACCACCAGACACATGAGAGAAGCCACCCAGGAACAACCAGCTTCTAGACAATGCATTGGTTTATTGCAGGTGAATGAGTAAGCTGTGGGAACTCAGGCAGATCAGCAGAAGAACCTCCCAGCTAACCCCAGCCCAAAGTGCAGTCCCACAGAATTGTGAGCTAACATAGGATTGACAATCCAAACTGCTAAGTTGTGGGGATGATTCATATGCAACAAAAAGCTAGCCAATACACAAAGACATATGTAGAAGACAAAAAGGGATATTGTAGCTAAGAAAAATTTCTATACCTATGGCATAAGATACTCTCAGAAAAGTTAGAATGCTTTAGCACAAAGACTAAGAGAAAATTTGGAGTCTAGAGAGATACCTATATCTAGTTTTAAATGTTTCTAAATACATATTTCCAAAAGTAGGTATTCACAGAGCATATTGTTTCGTCATAGATTATGACATACCTGTGACACCACACAGTAAATGTAGAACAGAAATACAGAATATCTTAGAAGCATATATGGGAGAACAATTATAAAACCGACTGCCTCCTTCTCCCAAGGCTATGATGCCACTATTACCACTCATAATTTAAGCCAGTGATGACTGACCACCGAATACAGCCATATTAAAACAAAGTTCGGACTGCTTCACCGTCAATGTTGTTTCTTACCTGGTGCAAGTGGACAAAGTAGAGAAATGATAACAACAGTAGAACATAAGGATAGCACTGAAATATTACAATGGCAAATTTTCACTCTTCTGGTTATTTTTAAAGGAAGTTTATAAAACATTTTTAAAGCAATGTACTTTAAAAAACAAGGCAAGTTTTCCATTATCTCATTTAATTAGTTAGCTTTTTTATAACCAAGAGGATTATCTTATTGGCAGAATATTATTGCACTTAGAAAGCAAGAAGGAAATAAAATTATTCATGTCTATTTCCTAAGCCGTTCGCCCACTGCTGGCCTGTCCCATGTAGATGTCGCAGAATGCTGTATGTGTTTTTTTCTGAGAGTTTCAGCAGAGGCTTTCAATGACAAAGACAGCAACAACTTCATCACCATCAACAACAAAACATCCCAAAACCCCACAGCCTAAAGAAGGGTACTGGAAGGTTGTTAAGTCTGTGTTAGCACATCATTGAACTCTATGCTGTGTATGAGCAGGTGAGGAAGTCAATGAGGTGTTGAAGAGGCCTTTACAAAGAGTTATCTGTGTGCAATGGGAAAGGAGCAAGTTTTGCTTTCTCTTCCTCTTATGCTAAATAAAAGAAGCTTCAAGAAAAATATAGCTAAAGAGCTTGAGCTATGTTCCCTGGAATTTGAAGAAGGCAGCAACCAGTATTTGATGGGACCAAAGTGTGCATTCCTGGGAGGCCAGGTGTGGACTTCATATGAGAGCTGGGCTCCAACAATTTGTTATATGAAAGAAGGCTTGCTGCCCCATACTTTCTGTGGGGTAGACCCAGTAGGGAGAAGACAGGCAGGCTGAAGGGGCAATCGAAAGCAGCCATGCAAAGGAAGTATTGCCAGCATGTGGGAACATAGTTGGATGTCCCTGTAGGAAACTTTGCAAGAACCGCCCCCCTCCAAAGAACCCCCTGAGAGAAAGAACTAGCACTTGGATACCAGTCACCCTCACAGGGTACCAACATTGAGTAAATCTGCACCAGCCTTGGAAGACTGTGCCTTTTCCCCTTTAATCACTATTCTCCTCACCAGGCCTAAACATAGGGGTAGGATTGGCAAGTATAGCAAAGTCAGGACTGATCACCACTACCACCTCTTTTCAGACTCTCTAGTCTGAAGCAAGCCCAAACTTTTTTTATGGCAACACAGCTATCGTCATTTGTTTACATATTGTCTATGGTTGCTTTCACACTATAATTGCAGAGTTGAGTTGTTTTGGCAGACATTATAACATCACAAACCTAAAATATTTACTATCTGGCCTGTGATAGTTTGAAGCTGTATGTATCCCAGAAAAGCATGTTCTTAAAGTTAATCCATTCCTGTGTGTGTGGACCCATTGCAAGTAGAGTTTTTTGGTGAGAAGGATCTTAAAATGTGATCCATCTCCTTCAGGGTGGGTCTTAATTCTCTTACTGGAGTCTTTATAATAGAATGAAATGTAGACTAAGAAAGAGAAAGCCACTGCAGCAAGAAGCTGAGAGCAACAAAACCTGGAAGACAAGGGAGAGATGAGCAGATGCTGGCATGTGCCTTGCCATATGACAGAGGAGTTCAGGATCACCAGCAGCTGTTCTTTAGGGAGAAAGAATTGTCTGATGATGCCTTGATTTAAACATTTTTCTCAGCCTTGAAACTATAAGCTTGTAAGCTAATAAATTCCCACTGTTAAAAGTCAGCCTGTTTTATGATATCTCTTTAAGCAACTTTAGTAAACTAGAACACGGCCCTTGACAGAAAAAGTTTGCTGACCCCTGGTGTATTAATCAGCCAAAGGGTGCTGATGCAAAGTAGTAGAAATCTGTTGGCTTTGATAAAGGGTATTTATCTGGAGTAAAAGCTTACAGTTTCAAGGCTCTAAAGAGTCCAACTCAATGCTGCTTTCACACCAAAGTCAGTTGCCATGTGTTGAAACAAGATGGCAGGCAATCTCTGCAAGGGTTCAGTCTTCCCCTTTGGGCTTCCTTTCTCTCAGCTGGCATAGGGCTTGTCTCTCAGGGCTTCCTCTTCCTCTTGTGGCTCCATGAGCCCAGCCTCCTCCCAATCTTAGCTATAGGCTATCAAGCAAATGGCTCTTCTCTCTTCGTAGGGCTGCAGGATCAAAGTTCTCTCCTTTTCTGTATCTATGGAGCTTCCTCTCTTCCTGTCCTGGAGGGAATTAATGCATTTCCAGCTGTACACAGGACAGTGGAATTTTGTTAGGTAGAAATGTATATATGTATGTCTGTTATTGTTCTTATTTAGAGACTAAGTATGGTTTAAGGTAATGTGTATGGCTGCCAAGTTGACAAGGGGTGGACTGTGATGGTTAGGTTAATGTGTCAATTCAGCCAAGTAATTGTGCCCAGTTGTTTGGTCAAACAAGCACTGGGCGAACTGTAGTACAAGGACATTTATGATTGCATAGGAGGCTGATTACATCTACAATCAATCAATAAGATTGCCATCAGCAGTGAGTGATTTTTTATCCAATCAGTTGAATGTCTTAAAAGAGGAAGTGATTTCAGCATTCAGAGAGTATTTCCAGTTAGATTTTGGATAGCCAGCATCTCCTGGGAACTCATCAAGGACCTTCATTGGAACCCCTGGTTTGCAGCCTACCTGTGGAATTTGGACTTGTGCATCTCCACAGTTACATGAGAGAATTTTATAAAATCTCATACTATTTGCAGATATTTCCTGTCAATTCTGTTTCCCTGGAGAACCCTGACTAATACACCTGGCAGACCAGATCCTAGAGCTCCTGGATGAACACTGAGGAAGAGGTCGATTTCCAACCTCGCTTTATTCAATTCTGGGTATATCGGTTCTGTAAGTCATGTAACGACAAGAAATATTTGCTATCCTGCCCTCTTTCTTCCTCAGATTATAGATGTAGCCATTGAATTATTTACATGTGTTCCAAAATCTATAGTGTCCCTTAACATTAGAAGCCAAATAAAATAAGTAACAGTACCTTAGAGAGAGATGGCATCATGAATGACTCAATAGCACAAGGAGATTTCAATTTTTTAAAACCAACTCTTTTAAAGTAAATTTACCAAAATTTACACACCTTATGGAAGACCGAGCCTTTTGCTTACTGGTGCTAGGTCAGACATGTGATGATATTAGCAAGGAACTTCCAATTACAATACTGTGCTTTCTTCCATTTTTTTACGTGGTGTAAGAACAGAGATCACTTATTGTGTCATATGCTAATTGAATAAACTTTAACATAATCCAAAAACATCATGTCATAGATGAAGTTGAAAATATTAAATTGCAATGGAACAGATGGAACAATTACTCCTACAAATGGATGTGAACTTGATTCAGCAGCTTTTCTATTATCATTCTAACTCAAAACACACCTACAAGGATTTCTTTTTCTGACACACCCCTTTAAAAACAGACACATACACATGTACACATTTATCACCGAATTTGAGGTAGGCAGAAAAGTGATCTCATATATTCAGGGCAAAGAATTTGGGGAATTTTGTAGCAAGTCATTAGAGTTGTTCTCAAGCCACCCTAGGCAGGGCTCGATACATAATCCGCAGGGTCCATAACAAAGTTATAATTTCAAGACAGTGACATCAGAGCATTAAAGTAAATTCAGGCCCCTTCTGAGCATGGGGTCTTGTGTGAATGTGCACAGTAGTAGCTGGCCCTGCCTGTGGGTATCTTTCTCCTCTGTCCCCACCCCTGACCCCAACTCCCAAACATATAACGCAAATTGGACCATGCAGTAGTGACAATTCCAGATCGGAGCCATGAGAAGCCAGTCGGTGCCAAGGGGATGCCTGTACAATGATGCAAACTATGTAAATGAGCAAAGGCAACTCTAAAGCTAGTTAAGCCCTTTCTATTCTTAGCCAAAACAACCTCTTATATGGGGCTCTTCAGGACTCTTAATTGCAAAGACCTTTCAGTTGCACCGATCACCCAAGTCTTTCAATCCAGCTTCATCCTTTCTGACATTTAGGTGACAAATTCTTTAAAAAAAAGAAGATGTTTTTCATTCTCATAAGCAGACACTATAGGGAGATAAGTGATGCCACATAGATACACTTTTAAAACCAGATTTCTAATAAAATGGTTGTCTTGAGTAGCTGCCTCTTCCTTTATCAAATGGCAGCAGGTTAGTTTCCATTTAAATCGTCTCCAGAGAGCCAAGCCTGTAAAACAAAACAAAACAAAAACCTCTTTGCAGGAACTAAAAGAAAATAGAAGACCACCGGGGTAAGGGAGAAATTTCAGCAGAAAAACAAAGCCACTGGAGCTTTTCTCTAAAGAACTTCCGGCTTTAGAGAAAATGGTACCATTGCTGTGCTTTTGATGACAGGTTCATAAACGGCAGTGACATCACGGCTAGGTCACTGCTCCCCGTTCGCCCCGGCGCAGCCTCCTGAATAGCGGCAGGGCCTAAAGGGGGGAAACAGGGAAGCGTCAGGCAAAGAGGAAATAATCATTCAATACAAAATCCTCATTTGCAGTGAGTGTGCAGGGTTGTCAGTGCCAAAATGGTTCACTTCAGAGGAATTGGACATCTTAATTTAAAAGTGTATATGAGTATTGTTTTCCCTCACTCCCCCACCCCCGCTGCTCAACCATCATCTCTTGTCTATCAAGCAAGGGCAAAAAGAAGGTCAACGAAAGGAAATGAGTCTTTTAACTGCAATGTAAAAAGTGGCCTGTTTTCCCTGTGCCTGTCTTAGACCTGCCCTCACCACAGAAAGCCACTGTGTTCCCACGGCAGTTAATGTTCCGACGATGGGGCTGTGTTCCTAGAGGGACAATGAGCGAGCGGTCTGCCAATGGAAGAAGGATGTGGTGTCAGAAGCCCTGAATTTGAAAACTTGGCTCAGCCACTTTCTAGGTCTGCCCCTCTCGTGAGAAGAGTGACTCGCTGATTTTGAACATTGGTTTCTTTGTTTGTAAAATGAGGATGAAAGTCTGTTTCTCCAAGGACCGGCCACATAATTTGTGGGACCCAGTGCAATATGAAAATGTAAGGCCTCATGCATGAAAATTATTAAAAATTTCATAAACTAAGCGTGGGGCCCTCCTAAGCATAGGGCCTTGTGCTATTGCAGGGCTCACCTGCCCATGAAGGTAGCTGGGAGGATGGATCAAAAATATGCAGGTGAAAGCATGAAGCTCAGTTGTGCCTGACACGTGATAGATCTTTAGTGAATGATTATTGAATTCAAATAGATGGCAAGGTAAGAACGAAAAGTATTTCTGCAGAAATAAAAAAATCACGATGTAGAGTCCACATGTGAAAAGAAATGGATTAAGTAATTATTCAGATGACACTGGGTTGCTGTACAGAAGGAAAATATAATGGAAAAATGAGTTTTGTTTGTCCATCTCTCCCCAGTGATAAAATGCTTGTTCTCCATCTCCCAAGGTGTTGGAAATTGAACTGCACCCCGTATAAAGATGTTCAAGTCTTAACCTACATTCCTGAGAGCATGAATCCATTTGTAAATAGGACCTTTGAAAGTGTTAATATTAATTAAGGTATGGAGTCATTTGTCAATAGGATCTTCAAAGATCCTATTTAAATGAGGTCAAATTGAACCAAGGTGGTTCAATTTGATACACCTGACTGAAGCCCCTAGAAGCAAAGGCAATTCAGACGCAGTCAGTCAGAAGAAGCCAGAAGTCAGTAGAAACCAGAAATAGAAGGTCATATCCAGGTGAAGGAGACAGAGGTTGGAGTGATGCATCTACAAGTCAAGGGACCCCAAGGATAGTGGCAAGCCAGCACCAGAAGGCTGCAGACCCCAGGAGAAAGCATGGCTTGTTGAGACCTTGATGGTGGACTTGAAAACTATGACAAAATAAGTTCCTGTTGTTAAAGCCAGCCCTGTGGTATTTGTCATAGCAGCTCTGGCTGACTAATACACAGGGCTAAGGAAGGGGTTCAATTCTGTCAATGCCCTAACGGCTGTGGCTGGTTAAAATTAAGAAAGCAATGGGGGGTCCTGTCTCCTACACATAGAGTGGTTCCACTGGACCTGAGCGCAGAGCACCAATCTTTTCCAGAAAGAGGAATTTTAGAAATCACAGTCAACTTGTGCACTGACTGATGTCATGTAACTATTTTATACTAAAGCCACGCATGGAAATTTGCTAACCACTGTGAACATATTAAAGAAAAGTAATTTTTCTCTCTATATAGTATGATTTAGAAAGTGAAACTAAGGGAATACTACAAAGGACATGTTTACTTTCTGTTGTATTTAAGGGTTTTGTCTGTAACCTCAAGCTTCCCTAAATAAATCTAGGATGGATCTGTTATGCCCCTGAAAATGTTTATACAGTATTTTCAGTCTGTAACTTCTGAAAAATTCCATAAATTTCCTTCCTGCTGTACAAAGGCATTTCCTTTCATCTATCCTAAGACTACCCTGTTCAAACTTCAAAGATAACCCTGGGATTTGGTTAACAGGTCCGTGATCATGTTAGGAATGCCTTTCACAAATTTGTAAACTTTGATCATATCTTCACCTCAACTTTCATATTTCAAACAAAAGAGCCCTAATTTTTCATCATTTCTTACAGTGAAGACACTCCATTCAGTTCATCATGATATTTGCTCTGCCCAGATCCCTTTCCCTTTAATATTGTAATAATTTATCCACCTTCTCTCTCTCTCCTCTCTCTCTTTCTCTCAGCCCCTCTCCCTCTCCATCCACCAATATCCATCCATCCATCTCTATCTATCCAGCCAGCCAGCCAGCCCCCACTCAACTGTCCATACATCTATCTGTATTTATAATTAGTAGTGGAAATCACGCATACACACAGTATTCCATTTACAGACTCTATATATTTTTAGAGTAGGAATATATTTTGTTTATATTTTAAATAGCAGTTTCGATCATTCTAAGACTTGTTAACTTTTTCTCCCTGAAGTAGCATATTAAATCAATTTATTGATAGGATACAGGCCAAGCCCATGGGTTATCATTTTAAAACAACAATTTGAGTTACTTTTTCCAAGTGCCTTCCCTTCACTGGCTCACATCAAAAGTAGGGACCATTTTTCTACTCAATCTTGTGAACAAAAAATAGCTCTGGATAGCTTGTGAATAGCTTGTGATATCTCACGGTATTTTATCCCTCCAAATTAAAATATAAAAGTGTTGAGAATCAAAGAGTTAGAAGAAACACTATTTACTTTAAAAAACTATTGAGCATCTACTATATGCAAAGAATGCAGTGATAGGCCCTGAAAGTTAATGTGAGGTATAGAAACAAATATTAATATGAAACTTGTGCTTTACCCTGCCTCAAGATCTTTGATAGACTTTTGAAACAATAACCCAAATTCCATAGGTTTTTAGTCTTATCTGTTCACATGGGAATTTTAGCCCCTCAGATGTGTTCTGGAGTTCCTCAAGAGATAGCTCATTTGGGATCACAAAGGAGTCATCTCCCCATAGCTCATACTGGTACTCTGCAAAATATTAGAGATCTGACTATGCCAAATGAAATACTGATCTGCGACAGAATAGTGAAAAAAGTCTTTCCCCATTGAGGTGAACTCATTTGGCAGGAGTACGAAGCAAAGTTACTTGTGCCCCTGTGTTTCATGGAGTTATTGTCTTGTTTCCTACACTCAGATCTCCATTTTTTTTACTTCTCATTCCTGCTTTTCATAAAATTCAGGGAACAAATACTCAGAATGATCACCACAGCCTTAATGAAAAGAGGTTTTTTTTACTGGCTTATGTCTCTTTCTATCCATAGAAGGCTCCTACACTCTGCCTTTGGCCCCAACGATTGGCAGCTAGGTTCAGATATAGCTAAACAGCAGCAGTGGACACACTGAGGCTGAAGCTCAAATCCTTGTGCCAAAAAGAGAGTTTATAGTCCTGGATGCACAGGGTAGCAATAGGGGAGAAAGGGTATCTAAAAATATGCTTTTCGATGAACAGAAGAAGAGAAGGGGAGTATTGATTTGTGTTGATAAGGGACATGAATGAGTTCAAGTGCTCACCCGTAGGATGTCAGTGCAGCTTTAAAATCCTGTGTCACACTGAGATGGAGGATAGGTGAATTTTCCCAAGTGATGGCATTAAGGCACAGATGGGTTAAATTACCTCACAAAGTTTACAAAGAATATTGGTGACAGAATCTGAACTAAAAAGAAGTTCTCCAAACACATAGTTACGAGAATATACCTAGTGTGGTGTTAAGAAGGGTTACTGGTAAAATATAATTTCAATGATCGTATCTTAGACCAGATAATTTATAAAAATATTTAAAATATTGTATCGCCAATGGACTCCTAGGAAAATTTTTTCTTCATATATTAACCAGAGAAGAGCCCCTTTTTTTCCTCTATCTTTACCCTTTGAATCTTCCTATCAGTCAGTTAAGAAGGGCGTGACCCATTATGCACCAACCACACTTGGTGCCATGTCTGTGACAAAACACTCCCTCTAACCTATAGCCAATAATTTCAAACTGTGAACTGTACTGTAAAAACTTTTAAAAAGAGAAATATTTACTAAGCACCCACTGTGTACAAAGTAGCAATTTGTATACTGTGGAGAATGGGAAGATGGATGATCTTGTTTGAAAGTCAAAGCAAATTGTGCAGAATGGAAGTAAAGAATTTTTTTTTTCTTTTTCCTTTGACCACATGGTTATGTACATCCTAAAGATTTAATTGATTGGTTATGCAAGATATTCCATTATAGACACCATTTTACCTTTTACCACTGTAGGTTATTAAATTTAACTGCTCAGTAAGCCTAATTCTTATTATAGCTTTTAGTAGTTTCACTTGGATGGAAGTGAGATTCATCAACTTGTAGTTATAAGGACCTTTTTCAAAGTCCTTCTTTAGGATTGTGATCATATTGGCAATCCTCATTCATCAGATACCAGATAGTTATGCTCACAAGATACACCTTTTAACTAGAGTTTGCAATTTCATATTTGAGTTACTTAAAAAAAAAAACCTTTAGAGGGTGCCATCTACAGCAAGCTAATGATGTATTTATATCTAGTCTGTCAGTTAAGTGAAACATCTCAGGCATTTGAGTCATGGTCTCTAACATATCTGCTGGATAGGACCCAGCGGTTCTAAGAAGAGTTCTTTGTATTTCATCAATCATTTTCCAGGCCTAAGAATGAAGCCTGAACCAAACTACCAGTGACAAGGACACAGACTCTGACTTAGACCATCAGTCACCTAGTTGATTTTGGCTTTTTTCCCTCATAAAATATAGACCACCTGGTGACCAAGTATTCACCCTGCACCAAGTGACTCAGGAGAAAGAGTCAGGGCCTGCGGCTCAGGAGACTTGGGCTGAGATCTTAGCGGTCTGTCATCTTCTCCATCTACAAAACAGGGGCACCAATTCCTGTTTGTCCCACCTTATCACCAAGTTTTCTGTGAAAATAAGATGACAAAATGAATTTGAAGCTCTTTATAAACTGTAATCCAATTATTCACATTAAAATATGTGTCCGATAAGTTTAAATAATCTCTCACTAAGGATGTGTAGATTGATATTAATCAAAGACAAGTTAAAGAAGAAAAAACTCCCCAAGTAGCTTTTCATATACTTTTGAGATAGACTCAACTCTTCTCTACAAGTACAAGGGCCCACAGATAACACCCAGTTCTCCCAAATACTTAATATTCAAGGTTCAAAAATATATTGATATTTAACTTACTTTAGCCAGTACATATGTGGATCAACCCTTATAAATTCATATTAGAGTCCTTGTTAATTTGTCTATTTCCTGTTCATCCAAAAAACGTATTTACCAAATCCTGAAATCCAAATAAGAATCAAATTTCAAAAATCAACCAGGGTTGTAGTCATTTCTGTTTTATCATGTTCTCTATCAGCTTAACTTTTAAGAAAATAAAAATAGGAGTTTGAATAAAATAAAGAGCACAATAGTGTTCAAAATGAAAGAGATTGAAAGGAGCTCAATTCTAAGTTACATCAGATGCAAAAGGGCAATTTTTCAGGAAGTTTAGATCTTCTAGGTCATATAGTAAAAAAAAAAAAGTAAGTTGGGTAAAATATCTACACATTCATTCATTCATTCATTCATCCACCAGGTACTTGTTAATCTCTACTGAACGGCAGAAACTGCATTGAGTATAAAGTTGTTCTTGACCTCACAAAGCTCATATCTAGAACTAGAGAGAGAAATAATATTAATATCAATAAATATCATTAATATTGACATTAAAGTGTAATGAATACAGTACTATAGAAAATGTATTTTCTATTAATTTCTAAAAAATTAGAAAGTAATTTTTCTGGGCAAAGACAGTGAATATATACCTAGTCACTTCTCAGTCCAAACTCTAAGAAGAGCTCTATACAGTGAGCGTTCAACAAATATTTCTTGAAATTCAAAGGATGTAGCTAATATTTCTTGACTTAGATAAAGTTTATGAAGTATGTGACATTTGTGTTAAGATGTTATTTTAACCCAATTATTGAAGATAGGAAATTTGGAAAAATATCTGTTATTCTGAGAACTAGAAAATAAAAAGAATATTTATTCCAACTCAGAAGGAAAAATATTAATAAAGGTTAATTAAGAAAGAGGGTGCTACCATCTCAGATTCTAATCCTGTGGCTATTTTTCTCATGCATTTATTCTTAATTGGTTCAGAAGTTTTGTTGAGGAAAAAGGTAATTAGAGTATGTTTTAATTTTCCCATCTGAGACAAATACCATGCAATGGGTTGGCTTAAACAACAGAATTTATTGGCTAATGGTTTGAGGGTAGCAGAAGTCCAGAATCAAGGTGTCATCAAGGTGATGCTTTCTCCCAGGAGACGGTAGCATTCTGTGCCTAGCTGCCAGGGATCCTTGGTCCTTGGCTCTTCTATCACATGACAATGCACATGACAGTCCCTTCTGGTTTCTCCTTTCTTTTCCCTGGATGTTGACATTCAGCTTCTGACTGCTCCTTCCGGTGTTCTCTCTGTGTGACCTTCCCTATAAGAACTTCATAATAGGATTGAGATTCATCCTGATTCAGCTGAGCCACACCTTCACTGGAATAGCCTCATCAAAAGGTCCTATGTACAAGGGTCCACACCCATAGGAACGGATTAAGTGGAAGAACATTTTTTTTTTCTGGAGTACATAGCTCTAAGCCACCACAGATGGTAATTTGGTAGTGTTGGAAGAGTGGGCATTTGAAGAAAAAAGTATTTTGGGGGGTGGGGGGGTGGGAATGGTTGTATAGTCTTGGCTACGGAAGTAAATTCAGGAATCCCAAGCTAAAGGCAACAGGCTGGAATCACACTTGGGGAAAATATGCCTAAATAGAGTCAACCTCAATGTGCTATTGATGTTTCCTAAGGTTTTGTTCATACAATACCAAAAAGAAGCATCAAGCTAGTCAAATTATTACAGTCAGATAACCATTCCATTTCAAGAGTGGGCTACATCTGTTATTTGGCATATGCAAACCAAAAAAAAAAAAAAAAAAAAGTAATGCTTCTGGCTGCATTAAAAAAATCTGTTCAGTTATTATGTTGTGTAGATATAATACCAAAAAGCATCACTCATTAAACAAAAAGCTACTAAAAAGAATCTTAGGAAATTATTTTGGAATATTTTTTACTTTATTGGATATATGAAAGATAAGACTTTGGGAACATAATTAGAAATTGGGACTCAAAGCACAACACAGAATTCCTAAGAGTGAGGTATAGTTTTATAGATTTGTTTATTCTAGAAGTTTGAAATTTTCCTTTTTTTACCTGATAGAAATTGTTTTGGCAGCTCCCTGGTACTATGCCTTTCTCTAGTGGTGCAATACTAAAAAGATGCAGGAGAACTACCACAAATTGTGGTTTTAAATTTTCCTCTGAATGTTGTTAATAGCCCATGCTTTGGGCATAATGGAATTATAAATTAAGAAAATATGGAAAAATAGGCAGAAGATTTAATATTATTAAATTGGTGGCAGTTGTTCACTGGGATAGTCACATAAAATCATACAGTAAAATGATATACTAGAGTTGTTTGATGTGTTCATTCAACTCACAAATTCAACTTTACGAGAGAGAGAAAGTGACAGAGAGGGGGAGCAGGAGAGAAAGAGAGGACAGAGAGTGCTTTATGCAGTTTGGCCAATCTGTTAAATTCTCTCTACCTTTCCATCCAGGGAGCTTTTGCTCTGAGTATGAGCAGGAGCTTTTTGGTATTATCAGCTGTTTTGTCAATTTCAGTTCTTATGTGCCTCTCATACTGAGAAAACTCCACTGTATGTGTCTTTTTTTTTTTTTTTTTTTTGTATGTGTCTTTAATGTCTAGAGACATTTATTTTTTTACATAACATGGTCCTCTAAATGTGAACCAGCTGCTTCATTAGTTGCTCAGCTAAGGAAACCACACGTAGTCTCTTCAAAAGTTGAAGGGAAAACCAGTCATGTCAGATTGATTGGAAGACTGGATTTATGTAGGTTTGCAATATGGTACATTCTTAAGGAATTATTATACATGATTTTTTCTTATGTGCTGACCTTAGACTATATCACTACATAATAATGAGAAAGCTAAGAACATTCTAGATAAAATAGGACCATTTTGAAATGAATTTTCATTTCAGTGAATCTGTGTTGCAAACAACAGGAACCTCTTTTACTTATCATTTCTGTTTCAGAACTGACTATATCCACCAAATCTTACAATTGGCTCGATCCATCTGCAGAACACTTTGACCCAAAATAATGACAGCTTTTGCCTGGTCATATCTTAACAAACTTTATGAAAGAATTATATCTATCCGCCTATTTGTCCCTACTGTGTTTCCTACATTGTCTTAAAAACTATTGTATTATTTACACCTCTTCTATTTACAGATGCCAGAGATCTGCCCCACCTATATAACTTCAATTAAAAGAGCCTTTACTGGAAAAGATATTGGGATGTCAGAATCCAAACCAAAATTGAATAGCCAAACTTCAACAAAGGCAAAGATTTTAGCTAAGCCTCAGTAATAAGTAAAACCTGAGACTTGAATGCCATTTGGACTCTTTCTCCAACTCTTATTTTTTTTCCAGTGTTTTGGATTAATTGGTTCCCCAGTCTGGTTTTCTTTGCATGGTGGAAAACACGGCTGCTAACAGCTCTTGAGAGTTACTTTTACAACTTTAGCCATTGGTGATACATTGCTCCAAGTCCCAAGTCCAAAATATTGTTGGGAAACACTTTCTGGCCCAGCACTGAGTCAAGTGCCCAACTCCGAACCCATAAGCTGTGGTTCAGCATCAGGTAAATAAAAAATATGGTAGCTCCATTGTGAAACATATAAATTGAGTGGGGTGAGAAGTACTGTCCAGGAGAACTATGTTTGAATGGATGGATGGATGGATGGATGGATAGATAGATAGATAGATAGATAGATAGATAGATAGATAGATAGATAGATAATCTCTACCCCAAGTAGAAACAGTAAAACAAATTAAAATAATAACCAGGTATCTGAAGACATTCCAACAAAGGGGAGAAATGAATCTAGAAAAGATAAGATTTAGTCAACAGTGAGTTTAATGGAAAACTACATTAATGACCTATATATTCTTTAGCTAGAAGTAATATAAACATTCGTCTGTCAAAATATGTAAATGGAAGAGGATATGAAGAAGTCAAGTTATAGTGTATTAAATGCCATAAACAACATCCTAAAAGTGTACACAAGAATCCAGGCTGATAGTTTGGAGGCAAAAAAAAAGCAATTCCATAAAAATCTTTCAACCAGTGAATCACAGTGATGTGGCCCAGGTTTTCTGTTCTTGTTATTCTGGCTTTTATACAGGCATACATTCGAATACCTAGAGGCCAGGCAGTTCAGGGAAACATGTGTCCGTGGGGAATGGAGGGCACATGCTTTGCCTGGAGATTCTCAAATTCACAGACTCAAAAAAAAAAAACAAAAACAAAAAAAAACTGGGCTGTCCAAACAGAACTCATCTGCCAACTATAGTCTACAGGCTTCATTTGGATTAAAGGCCTTAAGCTGATGATCTCTGACTGGACAAAGGGATTGGTTTTCTGGAAATTCTCCATCTCTGCTATTTCTCTCAAAAAAGATTCTGACAAGCACAGAGCAATAATGAATTTGGCAAATATTAGTAAAAAATTCTTCTGAAGGATGTTATAGAAATACTTTCTCAATCTGGCAGTGATTGTGGACATACGCACACACACATGCATGCACTTGCCCATACATGTACACACACATGCTTCCCCACACAATATGCACCTAAGCACACACACACACAACGTCACTCACACAATTTTATCTTTGAAACAAATAATACAGGAGTTTTCTAGTATCTTTGGAGTTTTGTTCACTCGGCACCATTAGTTCTCTGTCTATAGCTGCATTGTCCATTATGGTAGCCACTTGCCATCTGAGAGTACTGAGAACTTGAAATGGGGCTAATTCAAATTCAGATGTGCAGTAAGTATAAAAGGCAGATCAGATTTTAAAACCACAATATGAAAAAAAGGAAAAGGATGTATCTAATAATAGTTTTTATAGACTACATGTTAGAATGATAATATGTTTTGGATATTTTGAGTTGAATAAAATTATTGACATAAAATTCTTCTGTGTCTCCTTAATTTTTTCATTGTGGCTACTAGAAAACTTAAAAATTCATATGTGGCTTTCATTATATTTCTATTGGACAATGCTGGACTAGACAAGAGAAGATGGATATACTGGTTTAAAGATTCTTTCTGATCCTCTTTCCGTCAGGAGTAAATTATTTCTTCAAAATCAAATCTCAGGAGGATCCGATGTGGCTCAGTGGTTGAGCACTGGCTTCCCACATACAAGGCCCTGGGTTCAATCCCCAGCCCTGGGGCCTCAAAAATGAATGAATGAATGAATGAATGAATGAATGAATAAATAAATAAATAAATAAATAAATGAAATAAAACTTCTAAAAAAAAAGCAAATCTCAGAATCCATTTGCTTCTTTCTCCCTTATATCTTCTACAGCTATTTCATTCCCAAGTTCCTATATCTCCTTGTTCAAGGTGCTTCCCTCTGTGTCTATTCCTACTGCTTTCACAGGAGGTCAGAACTCTTTGGTGTATGTCTGGTTTACTCATTGGTCTCAATACATCTGGTTTCTTTCCTCACTAACCCATTCTCCACAGGAGACCAGATTAGTTTTATGTTAAACAGCACTTCCTTCATATTTCACCAGATTACAAATTTCTGACAAATGTTTATCATCCATGAGATTGACAAATACATACATAAATAAAATAAATAAATAGGAAAATAGTCTTCTAAAAATTTGGAGACTGATTTCTTAGAGCTTTCCAATGATTATGGAAAAATCCCAAATTCCTTGGTTTAATAGTCAAATCTCTTCACAACTGGATCTCTTATCCAGGCATCCCTATTTCCAGCTAACACCCGATGCAACTCTGGCTTTGCTCATTCATCCTGCAGAACTGCTCAACCTGCTTTTCTTGTTTTCCTCTCCCTTCAGTTTATCCAAGTCCTGACTAATCCCCAATAACCAAATCCAATCTCTTTTCTTTCATCTAACTTTCATCAGCAGCTCTGGACTACATTGGGTTTTCTTATTATCTTCTGTACTATGCATCTCAGCACTTGTTCATGAACTATTTTGAATTATTATTTATTTCCTGTATCCTTCCAGTTAGTTTGAAATGTACTTATAGCCCTAAACTACACCTCTTGTTCTTCATGTTTTCTTCTGCAACAAGGACAGTGCAAGGACTCAACATGTGTCTGTAAGGTCTCTTTTAATAAACTGTGTTTCTCCAGCACAGAGATAGTGTTTGCTGCATGACACCGAATCTGTGGGTCCATCACTCTGGATGTGGAAGGTTCTTACTCCCACTGGAATGACTTTTGCAAGCAGGAATTCCAACTTCTTCTCCACTCTGTGTGAACACAACATTCTGGTATAGATATGTGATACCAGAGGATCCCAATGAGAAGATAAAGTTCACCATTTAACCTGTATACCCTCAAAGTTTCTCTAAATTTACAAAAGCGCTCCCAAAGTAGAAATTCTACCCACTCTGTGAACTCAGGGTACCCGAAATAACCTGTTCACACAGTCTTAAGTCTTAAGTCTAAGACTTAATCTGGATGATTCACCAGTGAAGAACTTGGTTCAAGTTCAACAATTTTTCTGAAAGTAGAAAAAAAATAGCTTCCATTTTTTGGAACAAAAAATGCTGCATTATCAGATTGAAAAAGCATTTCAAAGGGTAATTATGGATGAGTTTTTAAAATATTTTTAACATTCTGTCTGTGTGCCTCTCACGTACACACACAGATACTTTCTCCCCGTCTCTATATATCCTTTATCCCACACTTTCTTTCTACCTTCCTACACAATAATATTCAAATGAAAAGAACTAGTCTTTCAAATTTACAATAATTTATATGTATATGTATTATTTTCTTCAAAATCCACTCAGAAGGCTATATATTTGTCCTAAAGGTAGTCATTATTTAAAACACTTTTGGGACATGCCTTTTATATTGGGCAATTCAGTGACATGATTTTCAGGTCTCAATAATGACAGAACTTTCTCATTTAAAATAGAAAAAGTACTCGAAATAAGAATGACTTACCAATAAAAAGGAAAAGTTGATGGTTTTTCAATGGAAGATTTAAAAGACATCTACTGCATAATATTTCCAGGCTGTATTTATTTATACCCATTATCTATCATATGATATTTTATGTTTCTTCAGCATTGAATCTTTTTTATTCTTTTATATACTTTGTAATTCTAGTAAAATATTTTATATTGTTTAAGCATTCAATTATCATTTGAAAAATAGAGAAACAATAGGAATGAAATGGGGATTTTGATCCTTGCCTCGTAAAAAAATCTATTTCAGAATGAGACAGGAAAGAGTACAGGAAAAAAAAAGTCCCTGAAATTCCCCAGAAGAATTGCCTCTTCAGAAGGAACTTTAAGATGAACTCACTGGTTTGGGTGAAATGAAAGGGAAAGTCAGTGACAAAGAACAAAGCTTTGAAAGGAGTAGGCACTTTAGATGGAGGTCAGATGTGGTGATAAGCAAGAACACAGGGAGGAAGTAGAATGACAAAGTAAAATGCACTCATTTTTAGGGGCTTTCCAACCATATGCCTACAAGGCTGATCATCTGGGCAGCACCACAAAATGAAAACCATTTGAGGAATACCAACCCAATGGCAAATGAGATGATGTCTGTTTGACGATCCTGAGAGTTCAAATTCCAGCTTACTGACATTAACTAGCCTCTTTCTGTCATAGATTGACCTCTAGCATGTTAAAAATGAATCTTTTAAAAAAGTAAGCAGTGTGGCATTTGAAAGATATAGTAAAATATATAGGCACAAATGTAAAACAGGGGAAAAAAAGGTATTTTAAACTGAGATCTACTGAGTCTAACCACAAGCACTGGATTTATAGGTATGTGTGTTGCTGTCACCTATTACATATAGGAACTCAGAAATCAGAAAATAGGAGGAAAATGCCGAGGCCTTCAGCACTGATGAAACATAGTAGTCCTTCGGTTCCTAATCAGTAGTCTTTCCATCTCATCTGTTTAGAGTTTTCTATTAATAGCTTCTTCCTGTATAGATTAGTTTCAAAATTTCAGTGATTTATAATGAGGTTGGCACTTCATACTGAGGTTAATGTGATTGTGGCTAAAGGGATTGTGGGGCTTAAATGAAGCACACCATTTATCTTGGGCTAAATGCCATCACTATTCATCTTAGCAAATTGACTTCTAGTTACTCTCTCTCCTCCTAATGTCCTCCTTCTTTCCCCAATGGACCCCGTCTCTGTTTCGGATAGGTTCTTCTTGCTTCTGTGCAGTCAATGCACTACTGTCAACAACTAACTCAAAATGTTTCTTCCTCAAGAAATCAACTCTGATTATCCCTGCCTTCCCTCTATCATATTTTTGATGTGTGCATGTTTCTTTTAGCCAATTAAACTGCTAAATCAACAAAGTTACAGGCTCCTTTTCCATTTTTATCACCTTGTTGAATCTAGTAGGTGATTCTACTTTGAATAAGTCTAAGAACAGAGAAGTGTCATAAAATTATGCTAGAAAGAAAAATAGCCATCATTCAATGCAATCCATGTAGTTTTAAAAACAAGAAAATTCAGACTTGGGAATTCTATGAATTTCTATGGTCATTCAGAAAGTTAATAGCAAGAAAGTTGGACCTAGAACCTAGTTTTTCAATTTCCAGAACAGTAGCTATTTTTAAATTACACACCTTCTATCTACAAGTGCTCTATCCATTTTATAAAAATGATTATTGATAGCCACCCACCACATTTAACTTCCAAATTCTTTCAAACCAAGGGTATAAGGCTAAGTTACGTCTATCAAATATGTGGTGAGAAGTTTATCTTCCTGGAACAAGAGATAAAATAAAGAATTTTACACTCATTTTATTCAATTTCAACAACACGTGTGAATTCATTTTCTTTCCTTTTATGGTCTCTGGGCTAAAGATCTTTCAAACATTAGACTGCAAAATGTCACCAAAGCAGAACTTTTTCACACATAGCAGTGACTGCAGGGAAGCAACTGGCAGCTGACAGACTTTGCTGGCATGAAATAGGCAATATGCTGGGTGAGAGGGAAAGAGCCCATGGAACCAGCAGAGTACAAAGAGCTACCTGGAGGGACAGACTCAAGCCAGCAAGGCTAAGATAACTGCTCACATTTGTTGTGACATCATTATCTGTTATGTCTTATCTGACTATAAGAAGCAGAGTTATAACCAGGGCTTAATAGATGCCTGTGTCCCATGTCATCACTTTCATTTCCTAACTTACTCTAATTCAGAAATCTCTGTCGGGGTCCAAATACACCAGGGGAGTATCTCCTGAGTGATGGGCTTACATGCACAAGAAGCTGGGATGCATTTGTTTTGCTACAAAGAGCCTCACATGAATCAATTTTTCATCACTAGACCAAAACAAAATTATTCTAATTAATAAAAGTAAGAACATTTGTAAAGAATTGAGCTCTTCAGAAATCCAGATCTCTGCAAATATTTATGCTGTGGCAGGTTGACTACCTGTTAGGATACTACAAAGGGGATTTCCACATTAGTGATAGAAAAGAACACAGGATTTCTGGATGCTTATAATGTTGATACTCTTTTTTTCTGACTCTTCCTGGGGCTCATTATGAGATCCTTTATATGTGTGTATATATACTAAAAAAATGTCTGTCCATTCTCTAGAACATAAAATGTTAAACGCCTTCTGTAGAGTCCAAGATAGGTCCATCACTTGTCCTTGCAAATGATGATCTAGCAAAACTCCAATGATGATGCAAAAAAATTATAGATACTAAATGGTGACCGAGGTGGCTCTATCCAACTCCTTTTGCAATTTCCATTCAAGTAATTTTCATAACTTGTGTAGAAAATCCTTTTAATTATTTCATTTGTTTGTTACATGTTAAATCCAGCCTAACTTATTTTTTCTATTGATATTTAAAAATATACATTATTGCATTGTCATCCCTATTCCTTTTTTTCTTAGAGAAAATACTTTTTAAAAAAGTAATGATACAGCAACTTATGTTTATTTAAATCATTCTGTGAAACCCCTTAATTTGGGTACTTGCTATGAAAGTATCTAGCATAATATGTTTCTGAGTTTATGACAACTGTAAAATCATTTATAGCACCATAAAAATCAACTTCTAATTTTTCTTAGATAAACTTGACAGATTGTAAAGTTACTTTGAAAACAATAATAGGAATTTCTGAAAGACGGTGCATTGAAATATTTTATTTGTGTGTCTTGCTAAAAGCTCATGTTGAAGGCATAATTACAGTTCATCATATGCTTAGAGTTACTAATATTATGATATATTAATTTGTGACATTTTTGAACTTATTATTGTATTTCTCCTTCCCCTGCCTCAACAGGTAGTTGTCAATAATTACTGAAGCCTACTGTTTTATTAGCAGAAATGAGTCTTCTTCTTTTTGGCATAATTCTCCATGCAATCCATAGACCTTGGCCATAAAATGCACACATTTGTGTCAGTTTCCTGTCAATCAAGATCATGATATTGAAACCGAGATGTTTTGAAAAAGGAAAATATAATTTAAAAAATTTACACATTAAAAGTATGGATAAGTTTTGCTGTTTGTCGAATCTTGAGAAACATATCCTTGCTTTCTCTGTGAAGAATTGGATTTAAAAGAGTAAATAGCATGGGTGTTATTATTGTGGAGTTACTTTCATTTTGGATAATAATTCAACACATTGTCTATTTTGGAAGGGCTGAAAGTTTAACTTCTGATGTGAGATTTTTGTTAAAAAGTGTTGCATGTGGCCAGCAGAAGTGGGGGGGGGGGGAGGTAAGGTGCATGCAGGGCAAAGGCAGGGTTTGCTGGTTGATGATGCAAAACTCAGTGTGAGACCATCTAAATATAATTTATTTTTATCATTATAAAAATGTATGTTACACAGCTTTATGCCTATGAAATCTGTCTTATAAATAACATACTTTCATTCTGTATCACAACTATAGAAATCATCGTGAATCTGAGGTGGCATTTTATTCAGTACTCTATTGCTAACTCATGGTCGAGTCTCCAGATTTTGTTCAATCTGTTCTAGTTCAGAGCTCTCTGGGTATGAATAAGTGAAGAAACATTGGCTTCAGATGTTCCAGAAGAATCATAGACTAATCATATTGTGATGCTCTTTCTACAAGGACCCGCATTGCTCTTCATCTGACCTGAGGTGGCTCCATAAAGTCTGTAGGAAACCACAACCTGGGCTGTAAGATCCACGAGACTTTCCGAGTAGAGGGCCAGTGTCTTAGTTTGCTAGACAAATACCACACACCGGATTGGCTTAAACAATAAGCATAGATGGTCTTACGGTTTTGAAGACAGAAGTCCAAAATCAAGGTGTCAGAAAGGCCATGCTTTCCCACTGGGGTGAGTAGAGTTCTGGTTTTGGCAGTCTTCTATCGTAAGGCACTCTCTCTCTCTCTCTCTCTCTCTCCCTCCCTCCTTATGTCTGCTCTTCTGGTTTCTGATGAATTTTGGCTTCTCTGATGGCTCCCAAATTTCTTCTCTTTATAAATCCTCCAGCCATATGGACTAAGGCACACACCCACTCAGTTTGGCCACACCTAAATAGGATCTTAGAAGATCCCATTCACAAAGGAGTTCACATCTTAACTGATAATAACACCCTCAAAGGTCCTATTTGCAAATGGACCCACATCCACAGGAGTGCATTTTAAATCTTGAATGTCTTTTATGGGATAAATGATTTCATCTCCAAGAGGCAGAAAGGACTGGATTTCCCAGGGCTCCTTGAATTTTGGCTGACGAGAGACTGTTAGAAGTGTCACTTCCTCTGTTGTGCCCAGTTCCCATAACACTGGCTCCTGATTCTCTTCTCTCTGCCCATCCCCTTTGCTGCTCCGGGGACATGACCCACCCTTCATTCTTTACCCAAGGAGAGTGCCAGTCACAAAAATGGTGGACAATTCAGACGGTTATTCCCCTCTGGGCATTTGGTAGCAACTGATAGACCCTTTCTGCGGTTAGTTGTCTTGACACATGACCCTTTTTAAAAGGACTTAACATTTTCCCAGCCTTTACTTTTTAAAAATTATACATTTCTTTGTGGCATTTTAAACTGCATATTCTCAGCATACACAACCTCTTCCTCTTTCTTTTCCTCATGTCACACTGCAGACGTGAAATTATGGTCTTTTACGTGGATTTTAATGAATAGAAGTACCATAAGAATGAAAAATATTGCTCCTACTGAGAATACAGAGTAGCCTTTTTCTGCATTTCAAATAACATCCATTGCCATAGAAACTGAACACTTAGGAGCAAAAATACATTGAAAGGCAAGTCATTAACCATCAAGGGGAGATGCTGGACCAAATCAGGTGTGTAGGCCAGAAGTGGCACAGAGATGATTTTTGAGAACGGAGTTTTGGCCAGTGGTAGACATACAGTGAAGTAGATAAAATGTGTCTGTGATTCATGGACCTTCTTTCTTTTCTTTGAGCATTATTTTCTGATTGTCATTCCTCCCATCCATCTTGCAGGCAACTTGGCCCTTAGCTGACTTTATCTCTGCTAGTGTTATCTAACAATGAAAGTGTTACTATTAGAAGAAGACATAATTTACATTTTACAGGCATATTAAAATATTTTTATTGCTATTTTTCCTCATTACAAAAGCTCTATGCTATCACTGTAAAATTTAGAAAATTCAGGGAAAGTAAAATAAGAAAATAAAACAAACCTGTATTCCTGTCACTCAGAGTTAATGTCTTTTAACATGCTGGTATATATTCTTTCCGTACCCTCCTTCCACTGCTCCCTGGCCAAGCATTTATGATCAGTAGGAGACAGTATAATATAGTAGTAAGAAGACAAGCTCTACCATTTTCTTGCTATGTAACCCCGAGAAGGTTATTTCAGCTCTCCTCACCTCAGTTTTCTCATTTGTAAAATGGAGACAATTTTGCAATCCATGGGATTTTCAAGAGAATTAAATGATAATTCATAAATAGCATTTAGAAGAGTGGTTTGACACAATAGTTGCACAGTTAATGTTAGCTTTTATTATAATAATAATATATTGCTTTGTACACCTTTTGTTTTCATTTACTGTTCATTTAACATACATTAACATATTTTATGGCTTTATTCTTGTTACCAGATATATATAATAGGTATATTTAAGTTAATAGAAAGTACAATTTTTTTCAGGCTTGCAGAAACTTATGAGCACTCAAACAGAAAAGTCATGTCAATTGCTGAACACATAATATAGAAACCCATACTTGTGTTCATAGTTGTGAAATTACAATGTATCAAGGATAGAGGGGTTATATTTTAGAATATATTACAGAAAAAAGAATTCTGTCTACCCCAAACACACACACACAAACAGCTACAATCATTTCAACTCTTGGTTTCTTATCAGTGATAAAGGATGTAGAAGCCTAACTGGAGACCTGGAATTTTCTAGTGAAATAAAAATATTTTCAGACATACAAGGGTTAAGAAATTATATTATCCACAGGCTCTCATGGAAAAAGCTAATAAAGCAGATCCTTCAATAAGAAAAAAAAATAAAATCCTCGGGAAGCTAGAATGCAAGAATCAATAGAAAGCAATAAAATCATGAAAAGACATTTTTAGATCTAACATCATTGTCTGAGAAATTAGTAATGATGACGATGGCAATTCTCATTTGTCTTTTTTAAAAAGTTTAAATTTGAGACAACAATGACATGGAGGTGGGAATAGTGAAGTTTGGAGGGAAGTTAAAGGCTTGGTCTTGTTGAAGAGGAAAAAGAAACTAATTTTAGACATTTCTAGAAAAAATAAAGGGAAATAGGTTTTCCTATTTCCCTTTATTTTGTTCACACAGATTTTGTTCACACAGATTTCTAGCTTTCTTGTTTCACCTGGTAAGCATGAATATTACCCCCTGTCAATAAATATTAATGTAAAAACAAATTTAAAGATTGTATAACTTGTCAATGTATGACAGTAATCTTACTATTTAACAGTATCCTAATTACTGGGCATGCATTACTCTCATCCTTTGTGTTTTTATAATCAATGTCCCAAAGAACATTCTTGAGTTTATTTCTTTGCCTGCTTGCTTTATGTTTTTGTTGCTGTTTTTAAGTTGAAGTGGAAATTCTAGTTCAAAGGGTATGAGCATTTTTAAGAGTTTAATGCTTATTGCCTTATTTCCACACAGAAATATGATGCCAGTTTTCACTCATTTTAGCTGTAGCTATAGTTGACCTTCTAAAGAGAGAGGAAGGGGGAAAAAAAAGAGAGAGGAACTATAGAGGGAAGGAGGGAAGGAAGTCATAGTATTTATGTTGCTCCCTTCTCTGTTCACCTGAGATTTTGTTCTTCAGGCTTCTGGAAGCCTGATGGTGGGTGGGCCTATAGCATCTTGTCCCCAACTACAAAAAGGAGAATCCTCCCTCCCCCCAACCACATTCTCTGTGACGTGAAAACAATCTTGCACGCTAAGATTGTTGACTGCTTCAGTCCGAACTACTATGGAAGGAATTCAGATCTCCAAGGAAGAAATGAACAAAAAGAAGCAAATAAGTAGGTAGATAAATAATTATATCAACCTCTTGTTATTCAAATAATAATTTACTATCTGTCATAAAAAAAAATCACCTAAGCATTATAGTCAGAGTAATCTGCATTTATAAAGAGACTTTTTGGCATGACACTTTATATCTCTGAATCATAGCCTCAGTTTTCCTATCTGTAAAATGCAGATAAAAATACTTAACTTATAGAGCTTTTGTGATGGTAAATGATGATGTCTGGAAAGAACTTACCACAAGGCTTGACCCATGGTGGACAATAAATAAATTCTGGCTATTACTGTTATGTAAATTGTGTTAAATTCCTTTCTTCCTTTTTGTTTGATCTAACATTTTAAAGTAAAACCCAGAACACAGGAATTCTGAGCCTTTGGAGAGCAGGCTCCTTTTCCAGTCTCCAGAGCTGAAATGATATGATCTGAGGCCTGGAGAGGGAGCAGACTGTGAAATGCATCAGGACCATGCTTGTAGCGGTGACATTCTTTTCTGAATTGCTTGGAGAAGACATCACTGCTATTTGCACTGGCTTGTCCTCTCCACTGGAAAACTTAGTCAACAACAGAGATTTGGATGTAGCAGCGGCAGCCATCTTAAGGGAGCCCTTAGTCAGCCCTCAAGATGTACTTCCCGATAGGTGCTAGCCTTTGAATGGGGCGCCTTGTACCAGAAAGCAGCTTTTGAATAGTTTGCCTCCATCCCAGTGTCTACACATTCAACTATGTACAACCTCCCCCCTTCCAATAGGATGCTAGAAAGGTCAGGGCTAATGATCATCTCTCCAAATCCTGAAGGGTTCTTTGAAATCAGCAAGGCTTTTTCCTAGACAATGTCGGGTGCTCTCCCGGAGACACACAGAGGTCTAACCATAGGCTGCCTGAGGAGATGGGCATGTGAATAGCAAAATTAAAACCAAGAACTGGCTTTGTCAGAAACCTGATTTATTCGTAAATGATAATCAATATGGACAGTATCTCTTTCAAATCTCAAATTTCTTTACTATAAGAAGGTTTTAGAGTAAAGCACACGGTGATATGTACTACAGGGTAGCTGAGGGACAGAGGTAAGAAACATTTTGAGAATTGTCTCTTTCAATTGTGGGCCATTTTATATCTTTCAAAGTCCTTTCATACAGATTATGTCTTGTACCATTTCAACAATCGTGTCATGTACGTTTTAATATTGTTTCCATTTCAGGGCTGAGAAAATGGGGCCCACACAGGCCAAGCTACCTGGCTAAGGTCATCCGTTTGAAAATCGAGATGGAGTTTGATTGTGACTTACAGTGTCAGGAGCAAGTTGAATGGGATGTAAGTTAAAGTATCTCTTTAGTTCTTACCCATCATTAAAAGCAGCTTGAGATTTCTAACACATCCCAAGCAGGAGACTGGGCCTTTTAATAGGTAATATAACTGTTGTATACCCCAAATACATGAAGTCTTCTCTATATTGAGATTTATTCTTATATAAAACCAGACCAATAGTCATCCTATTGCTCAAAAATCAGCTCCATTATCATGTGTTTTGATGCAGTTTGAGCACATTTTCAAGGAGCAATACCTAAACTCATAACCTGCTCACTAACATAGTCTAATAGGTCTCAAAGTAGTGTGTGTCCCAAATAGTGTTAGAGAACTGACTGTTCATAACATTATTTGTATAGTAAGAATAAGTCTGAGTTTCTAGTCAGAGAACCCATAAAACACTGGGGGAACACTGGTGGTGGGAGAAGTGTCTGAGCAGTGGCAGGTAGGAGGGAAGGAGGAAGCGGGAAGGGTCTGGGAGGTCCCACCCAGCATGGCAGTGGGAATGAAGATGCCAGGTGTCCAAGCAGGGCCAGGAGGCCAGCAGAGTTCAGTGATCTCATAAAAGGCCAAGATGCCTGTTCATAAGCAAGGGCCATTCAGAGCACAGGGATTTGTAAGTCAAGGACAGGCCTTTGCAACTGGAATCTCTCTAATCTTTTCTGAGTAAAACTAACATTAACTCCAGGTTTTATTATATAAAGATTCTGATAGCTTTACCAATCTTTTCCCCCCGAAAAGAATGCCTCACTTAAAAAAAAAAAATGAAAATTTGTATTCCAAAGAAGTTTGGAAGATATTTTGCAGAATAATTGTCTATAGTTATAATTTGAACCAAGATATTGTCAACTTTCCTGTGGATTTCATTAAATGTGACTTACAGTGACATTTTTGCAAAACAGTATTTTTTTCCCTTAGTAAAATGAAAAAGTGAAAGCAGTTGAAACTTCATGTACTATTACCTTCCTTTATTTATACCTTACACCTCAATGAAATTAGATACTGAAAAATAGAGGTTTCTATAATTTCTCTCTACCAAATCTTTATGAGAAATGTTTATTATCTGTACAGAATTGAAATATCTGAAATACATGAATATTGAAACAAAAATTGTCATTTATTTATTCATTAATACATGAATATTGAAACATTAATTGTCATAATAATTGGGTTATTTTTCTCAATATAAGGAATGGGCTGTATAAAAGCAATTTTAGGATTCCTTAGACACAGAGATGTCCTTGGTCAGGAAAGAAGCAAGCACTATGGAGGAAAGAAACATGAAAATAATTCTCAATATAATCAACACTCTTTTTTTTTTTTTTCCTTTTCTTTTTTTGTTATGCCTTTTTGGTTTTTTTTATTTTTTATTTTTTATTTTTTAGGAGGTAATAGATATTGAACCCAGGACCTCGTATATGTGAAGCACCCTCTCAACCATTGAGCTACACCTGCTCTGCCAATACTCCTTTTTTTTTTTTTTTGGTCTAGGGAGAATGACAAACATGGCCCTGTGCTCTACTGGCTCAAAAAAAGACAACAGAAGTTACAACAAACCGCAATTGTTCCAAGGTCAACCAGTGGATTATTTGGCTTTAAAGTGGTAGCAGTCAAATGGTTTGATAATTTAGTGTGTGTGTATGATATAAATTATTCTTAAATAACTTTTATTTTAAAATAAGTAATACTTTGACTCTATAATCAAGCTTTAGGCACATCTCTGATATTTCTTTATAATAAATATCTAGGAGAATACTAAGCAAGGAGTTGGAACACTTTACTTTTTTAATGTATGTATCCAATTTGGTCACTGAAAATTAGGTGGCTATTTAGGTACCCTTCAATTCTCATTTGACTAAGTGGAGTTTTAAATATGTAGACTGAAGCAAACTATTCCTTGGGTTTTGAGTAGATGTACACTCATATACTGATTGTAGCCATTATTTGCAAAATTCAGACCCTGCTAACTCTACTGGACCACAATGGTGGCAGTGATGCACTAGAACAAAACACTTGCTGCTGTTGTCTTTTGTTTTTAAAGAACTTTATTTCATTACTGCCTTACCTGTAGGAATTCGTTGGTACTTAAATCATGTCCCTCACAAAAGGCATGTTCAGATCCCAACACCTGGTCCCATGAGTGTGAACCCATTTGTAAATAGGTCCATTTGAGGCAGGATAGAATACAGACCTAGTGAGGAAGGGGGCAGAAAGCCTAATAAGGCACACAAACAGAAACTGAGGCAATGGCCTGCTGACTTACATGAGCCTGCTGAATCACACAAGCAAGTTAGGAAGGGGCAGCTTACGAACACACACCCAAAGGCTGCGTTATCCAAAGGCAGCCAGCGAAGAGGCAAGGGCCGAGAGGGGTGCCACCACCACCCACCTAGCTCTCAGGTTACCCCACAGCTCATGGACAGTGACCGGAAGCCAATCACTGCCAGGGAACACACCCCGCAGTGGCCATGGACAGCAGCCAGGAGCCGGTCATCACCGAACAGCAAGCCCCACACCCCCAGGCACCCCACACCCCTGGTCCCCACACCGCTAAGCCCTTGCTTATCAGCGCAGACCCTGGAGACCTGTAACCCCATGAAACAGGGGACCTCAGGGCAGGACTTTGCATTTCTCTTCCTTGAGAATGTCTGAGGGTGTACTTCTGTTCTTTTGCTTTACCCCCCAATAAATTCTCTGCCTGCCTAATTAATTTGTGGCTTGACCTTTAATTCTTTCTTGCCACAAAGCCTATAACCTAGGCACCGGCGCTGATAGCACTTTGAAGATGTCATTAGTTAAAGTGTGCCCTAACTGAACAAAGGTGAGCCTTAATCAAATATGGTTGAAGTCCTTCAAAGCAAAGGAAATGGGACGCACAGAGAGAAGCCACCGGGAGTAGCCAGAAGCTAGAAGTTATTAGAACCCAGAGAAGAAAGGAAAAGGCATTCGCATTGCCAAGTGATGGAAAAGCATGGAACCCCAAGATTGCCAACCAGCTAGAAGATACCGACCTAGGAGGAAGCAAACCCTCTAGCCTCTGAAACTATGAGCCAATAAATTCCTATCGTTGAACCAACCAATCGTATGGTATTTGTTTTAGCACCTGGGAAACGAATACATTTCTTTTCAGTCTGTGCCTAGTGTCTGATTTAGTTTCAGGGAATGAAGAACAGCTATAGGCTATTTACAGAACGGTTTAGGACTAATTTGTTTCTTTTTTATATCACAGAATTCTGATTGGACAGAAGCATGCACGAGTGTGTTCAGACGTTTCTTCAGGAAACTGAGACTCAGAGGTATTAAGAGATTTGCCATAGGGTTTAAGAACGAATCAGCGTCAGGGTCAGAATAAAACTCCAGTTGAATGTTTTTCCTTCAGACCAAACTGTTTTCTCAATTCTTTTTTAGATTTTATCTAGACAATCTACACTATTCAAAATACAGATCAGTTTGATTCAGCACTTGCATTTGTCTCAGAAATTGTATATGTATTATGGAATAGAAGTGAACAAAAGCAAATGTCTGCCCCAAAGGACTTCATACTCAAGTAAAACAGACTTGTAAACAAATAACCGCAAAACAGAGCTCTGTTCAGTAGTAGCAGAGAGGAGAGAGTAACAAACTGTTTTCAGTGAAATAAAGGAAGGTTTATGAAAGAGATAATGCTGAGCTACAAACCACCCCACCTCAGGAGCTTAAAGCAGGAGTCATTAACTCCCCGTGCGTGACTGCATGTCATCTGGGGGACAGTGCACACAGGGCAGCCAGGGTGCTGCTTCAGTGCCTCCTTGCCTTTGCACCAGGTATGAGGGTCTGCTCTTCCATGGTAATGGCAGAGGCTCAGAGGGCAAGCTGCCGCACATCATGTCTCTCTCTCTTTTTTTTTTTTTTATGAACCAAGAGCCGAGAATTGAACCCAGGACCTATGTGGGAAGCCGGTGCTCAAACCACTGAGCCACTGATGTTTTACTGTCTGCCTTGCTTGTTGTCTGTTTTTGTTTCTTTTCAGGAGGCACTGGGAACCGAACCCGGGACCTCCCATGTGGGAGGAGGGTCCTCAGCTGCTTGAGCCAATCTGTTCCCGGCACATCATGTCTCCTGATGTCTCCTGATGCTTCAGTGTGGGAAGGCACAACGCCGCTTCTGCCCACAGAGCACTGGCTGGAGGAAAGCACGCGGTCACGCTCAACATCGATGGGGCAGGGAAATACACTCCATAAGGTAGTGCTGCAACATGACAATGCAAAGAGCATGGACATATCATTTTAAATAGAGGGAGGGCGTGAAGAATTGCAAAACGATGATTCAGACTGCCACAGAAGCTTCTCAGAGGAGGGAACAATCAAACCAGTGTGTGTGTGTGTGAGTGTGTGTGTGTGTGAGAATGGGATTTGAATTGAACGATTCTTCATGCAACGTAGTTTCTCTTTAATCATATGCTGCAATCATTTAGAAGCAATTTTAATTGGTTTGTCCGAGGGCTACCTTTGGAAAATCCAGAAAGTAAGCATAGTGGAGCCTCAAGTCAGAAATAAACAAATACTATTGGTCATAATATGCTAGACCTTTCTAAACTAGATCAAAATCCAAAATTACAAAGACAATCAAAAGTCCTATGGTTGAAAATGGTGAAATAAAATAACTTTTATTCTTTTCTTTTCCTTCTATGCCTAATGAAAGCAAAAATAGCAACAAACATTTAAAAGGGAAAAAAAAAACACACACAAAAAGACCTCAATCTCGAAAGAAGAAATAGTAGCTCTAACAGCAGAGCACAAATGGTGTCTCATACCTAGCACATCCAGGGAACTAGGGCCAAACCCTGGGGAGACTCTGAGTGTCCCTGTAACTCCTCTGCCCTCCTGCAGCACACAGACCTTCCTGCTACTGACTGGTCACCTGAAATCCTGGGAGGGGAAGGGAGGGGGAAGGGAGGAGGAGGGGAGGGAGGCAGCAAACTGCTGGGGCTCAAAGGACTTCAGGGTGAGGCATAGACTCTTGGAAAGACTTTAGGACAAAGGAAACAGCACAGAGCATAAGAAGGTAACTGAATCGCATCTGAGGATTGTCCCAGCTCTTCTCTCTGCCCCTCCTTCCCCACACTGTTGATTCTATGAATACAAAGTTGAGTAGTAAACAGAAAAGGGACTCACTCAGGCCTCGCAGGGAAGAGAAGATACCGACGAGTATACCATATTATAATAGGATCCCTTCCTATGTACCAGCAGGCACAGGATATAATCTGAAAAGAGGAAAATAAAATAAGAAAGGGATGATTAGTATTGTATATATGATACTGTAAAAGTGTTTCCATAAGGAGAAGAATATATAATTATGTTGTAGTAAGAAAAACATTTCTCTTCTTTAAAGGGGTATACTTTATCTGAGAGTTATTCTTAGGTGATAGGAGAAGTGAGTTTTTGTGTGCATAACGTGTGTCAGTGTATGCCTGTGTGTGTTTGAGCAAACTGTGATTGTCCAGAAGACCAAATAAATGAGGAGGCCGATCTTCATTTATTGCCGGTGGAAAAACCTCAAAAGGAATAAGACCCAGAAGTCCTAAATGTTCCTCCCCAACTCCCCACCGTACCAGGTGTTATTGAAACAAAATCACTCAGACTTTGGCACATGTACTGCTGAGAAGGGATGACTTGGGGCAGGGAGGGACAATGAATTTCCTTAAAGGGGTTTGAGAATGATGACTTGCAATAAATATCATCTCCAACCAGAATTATGGAAAATACACATGCCTGTCATATTGCAAGTGCTTAATAAATGTTTGATAAATAAGTTAAAGAATGCAAATGACACTGAGCTCTTTAAGCTTATTTAAAATGGAATCAATTTGCAGAATTTGAATTTATACACAACTGCCCGGACTTGCCTGTGGCTTGCAATGAGCATTGTCCTGCCATTCACCTCTCCTGAACTGATCACAGAACAGGAAGAACCAGAAGCCCAGTTCCAGCTTCTTGGTTGACTCATCCACTCACCCAGCAATTGCTCAAGTCATTTGCGTTCCTGTGAGTCTGACTGGAAAACCGGATCACAGGACTCACCTCTCTGAGAGTGATATTTTAAGACAGATCTTTAAACTTTTCAATTAAAGGCATTCTAAAGTACAATGAATAAATAATATTCAATTCCCAAATAGATATTAGCTTACACAAATTGGCACAATCCAAATGATTAACTCTGAAAAATGGTTTTTGAGCCATCGAGTATTCAACACCCATACCCTGACTTCCCACAGCTTTTATTAACGGAAATATTGAACAACAGCGAAACATGTAATTTGAAAGTGACAGTTGCATGGGAGTGCCTACCTCTGGTTCTAGCTTATGCTTTCCTGGTAGCTTCTTGTCCTTCTCTATTCTGAATCTGGGCTTGGGGACCATGACATCTGCATGGCCCTTGGAGTTTTACAAGTTTGTTGGGGGAATTGGTTCTGTGGTTGTTGAAGGGCCATTAAAGGCCTTATTTCAATGATGGGTGAAAGATTATAGAATCCCCCAGACTCAGAGACCCTTCACATATAATGCAATATTTCCCTTTTCATTTTATATCTATCCCTGCTGGTATAAAATGAAAAGTACTTCAGAAATTCCTCCAGGTTTATTCAGAATCTAGTACTTTTGTTAGCTGTGTATGTTTCTGCCCATTGTTTTTTCTCACTTTTCCAACTCTTGCTGCAGAATGTCCATTTTCTTGGAGGTGGGATGGCAGGGAGAGGGAGTAGAACATCTAAATGAAGATTGGTGACCAGGAATCTATGAACTGGAGCAATGGCTCTTCTAGGCTTCTCTGGGATTTAGGTACCCTAACTGTCCCAGGGAGCTTTTCTGCTGCTGCTGTGGTTGCCACGATTATAACGAGCACAGGGAATATGGGCACTTGAAGCCACTGAAACCTAGAATTGAGTCCTGGCTCCACAAGGTATTCAACACATAACTGTGGGTACGTTATTTAACCTTTCTAATAACCTTCAGTTTCCTCATCTGAAAACTGAGAATAATAATGCCTATTAGGCAGAGGACTAAATATACTAACCATGTAGCATCGTTCTTGCACTAAGCACTCAATAAAAATGGATTTTTAGTAGCATTATTATAATACTATTGCTGTTGCCTTATTATATTATTATATTACTATTGCTGTTGCCTTAGTTTTCTGAACATATTTACGCCTTTTTCTACTTTAGTCCACACAATTCCTGTAAGGAAGGTGTGATGTCCAGGTTCATGTGTCAGCGTGGCCAGGTAATGGTGCCCAGGTGTTTAAAGCAAGGCCAATCTTACTATCAGCATGTTAAAGATTTAGTAAATGAAACTTAAAGTGTTAACATTAAGAAAATTAATTTAAAATGAGCCTATTTAATCAAAAATTTTTAAAAAGTAAAATATATCATTAGAAATTGGGGATAGGGCCTAAAATAGCAATTAACAAAAGAAGTATGTGTAAGCAATACATATATGATAACGGTCTAACCTGGTTAATCATAAAAAATTTAAATTAAAATAATAAGTCAATATTATGTTATATTGTTTGAAAATGAAAGATTTAAAAGAAAATTATAGTGTTCTACTTAGGATTTCCCAGGGAAATTTGGTTATATAAATAAAAAACCATTCAATCTATTTATGTCTTTGCTCATTAGAACTATAATTCTAGATGTGTCTTCAGAAGAAATTATCAGAGATGTACCCAAAATATATTTACAAGGATATTTGCTACAGCATTATATATTATACCAAAAGACAAAAATTTCTTAAATATTCAAAGTAAGAAAATGATTCCATAATTTAGGATGTGTTAATCCTAAATTATTCCATTTTAAAGCATGTTTTTAAAGAATGCTTAATGGCATAGAAATATAAGATTCACATTTTTGTTAAGTAAAATATATGAGATAGGTAACAATATCGTAAAACTAAGGTCCAATTTTTTTGCTTATATATACAAATATATGTGTATACATGTATATATATATATATACACAATACATATAAAATGTACATAAAATCCATGAATAAAGAGAAATAGATCAAATAGTATTTATTATTTTATTTTCTTTGTAATTGTCAATAATTTTCAAATTTATCACACTAAATATGTACTCATTTTTACAGTCAGAAAACAAATCCCTGTAAAAGAGAGAAAGGAAGCTTAAATGACTTGTCGTGAGTCACACCACTGGTTGGTGTCAGATCTGTGCCTAGAAATCACATTTTTTAAATTTGTAATTTCATGTTCTTTCCTTTACCTGCATTCTGATAATAATATTGACTTCAACCATTAAACCTCCCACTCAAAGTTGGGGAGACTTACAGATACCCTCACTTGAAAATATGCAATAGTTTTCTACCTTCAGTTTCAACCGCAATCTTCAAATAAAGTATATCTGCAGTTATATATTATGTCATTGAAAACCCAAATGGCACATAATGATTAAATGCCCAGTTCTTATGAAGTGGTTGTATTAATTCGCTTATGTTTAATGTTGACAAATTTCAAACATTATTGTTCACCAGGATTGACCGGCTGCTTCTAAAACAACCAGTTACTCTGAATTACATTGATCGATGCAAGATGAATTTGCATAAATCCATAACAGTAGAGCATCAAACATAAGACCTATATTTTTCTTTTATGTTATGTTACCCAATGAATAGTAGGATATGCATGATTTCAAAGAAAGAACGCTGGGTCTAGAGTACTAAGACTTGTACCCATTGTAACTTCTTTGTGATAGAGTCAATACTATGAGTCCACCAAATCCCATTTCCTATTTTTTTTCCTTCCTAGGCACACATAAAATATATCTTTTTGTTCCCTTACAGTGAAGAGAAATTATACATTAGACCTGGCCAATGAAATGGGAGCCAAGTATAAGTGGCACTCTCTGACTCAGGGGATAAAAAACCCTTTTGCCACTTTTCAATACCTTCTTTCCCCTCAGTGGTAACCAAGAAGGCTGGCGTTGAGACAAAGGGCCACAGAAGAAGCCTGGACTGGTGAATCACATCATAGAACCACCCATGTTTCTGCACAGTCACCCATTCCTAGGGCAGATGCCCTAAAAGCAAAGAAATAAATGTTGGGTGTATAAAGTCACTGGCATTTCAGGATTAACTTGTTATTGCAGCAAAACCTAGTTTATACTAAAAAATACACTCTGGGAAGTCTTTTCCTTTCTGTAAACCTTATCAGTCTGTCTCTAAAACATGGCTGATCTATTTAGTCATTTTAAAAATATAGTTATCAAAGCCTTTAGGTTTCTTAGAGAGATGTAAAGAAACAACAACAGCAAGGTGAGGCCAAACTGGAGGGCAGGGGCACCCTCTCCCCACCCACCCCCACCCCCATTTCCTTAAAGCCATCTTGCTTTCATCTGTTTTGAAAATTGGGCTCCCAAATAAGTTCTCAATTGATGAAAGAATTTTTTCTGTAGGAGAAGAAAAGAGGAAAGTTAAAAACAATCAGATCAAATAATATGAAAGGCTCCTTTCAGCTTTGGAATTCTAGTCTACAACCACTTTAAAGTATAACTGTCAAGTAAAACTTAAGAAGTGCAAATTTCTATAAATCCTATAAGCTTCTCCTAAAGAACCCTGATCAATTGCCAGCAGTCCCTGCCTCGACTACTAGGGTTATACCTATTAGTCTTCTGCTCTGTTTAAAGACTGATTGTATCTCCAGAATAAAGAAGAACCCTTTTTATTTTTAACTACTGCTCACTGGAATTTATTGAGTGATTGCAAACTAAGGAATGGAAAGAGAACACACTGAGTGCTGATTTTTTTTTAATAGTCCAATTTCATGCCCTTGGCAGAAGGGCCCTAATGTGTAGAGATTTACTTGTAAAGTAAAGCAAAGCTACTAGGTACAATGACTAGTTTGCTTTTTGGATGTGAGCAAGGGAAATAATGCATATAATTCTATTGAACCAACCTGATATTCTTCTGTGGATCCATCTGGAAGGTTTACAAAAGAAACGTGCTCTTCACCTAGTTATGAATTAAAAGATTGATGCCATTGCAGTAATAGGATTAATCATCTAGTGTTTTTCTCACAGAGCTTTGGTTGTCTGAAGTTAAATATTCACATGCATATTTGCTAATAGTATAAAAATAGTCTATAGTTCTTTCTTATTAGGGAATTTAAGCATTCAGCTCTCACATCGGTCAAAGCTTAGGAAGAAAAACCTAAACAATGACATCTATTGACCTTAATCAGCCATCAGAGCTTAACCTAATCAAAACTAATTTCCAGGCCATGCATAATTAAATTCACACTTTTAGATAACCAAAATGCTCATGTTTTCTATGGGAAAATAATATTATGTGTGAAGCAAATGTAAAATTCCTAATTCTGCAGTTGATAAAGACACTAAAAAAAAAATTAAAAAAAATAAAAATCATACACATACCCTTGAAGCAAACAAATGGGAGAACAACTATGATTTAATATACTCAAAAATTTTAGATGCCTGACAAATTTAAAATGAATTCAAAACTTCTTTCATAGAAAGGAAAATGCAATGTTATTTTTCATCAATTGGATTGGATAGTAACACCATTTTTATAATTCAAGCTAAAAGAAATGAATATCAGGAAGCTATAATGACTCAAAACATAACCTGAATGAAAGCATAATACATTTTTTTACCTCCCATGGGGTCAAATTTGATACGAGTGAGATGGTGACTGCTAAGAAATTGCATTTGGGTTAAATATATCATTGTGATCTGATGATATAAGCATCTTCCTCGGAACAGAACCATAGAGCTATTGTTACACATACTGAGGGAGCATAAAACAGTTAAACAATAAAACCCCAGGTGGCTGTAGCTACAGGGGATATTTGATAGTGTAGCTGAGGAATTACCCAAAGTCAATAACTTCTGCACAGTAGGGAAGAAAGATTTTTTGCAGTAGCACTCAACCTGGAAGTTGTTCTCTTCCTGCCCAAAGCTAAGACAGGGTGCATAAACCTTCCTTTCTCAGAAAATCTGAAACCATACTCAGCTAATGATGACAAGAGAAGCAGGGGAGCACAGAATAGAGGTACATGACCCTTTTTAAGTACAAGAATGCTGTAGGACATTTAGGAATAGAAATAGAACATTATAGGAACAGCCTTCATGGCATTTGTTCGCTCACTCATTATAATTAACTGCCAGGCAGCACGCAAGGGGGGGGGGGCAACTGGAAGGGTAGAAATTAGAACAGAAAACTTCACAGATATCACAATTCACAATTCCAAGAGGCTCGAGGGGTCAAGCAGGTAAAAGAAAAGTTACAGTGACAGCCCCAGGTGGGCTCCTAGTGGAACCAAGAGCAAACCTGAGACTCCCTGCCTTCTAGAAAGATAAGACCGGCTATTCAGCTCTAGTAGATTATTACTCTGTAGAAACGCTGGCCTAGATTACCTGGTTTTTCAAAATAAACTGGAAATCTTCATTTTATGTGAAATAGTCTCATTTTTAAACGTTAGCACAAAGTTCACATTGTACAAAGAAAATATAATGTGGGCAAAAGAAATATGTCTGCAGCCATACTTAGCCTGGGCCCCGCACTGCCCCTTATCGTTCAGTTCTGATCTCGGACGTGAAGTCTGAAACGTAAAGACCCATAGAAAGAAAAGCAACGAGAAGTTTCTGCAATTGCCATAAAAGCCATGACATGAAGAGGGATAATTCTGTAAAAATGACACAGAAAAGGATGACAGGAGGACATGGAATTGATATGATGAAAGAAGAGGAAGCAACACAACCAAGACGCAAACCTGCCCCTTAGCCAGCCAGGTCTGAGCAGGCTGTTCACCATCAGCTAGCGAAAAACATTTGTAGCTACTATTAGGCTTACAGTGCACAAAGTTTAACTGGTAAATACGCAAAAATATGCAACAGTTGTAGACCAATTTATGGTGTGTTGCCTAATTTGGGATTAGTCATTGCCAACTAATCCTTTCTTATAAAACTATGAATTAATAGCAAAAGTAGCTTCGTGTTAAGACAGGAATGGGATCCAGTTTAAAACCCAATAAACAACTGCATCCAAACTTTGGTATCCAGAGGGCGCAGATGGGATAACAGCACCCTCATGGGAACTCAGGGTAAATAAGGTGGGATCTGTTTGGTTGTCCCAAACACACCACATTCGGCGTAGACATTGTTAAATTTAGGAATAATGAGGAAAGATTCATGACTTCTGATATCTCAAATCATTTTCCTCAATTGCTATAATATGATATACAAAGCAAAATTGCATATTTAGGGGAAAGATGTTTTTTTTTAATAACATATTTATTTTTATCTTAAGATATAACAAGCTTTTATTTTAAACAGACTGTAAAGGCAGGTAATATGGGAGATATAAAAATGTAAGATTGTAGAAAGAAAAGAAAAATATAAGGCCTAAATCTTGCTCTCAAGAACTTTACAATGTGAGACTCAAGACTAATATTTTGGGGTGTAAATCTCATGACAACAGGGTCCACGACTCTCTTGATGGCAACTGTATTCCCAGAACTTAATGTTGTGGAGACAGGTATAAATACAGATGTCCTCAGCACCCAGATGGAATTTTTAAGCCATCGGTGACTTGGTTAAGATATGTGGTGCCATATAGACAAAAAAGCCTGACTGAAGTAGGGTTAGGAGAGAAAAGGTGAGAAAGTAGAAAAGGCAGTGCATAAACAGTTTTGCTGTGAAGGGAGGCAGAAAAGAGGGGTGATAGCTAGAGGGGGATTTGGGTCAAGGGAATATTCTTTTTAAAGTGAGACATATTATAGTAAGTTTGTAACATGTGGGAATAACCCTAGAGAGAGGGAGAAGTTGAGACAGGAGAAAGGGACTCTTGTAGGAACCAGGCACTTGAGTCAGTGAGAAGGTGAGTTCTGTCCACAAGCAGAATTGGCCTTTTAGGAAAGCACAGACATTTCATCCATTTTAATAGGAGGCGAGTGGTGGGTTGGTATATCGTGTCTTGTAAACTTGAGGAGATTCTCTTGTGATTGCTTGCATTTTGTGGAACCAAGCTGATGTGAGGCTGTGAGATGAGAGAGAGGTTTGCTATAGCTTATTGGAAAAATCAGTTTAAGTACTGGATATGCATGCTATTTTCCTGAGTGTTCTGTAAAGATCTTATTTCCTTTCTTATCTAGGGATGTCTAGCCCAACAAGTGGCCTTGTAGTGTCCCACAATATTGGACTCATAAGGTTAAATAATCACACCCTGAAATTTCCTCACCTGAGGCTTTAAAAGCCAAATTCATTCTTTTCCCCAGAATGCTAAAGAATTAGCTTCATGCCTGACAGGGTGAGCGGCAAGCTGACTGACCTTTAATAAATGTGGACACATTGGTTAATAGAGAAACCTCAGGTTGGTGCAGGAGATATTGAAGGTGTGAATTGGCCTGTGATTGGAAAGTGGGTTGCTCACCTCTGCAAAGCTGATCAAAGCTCACCTCAGATGTGTTCTTCTCTGTGAATGTGGAGAAAGCTTTCTTTGCTGGAACTGATAACAGTTTCTTCACCTAAACTTTAGTAGGCCTCTCACATAAAGACCCTGTGGACGGGTAGTAATAGCATTTTCTTTCTCAATTTCTATGTATCAATGCAAGAAACATCTTTTTATTTTGAAAAGAGGAAATGTAGTTTTTAAAAAAAGTGGTCTTTGAAATGTCACAGTTTCATATCCTACTTCTATTACCTACTGACTATCTGATCTTGAAGAAGTTAAGCACATTCTCTGAGCTAATTGTATCTTCTTGTTGGAAAGATAAATCTATAAGCATTGGTACACACTGGGCATATAGAAATATGAGTTCTCTTTGTCTTTCTATCACATATATCTACCAGTGGAAAACTGGTAAACTTATTTAGAGAAAATTTCTTTTCAAAATTTTAATACAGTGTAATAGAAAGAAAAAAAATCATAATGTCACCACAAACACTTTTTAAAATGCAAGTAATTCATGGGCTAACTTAAAAGATTCAATCATGTTTTCAAAAGGTCATAAAAGCAAAAGTACAAGAATCTTCCCCATTCTGATAACAATTCCTACACCCAAAAGATACCATTGCTTATAATTTCTTGGTTGGCCCTCAGGTGAGGGGGATAATGTATAGATTTATATTTGTACCAATTTATATAGTATTTCTTTAACTATACCAAGATGATATTGATCTATTTCATTTAAGAACATATTTGTATGAAGAAAAGATTTGCAAGACTCAAGCTACCTGATTTCAAGATGCATGAAACTACAGTAATCAATACAGTGTGGTATTGGCATAAGGATAAAAATAATAGATTACTGGAACATAATAGATATTCTAGAAACAGATCTCACAAAGGCACCTTGACAAAGGCACTAAATCATTTTAATGTGGAAAGAAAAGTCTTTTCAACACAGAGTCCTAGAACAATTGGATAAACATGATCATGGGGGAAGATGAACCTCAATTGCTTCTTCATACTACAGAGGAAAACATAAACATTAAAACCATAAAAATTCTGGGAGAAAATGTACAAGAATATCTTCTCAACTTTGGGGTAGGTAAAGATTACTGAGGACACAAAAAGCACTAATTATAAAGAAACAAAAACAATAAATTGAACTCCATGAGACTTACATCTTCTATGCATTAAAAGACACCATTAATAAATTGGAAAAATAAGCCATAGGCTTGGACATTATATCATAATACATATATTTGCAAAAGGACTTGAATCCACAACATATAAAGAGTTTCTAGATACCTGCAATTTAAAAAGACAAAAAAAAAAAAAAAAAAAAAAAAACTTTTAAAAAAAGATAAAGGACTTGAACTTTTTGTGATGCATGAGATAAATGTCCAATAAATCCATGAGAAGATATTCCACACCATTAGTCATCAGGTATTTTAGTTTCCTAGCTGCTTAAATAACCGGAATTTATTGGCTCATGATTTTGAGGCTAGGAAAAGTCTATAATCAAGGCATAAGCAAGGCAAGGCTTTTCCCCAAAGACTGTGGCATTTTGGGGATGGTGCCAGAGATCCATGGTCCTTGGCTTTTCCATCACATGGCAATGCACATGCAGAGCCTTCTTTCTCTTCTGGGTTCCCTTGTCTTCTAGTCTCTGGCTGATCTGGGTGGCTTCTCCATGTCCAATTTTCTTTGCTTATAGGATTTGAGTCATATTGGATTAAGGCCCAGCCTCTGATAGTTTGGGCACTGCTTAACTAACAACATCTCCAAAGGTCCTATTTACAAACTGATTCACACCCACAAGACAAGGGTTTGAGACCTGAACACATGTTTTGTGAGGGACAGGATTCACTCTTCAACATCAGGGAAATGTAAAATAAAAACACAACAGGTTACTACTTAACTAAAAAATACTGACCATATCAAGTGTTGATAATAATTTGGAGCAACCCTAACTTTCATACATTAATGGGGAAAATGTAAAGTGATACAATCATTTTGGTATACTGGTAGTTCCTTATAAAGTTAAAACATATTTACCTTATGACCCAGCATTTCACTTCTAGGTATTTACCCTAGAGAAATGAAAACATTTGTTCACAAAAACACTGTACAACAATGTTTATACCATCTTTATTTGTGATAGCCCAAATATTCATCAACAGGTAAACAGATAAATTATTTGTAATCATATGAATAAGCAATAAAAAAGAATGAATTGCTGATACAGGCAACAACATGGATGAGTCACAAAAACTCATCCACGGGTTTTTCAGTAGAGTTTTACTTAACTCTTGTTCAGGAAAAGCTGAAAACAAATAAAAACACCATGTATATGAACTTCAAAAGTAGACAAATCTAATCCTGATGATATAAATAGAACAGTTGTTGCCAAAGGAGATGGGAATTTACCAGAAAAGAACAGAAGAGGAGTTTGGGGAATGATGGGAAAACCTGTATTTTGATTGGGATCCTAGCCATGGATATTCATATTTGTCAGAATACATGGAATTAAGAGCTGTGCATTTCACTGCATATAAATTTTGCCTCAATTGAAAGAATATTTATCAGATAAAACTTTCCATATCAGGGCAAACACATCAATCTCATTCATTAAAGTGCTTTTTAAAGGACTCTTTAATACTAATAAAAAGGAAATTGGTTTAGAATCTATGATTGCTAAAAATCCTTTCTGAATCTCATTCTATGGGATTTTAAAATTACATTACATTAAATTTGATTCTTTCATAGTATATAATTATTACTGATTTCTATGACTTTGTAATAATAAGTCTTATGAAAACTTACCTCAATGCTTAGAGATGTTATCTCCTTAGAGTCTGGTAAATATACAAAAGAGAAATAAGTAAATTCATTTTTTGTTTAAATAAGCTTTCATTTTTTTTGTTGTTGTTGATATATTAGACTTGGCCTCAGAATGGGATTAGAAGATTAGTTCAATTTTACATTAGTGTTATTTTTAAGTAAATGTGGTGGATTTTGTGGTATGGAATAAAAGCAGTGCAATAAGCAAATCCAACTAAAAGCTTTTGGGGGAAACTTAACTACTGGCAAGCATTTAGTGCCTTTTTAAGGGTAAAATTTTGTTTAATTTCAGAAGGTTGAGGTGAGGAAAAACATGAGAGATCAAGAGAAGATTAATAAAGCTAGAACATAAGAACATAAAATAGGAAATGCAAAGTCAGGGCCAGCTGTTTGCCAATATGAATAGAATTACAGGAATAATTTGTATGGGTTAGAGGCCAAAGATAAAAGCACAATAAATTTCCAGCATAGTAGATTACCGAGAGAGCCATTTGAAATAAAAAAGCTACATAAATCACATTTGCAGAATAAAGGAATTTTGTTTTTTAAATGCAAGCCCCTCATTTTAAAAATATGTTTAGTAAGACTAAATAGGTATGTATGTATGTGTATGTGTGTGTGTATGGGTCCACGCACACATATAATTTTCACATCACCTTGAAGTTATACCCAAACCTTTGATTTCCCAAGCATTTTCTCTTCCAGAGATCTTAGTATTTTCGTTACCATGGCAACATGTTGCATTACATTTCCTTTTTTTATTTTTTTTGATGGTGTTGTATGAAGGTTGTGAAGATATAGTAAAAATGGCCTCTCATTTGATTATATATCCATTTTCTTTTATATCTAAGGGTTTTTTAAAAAAATCCATCACAGGTTAACTGAATTACAAAGATAGAAATCTCACAGTGGTGGGATGGTTTCCTTCATGTGGGAATTTCACTCAGAAACATTTGCTGAGTGGACAGATGACAAGGCATTAGTTGCTAGAAAGTTAAAAAGGAAATGCCCTATCTCCATGATGACAGAATTGTATGAGAAGAAAAGGAACACTTCCCTTTCGGTTGAGCCAGCAAATCAGCGTTTGGTACAAATTGAGTACGGTTTTGAATTTTATTATTCCTGTGGATAACAAAGACACCAGTTGAATAAATTGAGATCATCATCATATCCTCACATCTCAATATCTTCCCTCTGAATCTGAGATAAGAGTCAATAGAGAAGAGATGAAGAGCAGGTTACTAAGTAAGAGACAGATCTTTACCAGTTCATCCTAAAAAATGCATTTCTCTGCCCACTGATGTCATTTTTCATAAGCACCAGCAATGAGTCAGAAAAGCTATAATTTATTTCCTGCATAACCGATCAGTGATTATGAAATCAAGATGGCTAAACTTGAGTTGTTTTGTGTGCTTTTTAAATAGAGAAAACAATAATTGAAACACTAAGATACACCATTATTGCAACAAATAATATCACAATGAAATCTCTTGTAGAAATGCAGGCAACATTTACTCTGCACTTCTTTCAAGCCCTATATTCTGAAGATCATGTAGAATATCTTTAAATATTGGAAATGCATCAAATTTCCCTGTTGTAAAGTGAAATGTTAGAGAATTGATAACAATCATGTCTGTTTGAAACTGTTCAGAAAAGAGGGCTGAACATTTTCCAAACTTGAAAATGCCATTTATTTTATTATGAAAAAAGGAAGATAACAGCCTAAAATTATTTTCTAACATTCTGATCCCTGTTAATGAATCAAAATTTACACCAATCTGTTTTAAAATATAAAGTGTAATATTGTACAAGTTTGCTGTGCATGATTCCCAAATTCCACAGATACAAAAAAATTAGCAAAACTAAATTCTAGTTAATGTACAGAACTAGCCTTTGACTTCTTATTCCCGTAGTTGAATACATGTTACCTTCTGTATCAATAATGTTCATTATTATGTAAAAATGATTTTTATATTTCTACAGTTTTGTTTTCACTAGGAAACAAAAACAATAAAGCCCAAGCACTTTCCTTTGTGTTATCCTGCCTCAGTTTTAATTTAGGGCACAAGAGAGGATAGTTTTGGAGGAGGAGGAAGGCAATGTAATTCTAGCAGGTGCCTGAGAAAGGAAAGTAGAAGACAAGGAGAAAAACCTAGGCCCCCCCATAACAAATTGCCTACTTCACATTTCGGACCACCACTGATTTCAGAGGATGCTTAAGGGGCTACTGTCCCTTCCTAGCAGTACTTTGGAAACTTCCAGTCATAAATCACCAGATATTGACGTTCCAAAAACCACTCAAGTATTTCAGGCACCCTACTTGAAATTTCTCCTTCTCCTTCTGTTCCTTCCTTTTCTAATTCAAAGCATGCTAAGAACCACATAACTTGAAATAAAATGATTCTTAACTAGTTTTTGAAGAATGTTATTGTTTCCATTTTAGATATAGATGTGCTTAAACATGGTCATATGCTAAATAAATCTTCAAACTCCAAATGCTATAAAATATTTACTCCTTAGGTAAACATTTTTATATATGAATTGTTGAATCACAAATATGCTATACTCAATTTAATTCCTTTTATTGAGCCTTGTTTCCAATAAATGATGAAAACTTAATCTCAGTCAATTCAAGTTGGCCTCAGTCAATTTTAGCTGGATTTGCATCTAAATTTCAGGGACCTATGGAATGTCAAGTTTTGGGGTAGGTGGGGAGGATCTGGTCCTTGGGCAAGCTTGCTTATCAGTGACAATATCCCATGAGTTGCCCATGTCCCTTTGTGTTTCCAGTCATTGGGTCAAACAGACTTTTGTCACCATCATCTCAAATGCAAAGTTTTTTCCAAATATTTGACTGATCCTCCTGGACACCAAGGGAATACTGGCTGCTTCCTGTGTTTTGCTGGGTGTGTGTGTATGATCTTGGCTCTCTTCATCACATTTCCTTAGATGACCTCCATAAACACAGGCCAATATAAAAAGGAGAAAAAGTTCATCTCTGGAACACACGTATTTGTAGGTCTAACTTTCCTCCCAATTATACTCTCTTTTCCTCCCCTCTTCTCTTCTACAGATAAAAGATTGTAGTTCCTCTGTTGAGTGAGAACTGACTCTTAATAACAAACTATCATACATATTTCATTCAAGAAGCGTCAAAAGGCAAGATCTTGCTTCTCAGTTCTGTTATCAGTGAGTGCCCAGTTGCGATCTCATCAGAGCCACATTAGTCCCCAGTAAATCTTTGTATCCTCATAAATCTGCATCTCACCTGGATCTCTACCAGTATCAGAAGGTGGAAAGCAAATATTTGTCCCACATTTGGTTCTCTAAGATGGTAATGTTGAGATGAAAAACAGCATAAGGCTATGTGGGTGACATTTCCATCCAGCTCTCTAAGTTTTGTTATGTAATGTAGACACTCTAAGGTGGGGTCATTACTCATTCTCCCAAGAGGTCCAACCTTCTGCAGCAAGGACTCTATTTCCCCTCCTCATTAGCTCCCATTGCACCAGGTGTTTATTCATTCATGAGCAGCTTCATCTGAACTTAAAGTTAGTAGATGTATATGATGGTTTTACAACCTGAGTTTCCAATCTTCAGCTGTGCCTTCTCTCTGCTCACAGTTATTTTCCCATCTCCAGGCCTTGATCATATTGCCCGAATAAAGGAGAGGAACTCGGCTGAGCCCAGGCTCTCTGAGGATCTGTACGTCTCTCTCAAGTTTTGTGAAAGCCACCAAGTCTATTGTAGCCTCTGCGCTCGCATGTGTGGGTCATTTCCATGGGTTGGGGATTAGTGGATTAGTGGCCTTCTTTTCTTTCCTCTGCAGATATCCTTCAAATCTCCCAGAGGCTTAAAGCATTTGGCTGTATTTTTAAGCTCAGATCATTATTACCCATTGGTCTTAATACTGATGCTGCTGTGAGCTCTGAGATCCTGCTTCCTTCTCTGTTCCTAACAGTGTCATCAGTCCTGGATGTTGCCTTCATACTGGGTCTCAGGTCACGCAGTGGTTTTCATCAGTCAATGGAGAGGCCTTCATTCCACAAAGGATCTGAAAAATCTCAGAGACCACCCCCAAGCAGTGCACATACAAATTTCCTGCCATAAATTCAAGGTCAAGGGTCAAGAGAAATGTCTTTTGTGTATTTGTAAGTAAATTTAATTTAAACTTTGTGTCCCAGTTCCACTGGTGATAGAAACCAAATCCAACCCAAAATCATGATATTACTTATGTGTACTGCATCTTAAATGTAACACTAGGGAAGGTATTTGGTTCTAATTTCCAAAATAGCAAGTGAAGAAATGTGCATAAGACACATAAAATGCTATGGAGAAGAATTTACCATTCTACTGACATGTAGTTTGATACATGAGATATTTTAAAACAAAATGAGGATTAGAGGTGGGGAGAGTTCTATAAAAATTGACTATTTTCCATGCACATCCAATACTTTTTAAGCTATATTTGTGGCAATTACAGAATATATTCAATATATAAGATGTATGAAAGATCTTAACTTCCTAGGTGAGTGGTTATTAGTAAGAAAATAGTAAATCATGACCAAAATAATTAGACTAAATTATTATTACAATACAGATCATTATTACATTGACAAATTCATACTACAGGTCAAAACATATAGCCAGAGGGATAAAAACTATGATTGGAAAGTGCCAGATATAATAATACTAAGTTATAAACTGAGTTTTCTACTAATATAGTGCTGTAAATGTTTTCTAAACATATATTTGTTAATGAAATTGAGCTAGGGAATAATAAAGGCAGTAAGTCAGACATGCCCAGTGGCCTCAAGGAAAAGCGGGTATAAAGGATTTGTCAATATATGTGCACAGGCTTCACCCAATGAGGTAGAAAACCTCAGGCACAGGGCCAAAGACAGTGACATTGCAAAGCAGTCCTAGCAGTTTGGGCTGGTGAACACTAAGTGTGATACTGGGCATGGCATAATTGACCCAATTTTCACAGATTCTGCATTATATAAATTTCTCCAAAGTCCTTCTGTGGAAAACCAAGTCCCAAGAGATTCTCCTTGAAAAGAGGTTACATGGTCAAATAAGTCGAGAAAACACTGCTTAACAATGGCCATTTAGAGAACCAGGGTGTAAAAGGCTGTGAAAAGTCCTGTGGTATGAAAACTGGTTCAATGTCATTTAACCCGGTGTTTCCCAAACTCACTGGCACCCAAAGTCTTGTATTTATTTTTTTCTTGTAACATTTAGTAGCATCCTGTCAAACAGATGTTTTGAGGTACGCACTGGAAATACGGTCTTGATCTACTTCTCAAAATGTAAATGAATGCAGTAGATGGGCAGATGTTTTTTTCTTTTACTAAATTTACAGGGTTGACCTGGTACTTACACAACAAAATGTTGAGCAGAGTGAGGAACAGCAGTTAGATGCTATAAGGAAATGAATTTTGTCTCAATATAAGAAACTCTTCATAGCAATGTGAACATCTCAACCATATCTTCCTGGTGAAGACTCTACTGCTAGATAAGTCTTTCAACTCAAGTTCTTGATTCTGTATTCCAAGATTTTTATCCTAATATAGCTCGTAGCATCTGATCTCATCCCTTACCTTACCCCTAATTAATTTCCTTTCCAGAGTGCTGTGGAGCTGTTATATATAAATACGATTAGTTAAAACTGTAGCTACTTCTGCTTACTAAGAAAGCTAAAATACTCCAAGGGAGGGATAAAATGTCTGTAGTGCTCCCTCCCAGATCTGACCCAGAATGGGATGAAAGTGTGAAGAGCTGTATAGACAGCCCTTTGTTGAGGAGAATGCATTCATGAATCTTTGCCTGGACAGCAAAAGCAAGCTTGGAGCTGAGTTTGGGGGATAGAGTGCATAAATGTTATTTGTTCTACGTAAGAAAATGGGAGGAAATTAGGGAATCCTAAAAGGAAGGGGACAGAGAGATTTGAAAGCAAGTGCTGGCCAAGAAAAATGGAAGAGTGGCTAAAAGACTTTTAAGAAGAGGAATGTCTAATATTCTATTTTAATTTGTTTATAAAATTGCAATGTGAAACTTCTCCCCAGAAATCTCTTTATGCACTTCTTAGTGTAGTCCTTATTTGTTTATGTGGATGAGTGTGTATAAATAGAGATGGGATCTACATTCCACATTTGGATCCATGTGTATAGAACCCAGAGAGTGTGTATTGATCTTCGTATCTAAGTGAAGTGAGTGAAGCTCAACTCAAACTGACTGAAACTTCTTAAGGCCAGATGGATGGGTCTCAGTTCCTAACTTACCAATAAAAGTTTAACTTGGTACTGATAATCAATAAAATACAATAAAAATGAGATTTTCTTTTTCACCTATCAAATTGGGGAAGAACATTTTAATGATAATATCCAGGGAGGAAAGAGCCCTCTCATATTTGACTGGTGATAGTGAAAATTGATATATTCTTTGTATAAGAAATTTGGCAATGTGTATCAAAAATCTCAAACATGGGGAGCAGATGTAGCACAAGCACTTGGGTGCTCACCTCCCACATGGAAGGTCCTAGATTCGATTCCTGGTGCCTCCTAAAGAAAATGAGGAGATGATGCAACAAGCAGACGATGCAACAAGCAGAGGATGTAACTAGCAGGTGCCACAACAGGCAGATGCTGCAACCAGCAGAAGCTGCAAATAAGCAGACACCAGAAAGGAGATGATGCAACCAGTAGGGAGTGGATGTGGCTCGAGTGGTTGGGCATTTACCTCCCACATGGGAGGTCCCAGGTTTGGTTCCCGGTGCTTCCTAAAAAAGACGAGCAGATACAGCGAGCAGACAAGGACATAGGTGCAGGAGTCATTTGGACGGGGCAGGGGCAGGGAATAAAAGTAATTTTTTTAAAAGTCTCAAATATAGTCATGCATATTGGAATTCTATCCCTAGGAAATGAACTATGGGAACAGAGATTCATTGAAAACCTTTGAACATTGATATCTTTTACAGCATTATTTATAAAAAGCAAAATATGGATATATTTTAAATGTTTAATAAAAGGAGATTAGTTGAAATATTTATTATACAATAATACACTAAAAAGCTGGGTCACAGCTAAAAAAAATATTATGGAAGGATATTTAGTTCTTAAGTGAAAAGGACAAGTTATATTCCAGAATGATCTATAATACATTACAGAATGTGCTTATCTCCAGATGAGCTTAAGGAAGATTTTTTTTTTCTTTATCTTTTTTCTGTATTTTCCAAATTTTCACCAATAACATATAATATCTTTCCATTTATAAAGAAATTAAATATGCAGCTAAAACTCAGGCAGGAAAAAGTTTTCAGAATACGATTGTTGATCTTTTCTGGTAGCTTTTTAAAAATCTTTTGGTGAGTTTTGTCATATTTTAAGGTTCACTTTTGATCCTTTATTGTAGGAATGGGTTATAAAGCTTGAAAGGGATGTGAGGATTGGGTGACCCAATATAAGACTGACTCAACCTCAGGCTTCTATCTATTTATAATATTTTAGGACAGTGTAGCATTTCAAAAAACAAAATACAAGAGTGATGTAAATGAAATTCACTGTGGACATGTTTTCTCCTCCAGTGATAACATATTTTGATCACACAAGCAGACTGCATTTTGAAAAGATGAACTATTTTGGTATAAAGTAATCTTCATTTCTGTAATCATTAGAATCTCTATTACATTTCAGCCTGTCACAACCCACAGTTATAATCTAAAGCGCTCTAAGAAAACCCCGGTAAAAGGATGAAACAAGGGGAGGAAAAAAGTAAGTTAGCTTCCTCAGGATTAAATAGCAAAGAAAATAAAGGCTGCCACCAAGCATTTGCTTCACAGTAAGCATTTCCTTCAGCTATTAAGTAAGGTTGATATTTAAAGGCAAAATAATTGAAAATTATTTAAAGACAGTTGATCTCTTTTTCTTCTGCCTTCTCTCTAAAACAGGTTTTCTTCTAGAATCTCATTAAGTCACATGAAAAGCTGCAACAAGTTGTTATAGCAACAGGAATTTTAAAAGTAAATTAATTTTGCTACAAGGTGTTATTAAGACCAGGTAAGGGCAGCCTTGAATAATAATGGCTCCTCTCTGCTCTGCTAGAGAACTATAGCGCCAGTTGAGTTGCATGAGTTGCAACTAGAAGTGACACATCCTTGATTTATTATTATCTCATAACGATTCTTATAGGAAATGTGACCATAAATTGTGTTGGTTTTATTGCAAATTTGTATAGTCTACTTTTAATATGCCATAAAATTATACATTAAAGGAATTTTGCAGTTCATTGGTCCTTTCATTTCTGATGAACTTATACAACAAAAGTAGTTATAGTTTAGCCTAAAGAGTTCTACCTTAATGGGAACTTTTGATCTTTTAATGTCAGAGAAAGGTGTTAGAAAAAGTCTCAGACATAAATTAATTTTAGGGTTGAATTATTAAGCAGAAGAACAAATAATGCAGCTAGGACTTCTAAATTGAGGATAGTAAAGAAAAAAGTTATGAGTTTCCTCTCAAGTCCTTTAAAATTTTGTGGTTCTGGATTCTCTAGGGCAGTATTTCCCAAAGTCTGTTTTTTGAACACTTGTCCTAGAAAAGCATTCCATGGTCAAATAATGATACATTGTAACAATATAGATTCCCTTTCCTATTAGAGAGTCACAAAACAATTTAGTGTATTAAAAGCACTGCCGAATCCTGCTGGAAAGAGCCCATCTTAATTGTGTTTGACTCAGTATTTCACAAGCACTTTTGTCATTGAAACTATTCTTTAAATCTTTTTTTTAATGTTTAGTAAAACTGGCTAAAATTAGGTGGACACGCTCTGAGAAATCCTCCTTAGATTAAATTTTTGAGGTCTAAATTAGTGAGAGCTAAATATGGCTACTGTGTTTCAAAAATAACTTCAGATTGAGAAATTCATATTTCCTTCTTACTAATTTCTAGTGCTATTAGAATGGTTACTGATTACTGCTTCCCCCCTTCTTTTAAAAATATTTGTGTCAAGCTTTCTGTGAGTCATATGGTAGAATCTACCCACATCCTTTCTACTCATACAGAATATACAGTGACATGACCGCATGTACAGGAGCACACACACATACACACGGATCCTACAAGAGAAGGGAAAGTGAGGGAAGCAGGGACCACCCTAACACCGACTTTCAAGCAGATATGTCACCATGATGAAAAACTTCACTAAACCGGGAAGGCAGGTCTATATGATAGCAATCTGGAACTTCTGTTAGTGAAACTAAACCAACAAAGAAAACCTCAGTCCAAGTATGATGGTTGAGTGGTAAAGCCGAACTCAAGAAGTAGAAAGAGTAAAAAGAAAGAAACAAACAACAATGAAAACAAAACAAAAAAAATGATGATGCTCTCCTTTCTCCAGAACACACAAAAGCCCTGGCACCTGACTGGGAGAGACAGATCAACTTTCTTGGCTCGTAAGCTGTCATAGAGTTTCAGCAGCAGAAATTTAACAACAAAAGATCTGCCATTTTACTTCCTTACTGAACATGTAGCTTTAGGATTTCAAATCAATTTTTCTTAGAATCTACCCTGGTCATCTGTCCTTGCTAAAATGTCTTCTCAGCATAATGTAAATCTGGAAGAAAAGCTAATTTGCAAAGACTTTTAAAAAGCACCAATCCACTGGTAGAAAGAGTATATTTCCCATGCATATCTAGGCACATTTAAAATCAATAGATAAAGTTATATTAAAAGTCCTCATACTCACACCTATTGAGGCAACTGAAGAAAGGATTTAAAAATCAGTTGTCTAAAGGAGTTTATACAAAAATGGTATTGCCCAGCAGAGTCCTAAAAGAACCATGTAGGATCCAAGTACCTCTACTCTGCACCAAGCAGAGATGGCCTGATGTCCAAGCCATGAAGTGAGATGAATGGTGCTAGCATGTGAGACTCAAGAACACCCTGGAGATGTGCTGAAGCTGTACTTCCAGGCAGTGGAACAGGTACGCAGACTTGCCAGTCCTCACTTCTTAGTGGGGAAGATTAGTTGCTCTGCAGCAAGGTGAATTGGATGGCAGCAATGCCTGATGGTGAGTCAAAGGGACAGGCAAAATGTGAATCCAAGAGCAGGAGCAAGCATGGATGTCAGGATGCAAAACCAAGTGTTATCTATCTATAACTATGGATAGCAGTAATACTATGATGATGTTCTTTCATCATTTGTAACAAATCTGTCACAACAATGTAAGGTACAGTTGGTAGGGCCATGTATGGGAATCTTGTACAGTAGGCATGATTGTTTTGTAAACTCACAACTTCTCTAATTAAAACGAAAGTGCACAAAAAACCAAGGTGTTGTATTTGGCCTAAATAATATGGGGAATTAAAAAAACAACATTAATTGGGGGTTTTCTATTTACAAGATACTATACAGGGTAAAAAGGATACTTAAAAGTAAAATGACAAATTGCCTAACTTGCAAAAAGAATGCAACCTAGTTGACAAGATGCTTAAACAATATAAAATGGTGAATGGCACAATCCGTAGCTATTACAAGATATCAGAGGTAAAATAGCTCTATGGAAGGATTGCTGGTCTCTCATTATCCTCTTCAGATTGGGGTGGTTTGGGGTAAATGCTCTTGTTGGACCTAGCCTCCATGACTCTCAGTGTATTTGAATCAATACACTTCTAGTAAACAGAGAAAATCGATTATGTTCTGTATCTGATTTTTTTAATTATCTGGTTAGTGATTATCCAACTAAATGGAGTTTTAGAATTTAAGCTAATGAATGTTTATTGAGTACCTTGCTTACAAAATATTGGGATAAAGTGAGTAAAACAGTCTTTGCCCTCGGGGTTTTAAAAATTTAGAGCACAATGCATTAAACAACAACAACAACAACCAACAGAGAGCAGAAATCAAAGGAGGCTTAGCTCCATACCCAAAGGTAGCAGAACACTGTTAGGGGAGGTGTTAGGGAAACATCACAGACAGGTGGGGTTGGGGGGAGTATTTTAGGAAATGATTCATGGAAGAGCTGACCCCTTAAATGAGCTTTTGTGGCTAGAATGTCAAAAGGTGGAGAGGAGGGCATGTAGGATGGAGACATGTTCCAAGTGCAGACAATATCAGCAGCAAAGCATGAAAGCCAGAAAGGACCCAGTGCCTGGTGAGACCAGCCAATCACTTAGTTGGGCAGAGCCAGAGAGATCTTGTACTGCAGAGGAAGCTGGACCAGTCGGTGGAAACACATTGAAGAAGATCTTGAATGCCAGACAGAAGAGTGAGTAAAGGTTGCAGAAAGCAAAATTACTGATTGAAACTTTTTGAGCCAGAAAGTGGCAAGATTAGTTGTTTCTGCACAGAAACAAGAATTTTAATTTAGTCAAAGACATTTAGATAAATTGGAGACTTGGGTAACTGGAGTCAGAGAGAGCAGTCAGAAGACCATTAGTATCATCTAGGTGAGAGGTAATGGAATGCTGTATTGAGGTAGTGAAAGTGGAAATTGCTTTTATATCCTTGTTTATTTTACTCATAAAAGAAACGCATTGCTATTACCACATCCTACTTTCTAATGTTTCTTTTAAATCACAGCCTGGATTAGACATTATATGGCTTGTAATGAGAATGGTAAAATGTATTGTTCTTATTATTGCAATTTGAATAACAAATATTGAATGAACAACAAAACACCCCAGACAATAAAAATGATTATTAACCCATTTTACAAGCTCTGCACCCAATTATATTTTTATAAATTACAGTTCCAATAGAGGTAAATGTGCTCACAAGTTCCTTGTTAACAAGGTCACCAGTATAATTTGAATATTTTCAGCAGCTGTTGCTCTCACACCTAAAGAGAGAAACAGCTCCAGCTATGTAGGGCAAGCTAATGGAAATGCTAATGAGTCTAACAGATTTTTTCAAAATAGAATCATAAACCTTCCATTCACGAGGATTCAACAGTTACAAAACCAAACCAGAGGAGAAATGATCTGTGTTCAGGAATTCAACACTGCAACATTGTTTGAATATTTGACATAGTTCTTGACTTAGGCTTGGCAAAATGTGTATGCTATAAATAGAGGCACAGGGACAAAGATGACAAGATACCACATAATTCCATTAACACAAATTGCACTTTTAAGAGAATAAATAAAGAATGCATTAAAAGCATGCTTTATTTCCCCTCCTTATTAGAATTACTATATAGAGGCCATATCAGTAGCAATATCATGCTCTATATGACTAAGTTAAAATCTATAAATCACAGTGATACAAGTGGTATTAAATAATTAATACAATTAAAAATTAGTCTTATAATAATCAGTTGTGTCTAACTATTTTCCTGTTTCTTTGTATAAATAGAGATGGGGTAAATTTAAGAACACTACTAAACTATAAATTTTCATTTTGTTGATGTTCTTTTCCATTCCTTATGCATTGTGGGACTAGTTTTGAGAACTTACTGAAGGTTACGAAATGAGATCATAGTGTCCATAGAATAAGAACAGACTGTACAAGTAGGAATATAAAAAAAATGTTTTGTACAAGGACAGCATCCAAGTGGACTTTCTGGCTTGGTGTAAAAGGTCATGGAGTTTTCAGACTTAAACTTTGACTGAGACATTGTGGCATGAAGAAAATTTTACCACACTCCTACAAATGCACAGTCTGAATGTGTATATTATACTAAAGAAAAGAATAAATAACGGGCAAGAACTTGTAAGAACTCTTCCACTCCTTCAAAGTCTAACAAAATTTCAACACAGAGAAAAGAATCTCTTGAGATACGTCATTCAAAGGCTTATTCCTAAACCAAATCCCAAGTAGTCCGAAAAATAAGTTAAAAAAAAAAAAAAAAAAAAAAAAGTCATAGAAGCGAAAACACATGCTTATAAACTTCTTGGAGCCAGACTTCATACTTTGGTGTGTTCTGTACAGAGTTTCACACAGTACTTAGTTAATTTGTATTTTTCTTTTATTTGCCCCAAGTGTATTGGAAGAAAGGCAGACTCATTGAGAAGTCATGTTAACACTTTCAGAACACAAGGTTTTACATTTTTAAAATTACCTTATTGGCTTGTAAAAGAGAATGAAATGGAAAAACGAAGATTATCACTGAATTATCTAAGGCGAGAATAAAAAGAGCTAAATTATTCTAAAATAGTAGTGATGATTTACCTAATTAGCATTTACGGCTTGCAATCTGTCCTAAAAAAGAAAAGGTAATACAACAATAATTGGGGAGTAGATTATGCTTAAGCAATGTAAGATTAATGAATTGTATATAGAAAAATAACATTAGGTTAGATTTTATAATTTCATCCTCAAAAGCAATTTTCCCTGAGTTAATTTAATATATTTTTAATTACTCAGCATTTTAAGACCTTCCAAATTTTCTTAGAGCTGAAATTTCTGATTTTATTTTTAAAGAAGACTTACTTTGAGTTTTGCATCATGCTAAATATTTTGCTTATCAGCAATTTATTATAAGGAAGTTTTTTTCTGATTTTTGAGGGGTGTTAGGGGAAGTAAACTAAATGAGCATAGAGAAATTCTTTAACAATTTGTTTTGATTTAACATTCAACAAGGGAGAGATTTGTTTCCTCTGCAGGTTTTAAGAGATTTAAACATGGCCATTTATGTTCAGCTTAGTAAAGCTACTGATCATTTCATTTTCTTAGCAGTAAAGTGTCCTGAGACCATTATTACTTTAAAACAATAAAATAGCCTGGGCTATCTAAACCATCATTCTACAATGTAGATAACTTATGCACAGATTGTTAACATGAGCCTATAGTTCTGCCTTTATTAGATAATAATAATTGAGTCTGATGGTTTAGACGTGCCCCTTGAGAGAGCAAAAAGAGAAAACCAGCAGGTTCACAATGAGAAAACTTATTTTTTTAAAAAACTAATTTAAGAATGCAAAAAAGGCAAGTTGTGTGACATTTAGGGGGGAAAAAAATAGACTTATACTTCTCAAAGTTCTCCCAGAATATATCTTATATTAAAGCTTAAAACAATATTTGCTGTCCCTTACTCAAGGAGATTTAAATTATATCATAATGAGATAACATGGATAAATGGCAATTTGATAAAGATATGTCATATTATTAAATACAAAGGCAAGCATTTAATTAATTTCCATTTGGCAAATATTGATTTTGTGTTCTTTGTATGTCAGGCTCTAAGGAAACAAAGGTGGAAAAATGCATGTCCAGTCTTCAGGGAACTCTCAGTCCAATTAAAAATTTCTGTCAAAAGCAATGAGAGGAGAGTTCTCCTCTTGCTATGCCAAACTAGCTTCTATCAGACCCACCTTCCAACTCAAAATAACCAGAAGCCCTGGAAAATATATTAATTAAGAATCTGTTTGAAGATCTTGAGCTACCAAACTTGAGTTACCATGTTTTGCAAATAAAAATACAAGACACTCAGTTAAATTTGAGTTTCATATAAATACAAGTAAATAACTTTAAGTATAAATATATCCCAAATATTGTATGGGACATACTTATATCAAGAAATTATCTGTTGCTTATCTGAAATTCAAATGTAACTGGATGTCCTATATTTGTGTGGCAACCCTATACTAGAGTAAGGCAGTAAGAAATTGAGGGGCTAAGATTTGGGGGAGAGTAGAAATCCAGACAAGTGAGGCTTTTTCCCCAAAAGTTATTGGCTGATTCCAAAGCCAGCAACTAAGAACCCGAGAAGCAAAGTGAGAGTTCAAAAACATTTATGGAACTTGAGGGGCAAAATTAGAACTTTTGAGAGCACCAAGGTAAAGCAGCTTTAGCCAGCCCTTCTTTGATAAAGTCGTAAGAATAAGGATCAACTGGAGAGACACCTGCCCTCAGAGGAGTTGAAACCCAACCTCAAGTCATGACTGCACATGGTGACAAGGTAATCTGGGGTTTCTGGGGCTCCTAGACTTCCTGCTTATCAGAAACCAAAATAAATCATCTCAGGATAAAGGGAATAACATTCAATGTCTCCAGATACTTCTACTTGTACAATGTTCAGCATCATTCAAAAATAAAAGAGCATAGAATAAAACAAAGTGAGAACAAAAATCAAGGGAAAAAAAAAGAGGTTATCAAAATTGCCCATAAACAAATGTAAAAATGTGTTCAACACGAGTAATCATCAGGGAAATACAAATTGAAATCATAATGTGATATCACTATATCCTTACCAGAATGCCTTCAAGCCTTCAATTAAAAGCACTGACATCATCACATGTTGGGGAGGGTGTGAAGCAACTAGAACTCTACCATTGGAAGTATAAATTGGTATAAGGACTGTGGAAAGTGATTTAGAATTTACTACTAAATTTGAGTATACTCACATTGTATGACCCAGCATTTCTATAGCCAGGCATACATCCACTGAAAATGTGTACGCATGTACATCAAAAGACACATGTAAGAATGTCTATAGCAGCTTTCTTCACCAACTCAAATGTCCATCAAAGTAGACAAACAGAATTCTACAAAGCAAAGGAAATTAACACACTACAAAGACACACAGCATCCTGGGTCACTCCACAAGCAGGATGTTGAGTCACAGAAGCCAGACTATAAGGTGTACATACTGTCTGATTCTACTTACATAAATCTCAAGATTAAAAAAAAAAAAAAGAGTGCTAGACATCTGAAATAGTGATTACCTTCAGGGACCAAGGTGGGCATAACAATGGGAAGGGGACACTTCTCTTATGCTATTATGTTCTATTTCTTGATCTGGAAGTAATTATTCAAGGATGTTCACCTTGTGAAAATTTGTCAGGCTGTACACTTATGATTGGGCATTTTTCCTGTATGTATGTTATTCTTCTATTAACATTCTCAATATTTACAATTTTTATAAATATTTTAGCGTTTAAAAGAATCAGCCTTAACAAAAAGCTTCCACATCTCAGAAATGCAAGAATTATGAGGTTAGAACACACGATGAGGGAAGCGGCTGTGGCTCAATCAGTAGGGCTCCCGTTTACCATATGGGAGGCCCCGGGTTCGGTTCCCGGGGCCTCCTGATGAAGGCAAGCCCGCCCACACAGCGTGGTTAGCTGACCCAGCGAGCACAAGCAGCAAGGGGGTGATAAATGAATAAATAAATAAAATCTTTAAAAAAAAAAAAAGAACACACGATGAAGTGAAGAAGGACAAAAAGCAATTTTAAGGTGTGAGGGGCATTGTAAAGCATTGATTTTTATAGACTTTAAAATGTATTTTATCAATAACATTTTCAAACCAAGTCAACCATTGAGATCCAAAGCTTTTGTGCAGCAATTCAAAGTTTACTTAGATGTATTACTAAAGTTGATGCACTTATTAATGCCCATTTATCCATGGACAGTATGGAAATGACTTTCATCTATTTTTTAAAATATATGAAACATTGTATTCCAGCTTAATCCCTAACCATCTTAGTCAATTTGACATCAATCTATTTCACACATTGATGTCAGTACAGTATTTTCAAATCCAAATCCACATCTGCCTGGGTTACTCTGAAGTTAAAAGTCCTTGCGTGGCTTTCCACTGCCTACATAATAAGAAAGCCCAAGCTCTTTAATTAATTAATTAATTTATTTATTTATCCCCCACCCCCACCCCCCATTGACTACTCTCTGTGTCCATTCACTGTGTGTTCTTCTGTGTCTGCTTGTCTTCTCTTTAGGTGGCACTGGGAACTGATCCTGGGACCTTCTGGAGTGGGAGAGAGGAGCTCAATCTCTTGTGCCTCCTCAGCTCCCTGATCTGCTGTGTCTCTTATTGTCTCTCCTCTATGCCAGTTTTTGTTGCATCATCTTGTTGTGCCAGCTCTTTGCGTGGGCCAGCACATCATGCGGGCCAGCTTGCCTTCACCAGGAGACCCCAGGAATTGAACCCTGTACCTCCCATATGGTAGATGGGAGCCCAATTGCTTGAGCCACATCTGCTTCCCCCAAGCTCTTTAGAATATTCAAGTCCTCCCTTACTTACCTATACCCTGTACCACCCTCAGCTTTCACTAGTTTTTTGCCTCAAGTCTCTTTATTTCCTCTCTCTCTTTTTTTAAAACCTTATTTCAACTTCAAAAAGCAAAATAACAGACAAAAGGCATCTTAAGAACTTATGGAAGGAAACGGATGTGGCTCAAGAGGTTCGGCGTCCGTCTACCATATGGAGAGACCGGGGTTCGATCCCCGGTACCTCCTGGTTAAAAAAAAAAAAAAAAAACTTATGGAAGCATTACTTTAAAAAATCCTGTCCAAGCACATTTACTTTTTTTAATCCTAAAAACAAACTCCACTGTTTCTCCAATGTTTCTCTTTATATTTTTATTTCTGGTTACACACACCACTGCCTTGCTTTTCCCCACAAGATACCTGGATACGCTCTATGTTTTCCTATCTCCTTGCTTTCCTTCATGCTCTTGTAGCTGTTCCCTAATCCTGGAATTCTCCATTCTTACTCTCTCCTTGTCCTGCCCAGTGAAATCTGCCCACCTTTCAGAGTAAGGCTTCATGTGGGCAGTAGTCCAGAACTGAACATAAAGACCCCTGCTTGAGCTCTACTACTGAGCTACCTGACCCTGAGCCACCCACATCACCTCTCAAACTCTTCTATTCTGGGCTATAAAAGTAGAGAATTGGATCAGAAATAGCATCATCTAACATTTCCACTATCAAGATTTTATTCTTTAAAAAAAATGTAAATGTATACAAGGAGAGTAAAAACTTTCCCTTTTCAACTCAGTTCCCCTCTTCAGAGGCAACCAATATCACCAGATTCTTCTTTAGCCTTTTAGAGCTATTTTATCCATATACTAGAAGACATGTAAATTATTTTCTCCTCTTTCACACAAGATGTATTTGCTGTTTTGTGCATTGCTATTTTTTTAACTTAGTATAAAAAGGAGTTAATTCAATATTCCTATAAAAAGTTTCATCCTTCTTTATAGCTATATTTTTCCACAATATGGACTTTCATAACTTAACTAGTGACCTACCAATGGACATTTAGATAATTTGTAATCTTTTGTTATCACCAATAATATTGTAAGACATAATTTTGAAGATAATTTATTTCACATGTATGTAGATACATCTATTGGTTAGATTCTTAAAAGTAGAAATGCTATGTCAAATGGTATACATATTTATAATTTTTATGCTATTGCTAAATTTCATTTGATAGGCATATATCCAATTTCTACTCTATCAGTGAAGTAGGAGAGTTTCTATTTCCTCCATACTTTTGCCCACAGAGTGTTTATCAAATCTTTGGTTCTCTGACAAATATGGTGGGTAGAAAATATCTCCATCAATGTCTAATTTGCACTTCTATTATTATGAATGAGCAATGAGCTTAAGCATAATTTGAAAATCTATTTGTATTTCCTTTTCTTGAAAATATCTGATCGCAGAATTATCCCATTTAACTATTGGTTTGTTGGTATTTTCCTTATTGATTTGTAGGAGCTCTTTATATGTTAATTAAAAAGCCCTTTGTAATATGAGTTACAAATGTTTTTTCCGAGTTTATCATTTGTATTTTGACTTGGTTACGGTAGTTGTGACAGTTTGAAGTTCTTTTATGAATCCCCAAAAGAAAATGATTATGTTCTTGAACTAATTCATTCCTGTGGGTGTGGGGCCCTTTTAAAAGATTGGACTATGTCAGTGAAGAATGAATCAGATTGGGTCTCCACCCTCTTGCTGGGTCTTAAATAAATGGAGACAGAGAGAAAGAAGACCCAGAGAAAGGAAGCTACCATTTTGACCCTGCCACATGAGAGAGAGGACTTGAGGACCACTAGCAGCCAAAGCTGAAGCACAAAGTCCCCAAGAGACTGGGCTCACAGAGCATCTCAAGGCTGAAGAGACGAGCCACATACCTGATAGCTCACAGCTCAACTAGGGAAGAAAGTGGACCAGCCGAGATTGAGAGACCAGCCAAATACCTGATCATGCACAGCTGGGCTCTGGGAGATGGTGAGCCAGAGAGGATAGCAGGGACCTCGGCAGAGCCCAACTGCCATCTTGCTTTGCCACATTGTGGGACCCCAGGATCACCAATAGCTGACTTTGGTGAGAAAGCATCTATTCTGATGCCTTCATTTGGACATTTCCCAGCCTCAAAACTGTAAGTTTTTACTCCAAATAAAATTCCTGCTATAAAAACCAACTCATTTCTGGTACTTTGCATTGGCAGCCCTGTGGCAAACTAAGACAGTAGTTTTACCGTACAGATAGTTTTTAGTTACATACAGCACAATTTGACAATTCTTTCTTTCTTAGTTTTGAGGTTTTTATGTAATATTAGAAAAGCCTTCCCCACTCTGAGATTATTTTTAAAATATCTCCCCATGGTTTCTTATAGATTCTTCTTTTTAACCTTTATATTTTAGATTCATCTGAAACTTTTCTGCTTTAAGGCATGACATATAAAGTCGAAGTTTTCTGTAAAGGACATTCAAAAATCTTATGAATCAACTCATCATAGTAGTTTCATTTTTTGCAATTATTTAATAATAATCAATTGAAAACTGCATAATTTCCAAATGCAATTATAAATTTTGTAGCACTTTTAAATTTGTAAGAGAAGAGTGATATACACATGTGAAATATTTTGCCTTACATATGGATTTTGTGGTATTCTCCTTTTTCTAATTCAATGTACAAGCCCCTTCATCCACATACATTTTCTCATATAGCCACCAGGCATTTGGAACCTACAGGTTAGTAATCACTGCTCTAGATTATGATCAGAATATTCTATGTCATATTTTGCACATGATACTAACTCCTCTCTGTCCCTCTATCATTTTTCTATCATCTTTGAATACAAATTATGGTGATATAAAAGGCAACCATTATTGATATTTTATCTTACACTTAGAATGAGAAGTGGAAGAGGTATTTGAAGCCAGAATATGAAAGAAAAGCCTTGACCCAGTGACATCATCAAACCTCCAGGAAGGTACTTAATTATATCCCATTAAAAAGCTCAAAGCTCTCTTGTGATTTAGGCATAGTAACATGATTCAAGGCTCAAGTTAAGGTTCTTTTCTCCATGGAAAACTCATCTCTGAAACCCTAAATGGGACTTGCAGCTAGTCTTCTTTGCTTAGAATGCCCAATTGTCATAAACAACCATGTCTGTTATTTTTGGATGTGGGCTACCACTGAAAATGTTTTACTCTCTTAATTTGATACAAATTGTGAGTATTATACCTTTTCCACTTCAATTACCATGAATTATAGCTTTGTGAGTTCTCACATAATTCTATATTAGTTTGACATAATCTTTCCTGAGAATTCCTTATACTTTTATTACATATTTCTCATTTCCTCCCTAAAATATGTATACAGTGGTTGATAGAAGACATGAAATCAAGAATGGCACTTGGATTTTATCTTAGTTAACTGAAATGGGGAGAACTTGGAGAGATTTTTTGGAGGGATTAAAAACCAAGAGCTGCATTTTGAAAATATCATTTCTGATATGTCCATCAGTAGTGTAAAAGGAGATAGGAAGATGAAAGTTGGGCACATCTAGGCTAGAGACAGAGATTTGACAGTCTTCAGGATAGAGAGACTATTTAAAGGCCCAGGACTGAATGAAATTACTTAGCAGAAAGGGAGGCAAGAAAAGAGAAGAAGGTTCAAGACCAAGTTTTGGGATTGGATAGAGGAGAAGCCTGCAGAAGAGACTATGAAAGATAAGCCAGTAAGGGAGGGGAGACAGAAGAGCATGGTTCCAGAAGACTCAAGAGAGTAGGGGTGTTGAGGGAGTGGTAGGCTATAGTGATTACTGCAGTCAGGGATAAGAAAAGGATAGATAACTGTCCATTGACCTCTGCAGAAGCAGTCTCAGAGATGATGGGATGGAGGCCAAATTGTCATGAAAAGTGATTTGAATGTTGCAATAAGGATCTGGAAGCAGCAAGATTAGACAGCTCATTCCAAAATAATTGAGTGATGGGCTGGTAGCTGGAAGAGAGGGAGACTCAAGGGAAGGTCATTTTGATTTGTAAGATCTTACAGACTGCGACAACAAACCTAGTAGGAAAACAAAATAGGAATGCTGGACAGTGAAGAATTCCCATTTGAGACTGGTGGGTATACATTTAAATGAAAGCATGGGGTGACTTTGTCATCAATGATCCACTAATTGCTTACAGCTAAGGAGAAAGATGTTTGGGGTCAACCTGAAATAAGACTTTTTAAGGTAAGGAGTCAGTCTTCAATGAAAGAAGGAAATATGAGGAAATGTGGGAGATGGTAGAGGAATCCAAATTATATGAGCCTCAAAGAAGCAGAGGATTTTGCAAGTGAATGGGAGAGAAATGTTTTAGAAATATAGACCCATGCTCTTTCTTGAAAACAGGAACAAGTCTGAATATGTCTATGGTTAGATAATAGAAAGTCTTATTCTACACAATGCAGAAGAGATGTCCTCAATGCTTTACATTCCACCAAACACTCAACTTCACTCCTGCTCTGTTCTGACAGTGTCTCAAATGGGAACAATATAAAGGGATTCTATATTGCTGGATGAAGACAAATCAGCAAATTCTGTCACCCTTATGACAGTAAAAATCCCAAAGCACAATTTTCTAGAGAGTATTCTAAGTATATTCTAATTTGGGAAATAGAATAAGATCATCTTAAATAGATTTCCTATTATTTCTGTGTAATAGTTTCTTGTTTGTACTGTAATATATTATTAGAATAAGTGAGGCATAGGATAGGCACTGTTGAGAGTATCTTCAGAGATTTAGATACATGAAGTTACTGATCTACCTGATAACCTGCACACTTTATAAATGAGTTATTGAACTCTCTGCCAAATTTCAGTTTAAACCATGATTCAGTGATTCGATTGCACATTTATAAAAGTGAAAGGAGACAGTGTGACCCACTTGAGCTAAGAGCCTACTTATTGAAGTGGGCATTAAGATGTGGAAGGGCATATAAAAGTAAAGGAAAAACAATCAGAAATGTTGGTAAGCTTCCAAGCTTGAGGCATCACCTTGAATATGCTTGCTGTAAAGAAAACATTCTGAAGTGGTAAAAAAAAAAAAAAAAACAGAGAAAACAACAAATCCAGTCATATATTTTCTGTCATATCTAATTCAAGTGCCCTTTCCTCCACTTTTGCCAAAAACCATTGACCCCTGAATTTTGACCCTCACCCTTTCAACCTTCAGAAGGATACTCTTGAGAGTATTAGCCAATGTTTCCTAAATCCTGGTCCAAGGAATGCTGTTAGGTTGGCTGCCTCAAAACCTCCTTGGAAACTGGAAAATTAGAGATTTCACGGTTGTAGTCCCAAAAGATTTTCATTGTCTAGGTGTTAGGTGGAGTGCAGGGGATTGTAATTAAAAATAAATTTGCCCAAATGGTTATGATAGCCAGCCAGATTTGAGAACCACTACTTTAATCTATCTAATGCATAGTATCAACGAATAACTTGGTGATGGCTAAATGTTGATGCTTCAGGACTCTAATGCTTCAGGGATGATCCCATCAAGAGCAAAGGCTATGATGAGCTCCACCATTCCCTCTGAAACCACTGTCAAAGGCAGAGCGTTGACTGTAATGTGCCGTTATTCATGAGCAATGATAGAACAGATCAGCAGCACCGTTTTCTGTTTGTTTGTTTGTTTGCTTTTGTGTAGTGATATTGGTACTTGGCCACCCAAACTAATTTTCCTATCTCCAATGACCCCTGATTCACTTGGTAAGATCAAGAAGTTCCTGTGTCAGTTCACTACCCAAACCACATAAAACTCAGTTATACATAATCACCACATTGAGTGTGGTGGCTGATTGAGGCTATGATTCAAATAACATTTGACCATGACAATTTACTGATAATACAAAGTTAACTTTCATAGATAATGTTAGAAATTCTAGTTCGAAAGAGATTGATGCCTAGGTTGGTGTTGAACAATTTCATTATTAATAATTATTTTATAAATTGTAAGTTGAAAATAATATTTCTAAATTAATAAATTACCTTATATAATAAATGAGTTTAAAATAGAAGTTAGTAACTACATCCATTAATCAAAGATAAGTAAATATTTCATTATGTCATCAAAAGCTCTAAAAGTTTTAATTCTTCATTTCTTACAGGGAAAATGAATGATTACTTCATTTTAGGGATTGCCTTATATGCAGGTCCATAAGCTCCATAAATAATCACCATATGTTGATAACTAAGTTAACAGGTTAACTCAATTTACTTTGGGGATGTGTTAGAGCAATATTGATGACATAGTTGGTTGTCCCCCAATATTTGTACTCTTCTTTTTTCAGTAATAGAGCTTCTGATTTTCAAGAACATATATAGCTACTCAGAATAAAGACATTCACATAGCAAGTTGTAAACGGGTGACTCAGTTCCATCCAATGGGATGATTGGGACTATGTATGCAGCTTCCCATAAATTCCTTAAATGGATTTGACATCACTTCTATTGTTCTTTCTCCTGCTAGCTGGTGGAACCTAGGTGTGATGGCTGGAGCTTGAGTCATCATCTTGGCCTGAGAAGAAACCACATGCTAGATATAGCAGTGCTATGAGATAAAAGAAGCTTGGGTCCCTGATAAGCATGGCACTTCCATAACTATCCTGGAATAACTACCTCTTGACTTTATTTCTATAAGAGAGAAAGAAACTCTACCTTATTAAAGCCACTGCTGTTTTGGGTTTTGTTATTTGCCATCAAACTTAATCTCAACTGATTTTGATCCATTATAAGTTGACACACTGGGCAGTTGCTTGGCAGGCTTGATACTTCACTTGGCACCCTTAATATTATTTCCCTTAACTTAGCCAAACCTGCCTTCCCACCCCTCAAAAAAAGGAAAAAGAAAAAAAAAAGTGGATAAATTGCTACGAGGCCAATAATGCTTTCTTCCCCCTTCTCCACTCATGGATCAGAAAGGAGGAAGGGGTAGCCAGCTAGGTGTCCTTCCAGCAGAGTGGCAGAAAGGGGACTCCTGGTGTCATATATAGTCCATCTATAAATAATTCACACTTGACTGGGACAGGAACAAAAGCAAACTGTCTTTGTTAAGGCCAGAGGTGAGTTGTTAGCACGGTGAATGTAGTGCCTGTCTGCTAAAGAGTGAGAAAGTGTGGAAACTTTGATGTTTTCTAAGAAAGGCACTCCATGAATCTAAAATGTTATTATACACTATTACTCACTGAGATGGTTTGTGGCAAAGGCAGATTCTGGTAGGCAACTGGCTATATTGTCTCTTGGTGTTTTTTTTAAATAACGTATGTGTCAGCCAAATAGACATATGCCTTAACAGCTTTTAATTATTTCTACTGTTTGCTTGCTTATTTGCATTAAACATGACTTTAGTCTTTTACATATTCATCTGAAATCTCCTTTCCCTTATCCTTTGTAATCACTTCTTTAATAATTGCTGCCAGGTCTGTGGGGATTTTTGTAAAAACAATCAGCCTTTCTGCAAGCCAAAACAGCATTTACCTTGAAGTTCTTTTTTTTTTCCCTCTCTTCGTAGTTTCTGCTGATCTTTCCTGGCAGGAGGAAAGTTTCACTTGCTCCCTGCACTAACTTGTTTTCCTACACTGCAGTTCAAGTATAACCCTGTTTGACAACAATGCCACTGGCAGCTTGACAGTGGGAGTGTCTCCCCAAAGGTGTCTTTCAGCAGCAGATGAAGTAATTCCTAGTACTTGAGCTTTAACTCCGTTAACTTCATAAACGGTTTTGAAAGGGGTTCGTAGCACGATATTATTATGTTGCTTTGGATTTAATGGAAAGAATGTGTCACTGGAGATGAACAAAGAGTTGTGTTTATGTGGTTCACCATTGAGCTTCCTCAGGGTAAGTCAACAAATAAATTGTGATAAATTGTGAAGCCAGACCACAGCACCTACATTTTCAGTCCAGTATTTTCCCATAGAGCAAGCCCTAATCTGAATCATGAAGGAAAATGTTGGCCTTGCAAGCTATTTTGTGAAATACCATCTACACAACCTACAACACCCTCCGTAAATAAACCAGATTAACCAAATGATGCATAATACATAAACCTGGAGAAGCACGTACTTTTGAGAAGATGGGCCCTAGAATGAAAGAAAGCCAAGATGGTGAACTATTTCCATTCCTCTGAGTGCTGTTTTTCATGAACCCTGCAAGAACTGTAGGCAAGCTGCCAAGTAGGCAAGGTATTAGCAATCAGTGGTATATTCTTAGGAGTGGGTCAAATGCTACTTCCTGTTTAGGCACACCTCTTCCCAGCTGGCAGGGTTATGTCATATTTCTACAGGGTTTTAATGAACAATCAGGCACTTCTGTGAGCCTTGAAACAGGACTCTTGGATATATACATATATATCGCCCTCTCAGTTCCCACCCCCTGCCCTGCACCCACTGCTTCTGATCTCTGACTAGTTTTCCTTTTCTAGAGGAGAATGAACGCTGAACTTTGAATCAGAGGACCTTGATCCAAATTACGGTTGTCAGATAAAATACCAGATGCTCAGGGAAATGTGAATTTCAGATAAACAAGGAATGTTTTTTAGTGCTAGTATATCCCAAACATTACATGGGCCGTACTAATATAAAAAAAAAAAAAAATTGATTCTTTCTTTATCTGAAATTTAAATTTAACTGAACGTCCTTTATATTTATTTGCTCAATTTGGCAACCTTTTTCCAAATTCAATTTCTGCCACTAACTCAAACAAGTCATTTAGCTTTAGAGGTTCTCATTTTCTTCATCTCTATAAGGAAGGGGATGAAATTGATGGGAGAAAGGAAAAAGATCAGTGTTAGTACTTATCTCTCAATATCAAGCTTGTTTTAGCCAATTCAATACATGCTATTTATTTAACAGCTTCTTATTGAGTAGCCTGCGACCTAGGCAGTGTGTTTTGGGCTAAAATCATCATAGATGAAGAAGACATGGTTCTAAAGAAATTAATAGCAGTAGTTCCATGCCAACTTTATAGTAACGTTATGAGGAAATAATTATTATTTCTATCTTATACACTAGGAAAATAAAACAGAGAATTTGTCACAGAACTAGTTGATAAGAGAGTTGGACAGAATTGAACTTAAGACCTACAAGTACTAAGGATGTGTGACTGGCAGATTTTCCTGTTTACTCTTTTTCCTTGTTCATGCTTTAAAGCTTTTCTTAAGGCTTTTCGGTATATTCCAGAGGAACCAAATGGCATTGCTAGTAAGGCAAGTCATTTTAACATGGTCACTTTGACGTAGCTGTAGTCTAGTGGTGGGCCATTTTGTTAGAGTTCTCTGTAGTGATGCCTTGTCAAAATGTCTGCATACAAAATGTCAACACAAAATGTGTTGTTAAAGAGTCAATCCAGATTCTTTATTCTTTATTCTCTTCCCGTCCTTAGATGGGGCTCAGTGAGTTTTAGGAAAGAGCTGAGTCTCTGGGGAGAGGGGAGGATGTTTATTGAGTACATTACTTAGAATAAAAATAGCTGAAAGCTTAATAACATATTTTTAGGTCATGTCAAAATGTCCCTAGGATCAAACGAGTCACATGGAAACATCATGCACACACAGCTGAAGAGGTTCCTGGTTTATGTTCAATCCTGCCCATTTTATTTTTGGATGCAGTGTTTTCCAATAGCGCCACTTATTTTTCTAGATCCCTTTGGCTACTCTTTCAGTAGAGTTTAGTTCTTTTGGTGAAAAGCAGAGTAACCAGAATTCCTTCTATGAATTTATATAAAACCTGGTCATGGTGATGAAAAGGTTTTGAGGTACATTGAAAAACTTTAGCATAAAAAGCCTGATATCTAATTTCTTTTATGATTCCTCTCTTTCCTGAAGAGTAGGCAATAATTCAATCCCCACTTTATAAGTTACCAATTTCCACACTCGGAAAAATGATCATCATAACTTGACTCAACTAACATATATTGTCTATCCACCAGTATTACAAGTACACGAGAATATAGGACTTTTCAGCACAGAATAGAAGCTTTAGGTAACAATGGGGCTTATCCTTCCTCACGAGAAGAACAGGGGTAGTTTGGAGATTGGCTGGCTGGCTGGAGTGGAGGACTGAGCCTTTCTATCTTTTTTCCATCCCTATTCCACACAGATCCTGACTGTTCAGATGTCCAGAGTGACAACCCCAAAGAAGAATATAAACAAGGACCTACAAAGAAAGTAGAGACAACTCTGAGCAAATCTGTGATGGGAACTTTTCCTTTCGAGATCTCCGCCACAAACACATCCCATCTCTCCTCTGTCTCTTTCATGTCTTTTTAAACTTCTTCCAAAGTATCAATGCTTCCTCTAGATTCTTATATCCTATCCCACTATGACACCCCAGCTAGGTTTGCTTCCTGGCTAACATCTAAATACTCCTGCATCATATTTTACCTGCCTTGAGTTTTATTTCCCAAAACCTATTCTCCCTGTTTTACAAATTGGGAAGTGATTATCCAATAATTACTGGTTTTCCCCCCTGAGATGTCTGTTTGCTCATTGTTTTTGCTCATTGTTTGCACTCATTATCTGCTCGTTGTCTGTTTTTTATTTTTTCTTTAGGAGGCACTAAGAACCAAACCCAGGACCTCCCATATGGAAGCGAGTGCTCAATTGCTTGAGCCATATCCGGTCTATGCTCTTTTGTTTTTGCTCATTGTCTGCTCATCATTTGTTTGTCTTCTTTAGGAGCCACTAGGAACCAAACCCAGGACCTCTCATGTGGGAGGCAGGTGCTCAACTGCTCGAGCCACATCCACTCCCCTCAATTATTATGGTTTTTAATGATTGAAAATGCCCTGATGTGACTCATCATAAGGACATTTGCTTTATATGAGGAGATTTTTCTTGGACTCAGTGCCTAGTAGATTATATCTCCAGTAAATATATAAGGTCTTATAATAATAAGCACAGTAATTGAGCTCCTATTATGTGCCCAGCAATGCAATATTTAATTTAATTTAATTTAATTTAATTTAATTTAATTTAATTTAAT
>JAKSZT010000049.1:19645607-19789777 GCA_026826555.1 Tolypeutes matacus | reverse complement strand
ATTTAATTTAATTTAATTTAATTTAATTTAATTTAATTTAATTTAATTTAATTTAACAATAGCTCTATTACTATGTCAGTTTTCATTAAAGGAAACCTAGGTTCAGAGATGTTAAGTGACATCTAAGATTGCACAGCATGTGAATGGCAGTGAAGAGATTCAAATCCAAACATATCTGATTTCAAAGTCCCTGACTAGCAGGAGATATTTAATCATCAGCAAATCAATACTATTTGGGCCCCCAGTTATACCTGGAGATGATGCCTTTGATCACTGCAATTAGTAATTCTCCCATTTCCTGCTACAAAGTCTTCATAACCATGGGATGAGCAAATCCTTCTCCCCAACCAATGTTATTCTGTTATACTCACCAATCAAAAAGAGAAGAACTAGACTCATTGAGAAAAAAGGCCAAGAGAGCCTAATTAAATCACAATGTTTAACAAGACTTGAGGACTTTTGAAAAACAAAAGTAAATGTGGACAAATTGACCAACTAATATTAAAAAGAAAACCATCTTTCAAAGACCCTTATGTTATTTATATACAGATCTTGCAAAGGAATCCTAGAATCCAAATCCACATTCAAGAACACTGAAGAATACCACTGTTGTCATAAGCTTAATGGCCCATAGAATCAAGTCCAAATTCCCTAGCAGTACATAGAAGACCCATCTCAAAATGGTTCAAGCCTACTTGTCAATTCTCACATTCAGTCACTCAACACAAACCCAACTTATGGTTCCTGGACTATATCTTATTTTTACTTTTTAATATACTTACTATTTTTTAAATATTCAGTATCTTTTAAAGAATAACATGAATTTCCAAGTGTCCCAGGGCCAATGATTGGAAATCTCTGTTTATATCTTGTACATCAAGCAAAGTACTCACATTTTAAGATCCAAATCAATACACCCTACTCTTGGTGGCTTTTCCTGACTCAGCATTGCCCCCACACAGCTGTGTCCTCCCCTCCCCCCCTTATTTTAGGAGGTACCAGAGATTGAACCCAGGACCTCATACATGGGAACCAGGCATTCAACCACTGAGCTACCCCTGCTCCCTTTTTTTGCCCCATGTATTTACTTTTTACTGAATTTGTTCATGTTACAGAATCCTTGCTATAATCTCAGCCAAAACCATGCCTGAGAATTCAAAGAAAGAAATGGTACAAAGGACAGCCTCATCTACCCACTGTACGGTATAGAAAAACTTGATTCATGTGCATTTTGATAAGTTCACAATCTTTTAAAAAGTTGTAACAAGAGTTGGAAATTTAAATCTGCTGTAGGGCTTCAGGTTTCTAGTACAATATGCCATTAAATAACATTTCCACATATTCATCTAAGTTCATTCCTCAAAAACATAATGCTCATCAAGATTTTGCTGGAAAAGATGCATACCTTTCAGGGAAAATATGTGGCTCAATGTCCAAGAGATTATTTAAGGTTTTTTATTCTCAAATGAAGTCTTCAGTTTAACCAAGAATCCCTGTGTCTGTTTTAATCATCCAACCTCTCCTTGGCTCAGCTACTCACCCAAATAGATCAGAAGGCAAGCATCCTTCCTGCTACCTCCAATAATGCCAATATTATTGCCCAGAAGTGGTTGTCAGGTCCTGTCAGGAGACACCATAACCCTCCTGGAGTCCAATTCCTGAACTAGCACTTTCATCAAGACTGAACTCCTGCAGGAAAATGCTCCCACATCAGGAAGGTTTTATACACCCATTTACTTCACTCTTACCAGTATCAAGTCTGCAGCTCCTACATTTGTCAAAGGGATGTTGTTCATTCTCTGAACTTCAGGAGTCAGAAAAGCCAAGAACACAGTGGAAGTCTGGCCAAGTAGAATGGAGGCTTCAGGGGAGGCTGGATGAGTGCATAAGAAGAAATGCATATGCAAATGAAGGGACTAGTCCTCTGAGGAAGTGCTCCCTGGGCGGCTGCCCGCTCTAGCCCAGCAAAGGCCTGGGGCAGAGTCCCCAGAGGGCGTGCTGCAGACAGAAAGGGACAGGATCAGGAAGTAAAAGGGCTGAGATGTACAAAGAGCTAAATGGAACCCAGAAGCGCCAGAACTTTTGCATATTGCAGGAGGTTATATCTCCTGCAGACGCTCTTGGGCAGCCTTTGTGAAAGGATTCCAGCCACTCTCCTGGCCCTGCCTGAGCCACTCAGAAGGTCTAAAGGGATGCAACAGAAGGTCAGCAATTCTGCTTGCTGATTCATCCCATTTACATCCCATTCTGTATTCATTCCATTTATAAAGGACTCCAATAAGAGGATTAAGATCCACACTGGGTTGTGCCCTAACTGAAGTAACATAACAAAAAGGTCCTAGTTACAATATGTTGACACCCACAGGAATGGATTAACTTTAAGAATATACTTTTGGCGGGGTACAAAATTAATATGCAGAAGTCACAAACCAGTATGTGATAATAATGGCTATTTGTATGTTCCCAATGTTTCTCTCCCTCTTCTTCTGGGAAGCTCACCTCTTTTTTGGGAATTGCCATGCCCTACTGATGTAGGGCTTCTGATTAAAGTCGCTACTGCATCACCATCCCAACAACATGTGTGAGCAGAAGATCAAGGACTGGCCGACTACACATTTCTTCTCCTGTCCATAACGGTTGGTTCAAAGGTGGGCAAGTGACCCCAACCTGGCCAATTAGAAGTTTTTAATGGCCATTGAGAAAGATGGGTGCTCTCTCTTTCTTAGAGAGTTGCTAGGCTGAGGTAGAATAAGCCCTTCAACTGTCTGCAGCACCACATACATAATGTTTTCCTTCATAGTAGATATGGAAACTATCTTCTACTCCTATTTTTCTTCCAAGTAGGTAATTTATTTGAATCTCTGATCATCTCACTCCAAGATCAAGATCAAGCAGTGGTTCAAAACTTGCGTATGTATCAGGATCATGTGGGGAGCATATTAAAATACAGATTTCTCATAAAGTACATCTAAGATAGGGTCCAGGAATGTGTATTTTAAACAAGGCTTTATGTGATTCTGATGTGCATAACCTTCTGAATATCTTTAAAAATACTGAGCTACAGTAATTGTCTTGATTTTCAGCCTTCTTCTCATTGTGCTATTTATGTTTCCCTCACTCCAGGCAAAAGTAGAATGTCTCAAGTAAACTCCTGATATTTCTCTTTGAATACTTTTATTTCCCTGGCCAGGCCTTCCCACATTTTATTAATGTTTAATTTCAGGCTTTCTCAAACTCTTCTGCCATTTTTATTTTGGAAAAAAATACTGCAAGTGAACAACCTGATGAGTCACAGGTGGGCTAAATTTTATAATATTAATTTCCCTCATTGGATTTATTTATGTGGCTGGAAGCTTTTGCTGCAGAGATTAGGATTTTACAACTTTACCAGATTCTGTTACATATGACTTTGTATATATATACTTTCTTATTGACATCCATGGATACTTACTCTAATGGTAAATAAGAAGAAATCTTCCTGTTTAGTACTGAGCATTGCATTGAAATGATCAGTAAATGATTTGTAAAGAGGAGCAACCTTCCAGAATTGGATCTTACAATATATTTTCCCTCTATCATTAGTATCAAATACATGTCTTAGTTTCTGTAGTCATAAAATAACTGAAATTTTTTTTATATCATTCCTCTTAACTATTAAGAAACACTTGTTATAATGTACTGATCAGGGCATACTTCATTATTGGTATAGTTAACCTGTATTTCTCTAATTTAAATTTTGGCCTTGTTTTTATCAAAGTCTATGTGTTGAGTAGCAAATGGTCTTTGCAAATGCAAAGTATGCAGTTATAGGAGTCAAAGATCTCTGTGGCTTTCTAGTTCTTTCCCTAGGGCATTTGTCCAAACACAGAACAAATTTATGAATGAGAAATCAATGTCTCTATTCCTCACAAGACTGCAGCCTCTTTGAGGTCAGGGATTCTAGTGGGCTGAACAATATCCCCCCAAAATTCATGTCGACCCAGAACTTTTTTCAGAAATAAGGTTGTTGCAGATGTAATTATTTAAGCATCTCGAGATGAAATCATCCCAGATTTAGCCTAAATCCAGTGGCTGGTGTCCTTATAAGAAAAGGAGAGGACACACAGAGATACAGGGAATAAGGCCATGTGAAGACAGAGGCAGAGATTGGAGCTATGCTGCCACTAGCCAAGGAGTGCCAGGAGCCACAAGATGCTGGAAAAGGCAAGAAAGGATTCTCCCCTAGAGCCTTCAGAGAAAGCATTCCCTCATTGACAACTTGATTTTGTACTTCTGGCCTCCAGAACTGTGAGCAACAAACTTCTTTTGTTTGAAGCCACCAAGTTTTTGGTGATTGGTTACAACAACCCTAGGAAATTAATACAGGACATTACCTATAATCTGTTTTTTGTACTGGGCATATACATAAGCTGGCACAATACCTAGCAAGTTGTTGATATAAATACTTTTTATTGAATAAGTAAGTCTTATATATATTTTATAATCTTAATATGAACATCACATCATAGAAGGGCAAAGGGAAAATCCTACAAGATTCCAGAGAGGTCAACATAAAGGAACAAAAAAGTATATTTTCAGATTTCTCAACAGAAGCAAAGTAAACAAAAAGCCAATAGAAAAATAACTTCAAAATTCTGGAGAAATATGACCTCAAACCTTGAATTTTATATCCAGCCCAACTATCAATTAATAATGAGATAAGAATAAACATATATTCAGATATAGAAGATCTCAGTATTGACCTCTCAAAAATTTTTTCTCAGGAAGTACTGGGGAAATGCTACAAAAGCAAAAGATACATGGGATAAAAAATCAGGGGTTCCAATGAAACACAGTGGTCAGGGAAATCTCAGAATGATGGGTGAAAGGGGACTGAGGCAGACAGTAGTGTAAGGCAGACAGCACTGCCAATCTCTACTGGAACAGGTCCAAAGGCTCCAGGAGGTGTTTCTTCAAAAATACAAAACTGACAAAATTTCTGACATCTGAAATACTGGAGAGGAGATGTAGACAACAGGCAGATATTTGGGGCCTAAATTTATGAAAAGTACATAATAACTAAGCAATCAAAAGCAAGGTATTTATCAAGTACAGGGAAAATAAAATATACAGGAAAGGAAAAGTAATCATATAGCATTTGCCTCACCTATGGATAGTATTTCTTTATCATAACAATGGCAACAAGGAATACTGATATAGCCAAAATGAATTATATTAGGAGAAAGGAGGACTGTTTTTGTATGGTTGAACACTAGGGTGAAAGAGACTTAATCCCTATTTTCCATAATGGCTAGTTATTAGATTCTGCCTAAATTTTAAACATCAAATATAGTATTTTTATTTTTTTAAAAAAGTAGAAGTAAATACAGAAAAGAATCAGCTAAAAAAATTGGTTGTTTTAAGGAAGGAGAAATAGGAGAGAATTTTAGAGAACTGTTTTGTTTCTGGGTTTTTTTGATGAGCTTTTTAGAACTCTTAAAAGTTTTTAAAAAGGAGTAGGTATATTTCTTATATAAATAAAACCCAACAAACCATTTATATCACATGGACAACTTTTTAAACTATAAACCATCATAGAAGCCTCTTCAATGAGTTCTGGGTCAGTTAATGCACTAAGGAGCTCTTGTGCTCTCTTGATGCTCCCGGCCACACTTCTAAAGGGCTGAGAATATTTTTCTTTCCCCTTCAGAAGGTCACACAGGAATTGAAACACTATCTCATCACCAGTCTCCTAAGAGACAAAATCATTGGCCCTGTAAAAGAAAATTTGGTTTCTGAAATGAATACTGTTTTGAGAATCCCCTGAAAGTTTAAGGCTAGGTATGGGAAGAATTCACAATAAACAGCAATGCATGATATATGACTATTTTTTGGTAGTTATGCTATATATTAATAAAAAGTTTACCTAGAAATATTTAGTGATATGGTATTCAGAGTATGAATGTGCAAAATCAGAAAATTCTTGTTGAGCACAAGCAGCTCACAGATTGAATTATTTTGGAAGCTACCCTAATTCATATATTAGGCTGAGCCACAGATAAAATTAATGCCAGCAAATGTAATTTTGCTAAATGGTTTCTGTATTACAAGATTTACTTGCTACTTCAAATTGCCTGTCAAACAATAAGAAATTTAAGTAAATATTATATTGTACTTGAAATAAAGCATCCTGCTGAGCGCAATTATTCATAAGGTATAAGAGACCACTCTCCCAGCTTGACTTCTTTGTCCTATTTAATCACTGTTTTGGGTGTGATTAAAAGAGAGCCTACCTTTAGTTGCTCCTACTCTTGGCCATGAAGAAATGCTTAAGAAAGTGCTGAGAAGGTCTTCTTCAAAAACATACTGATGAAATCATTTGCATGAATACTCGAAACCACATGGTGCCAGTTTCCATTATAATTTGGAGAAGTCAACCTTTGAAATTAAAACCTGCCTGCAGTGCTAGCCTCAGCAGGCATACACACACACACACACAGAGGAATCAAGAAATCCATTGAGGAAAACTGCATGATGCCTAATGCGAGTAAGAGAGTTACTGCTCACTGCCAATATCAGCGTTGTGAACCTCAGTACACATTAGCCCAGGTGAAACCAGTTCAGCCGTGGTTGTTATGGGATTCAGGCTGCATCTTCATAAGAAATGTCTCCAAAACGAAATTAAGACAAGATATTAGAGCCATTCAAGCTTCTGTCTTCTGCCTACAATAAAAATTACATATTTTATTGTATGCAATTTATCATTTTACATAGATGATTTGTATGTATTTCTACATAGAACTATTTTTATTTTATTTAAGTCACATTTGATCATATTTCATATATTTCTATGACTATAGGACCTAAAATCAATGGACTTAAATATGTAATTGCAGTTTAAATGAAAGATGAGTTGTGTAAAAGAAACAAGACCTTTCCAGGGTTGCTACTATAGTTCTTTTCTAAATTTTCCAAACTAGTCTTTCCCCATTTTCTTATTTTATTTTTTCAAAATCTATCTTACCCCTAAATAATTTGGATACACACACACACACACTTAGATTCTTTCCTTCACAAATTAACAATTACAAATTTTAACCCCTTCTCCTCATCTCTCCATGAAAATTTACTCCAATAGTCATTTCCAGATCCTTAATATCACCAATCTGTTCTTTACTCAGATGTTTTCTCTCTTATACACTGGCATAAATTTTGACTCTTATTAATTTTACTGAATAATAAGTATTATAATTTGTAACTCACTGTATACCAGTCACTATACTATGTGTTTTGTAAAAATTACCTTTAGCTACACATCACAAAAATACTTTAATATTGGGAAGCGGATGTGGCTCAATTGATTGGGCTCCCATCTACCATATGGGAAGCCCCGGGTTCAATTCCCAGGGCCTCCTGGTGAAGGCAAGCTGGCCTGAGCCACAGAGAGCTGATTGCCCACGTCTGTGGAGAGCTGGTGCAGCAAGATGATGCAACAAAGGGAGACAAGCAGACACAGAAGAACGCACAGCAAATGGACACAGAGAGCAGACAACGAGGATAAGCAGCAAGGGGGTGTGATAAATAAATAAAAATAAATCTTTTTTTAAAAAATAATATGGGTATAATTATCCCCATGTTGCAAATGAAAAAAAAAATGCTGCTTTATAGTAGTTATACTGCCTTTTCTCTTCCTTTTCCCCTTATAACCATACTGTTCTAAAAAGAAAAACTTTTAAGTTGTTGCCCTCTTTCTTCACCTTCCTTTCACTGCTCAGTTTAGTCCCTACAATTCTAATCCAGTCTACTGTTAGAAATGGTAACATCGATATCCTAATGACCAGTTCAATACCTTCTCTTTATTTATCAACCTGTTCATTTTCTTAGTCTCCTTTGAATTATGGACCACCTTTCACATTCTTGAAATGTTTTTATTCCTTGACTTCTATTATCTATTTTCTCTTGGTTTCCCCCTTGCCTCTCCAATCTTTCTTCTCTCTCCTAAATTAGTTATTCTTTAGCTGCTCCATGAAGGTATGTATTTCCCAAGTTTCTTCCTTTCTTTTCTCTTTTTCAATCTTTCCTGAACACACTCAACAATTTCCAAAGCTTTGAGAGTCATCTATACAGCTGGCCCTAATGGTTCTTCTGAAATCAGACTTTATTTAATCTACCTGCAGTACATGGTCAAATGAATCTCCCTTAGGCAACATCAGATTTAACATATGCAAATTTCCCCTTGCAGCTTGTATTACCAATACATTTCCCATAATGGTTAATGGCATCACCAACTACCTAGTTGCCAAGGTAGAAATCTCAGAGTGGTCATTTACTTCCTCTTGTGCCAGATATCCCAACTACAACACACCGTCAGTTTCATGCATTTTGTCCTTCAGTCCATTCTGTCATTTTTGATCCCACTGCCATTATTTAAGCCTTCAATCTGTCTTACCAAAATAACTACTTAACCCCCACACCCAATAGGTTCTGTACTTCCAATCTCCCATCATCATTAACCTTTACATCACTGACAAAGATCTGTTTATGTCATTCCCCTGTTTTAAAGTCCTTGCTTACAGAATTAAATTTAAGTGCCCTAATACAGCACTCAGTACTCCCTTTGTTTAGGTCAAAGTCCAGATTTTTAGCTAAATTTTTATAACTCTTGTCCCATTTACCTTCTTGTCTAGTTAAAATAGGCCAGGTACTGTTTATCTATCATATTTAAACCTCCTTGCCTAGAATTCACTCAACTGACAGAAGATAGGATTCTGAGACCAAAGTCTCTCAAAACAAGACTTTACCTCCAAAGCTAGTTAAACTGTTTGTGAGTACCAATATAACTGCGTTTTTTTTTTTTTTTTTTTTTTTTTTTTTACTAAAGCCTAGAAGAAAATGAAAGGAAAAGTTTTTTAAAACATGTAAACACTTTATCCTGATATGATAAATCTATGCTTGCTGTGGTGGTTTGAAGCCATATGCACACCAGAAAAACATGTTCTTGAATCTAATCCATCCCTGTGGGTGTAAACCCATCATAAATAGGACCTTTTGATGAGGTTACCTCAGTTAAGGTATGGCCCACCTCCGTCAGGATGGGCCTTAATCCTATTACTGGAGTCCTTTATAAACAGAAGGAAATTCAGACAGAGGGAAAGGAAGACACAAGAAGCAAGAAGATTGAGCAGAACTTGGAAGAGAAGGAAGGGACCAGGAGATGCTGCCATGTGCCTTGCCATGTGGCAGAGGAAACAAGGATCACCAGCAGCCAGGCTAGAGTGGCAGTCTTCAGCAAGAAAACATTGCTTTGATGAGGCCTTGATTTGGACATTTTCCCAGCCTCAAAACCATAAGCAAATAAAGCCCCATTGTTTAAGCTAAACCATTTCACGGTATATGCTTGAGCAGCCTAGGACACTAAAAGAAAATGCTGGTACTAGGAGAGTGGGGTGCTACTATAGCAAATACCAAAAATGTGGAAATGGGTTTGGAACTGGTTAATGGGGAGAGATTGGAAAAACTGTGAGGAGGCACTTGACAACAAAGGCTTAGATTGCTTTGAAGAGACCTTTGGTAGAAATATAGATGCTAAAGTTACTTCCGATGAGGACTTAGATGAAATTAATGAGTATGGCATTGGAGGAAAGGCAATCCTTGTTTTAAAGCAGTAGAAAATTTGGTGAAATTGAGTTTTGATGTTGGATGGAAGGCAGAACTTGGATGCAGAGAACTTACATAGTTGAGATTTCCAAGCTAAACAGGAAAAGTGCAGCCTGTTTTCTCCTTGCAGTTTATAGTGAAATGAAGGAGCAAAGAAATAAGCTAAGAATTAAACTCCTGGGCACAAAGAAATAAGAAATTGATGGTTGGGAAAATTCTGAGTTACTGAATGTGAGTGACCAAAGAATAATGCTCAATGTGAAGGTTTAACTGAACATGGAACCAGTCAGCAATTCCCATGGAAGTCAGAATTGGAAATACTATTATCCAGGAAGGATATGTGGAAAGTTCTTTTGTCTAATGGTTTGGACCCCTTTGAACTACATGCAAAACCAACAAATTCTTTTTGTATAATTCTTATGAACAAAACCACTGCCAGCCTAGACTTAAAGGAACAGAGAAGGGACAAATTGAAGGAAAAAGCACTTCAAGGGCAGAACCACGGAAAACGAGGTCTGGACTGAAGACATCTCTCGGGCCAAAAGACTGGACCCACTCATGTAGTGAAAAACGGGGAGTCTGCCCCAGGGCTTACAAAGGATGGGCTTTCCACCCTGTTGTTCAGGAAGAGTGCTGTTGTCCCAGTGCTCTGAGAGAATGGAGCCTGTGTACCGACATTCATGGAGAGCCTGGCTGCCATCCAGATGCTTGGAGAGGTGGAGCCTTCACCCCAGTGCTCAGAGAATGTGGCCTCTGGGCAAGTGCTTGGAAGGGGTGGGCCTGCTGGAGAACAAAATATCATTCAATGGTTAGAAATATGCCCATCCCCTAAAGTACAAGTTGCCTTGTGAGAAAAAAGAAATTACAGTGGAGGGGTAGATGGAGGTAATAGAGTATCATTCAAAATTAATATGAATCTGCAAAATTTACCAAAAAGAACACAAAACAAAAAGATTGAAAATGACATCGAATTTCTTTCCTTCACCTAGAAAATCTACCAGTATTCTTTCATGTTACTAAGACCAAACAACAACAACAACAACAACAACAACAAAACTTAATTAAATTTGTTTCGACTGAATGACTGTCATTGTGTGATTCTTTGAAGAGACAAATTTCCATGCGTTAAGGAGGAGAAACTGCTTACTCTATATGACCTGAACAATAGCTGTTTCAATAACTCTGCATGTGGAAGGAGGTTCAGCCCTAGAATCAGCCTATCGGACACTCAGTAGAGGACAATGGAGAGCATTTGGGGTGAGGCAAGGAGACAAATAATATGAAATTCCTCCAGTTTGACTTCAGAACAAATATTTAAATTTCAATTTAAATAAGAACATATAATTTGTTCATATTTGGATATTACTAAAGCACAGAAAAGACAGCATTTAGGAGGAGCTAGCTCCTATCAAATTCCTTCTGGTCCTCCGTGTTGGCAATAGACTGCATTGCATTTCAAACTTATGCAAAACAATTGATGCAGCCAAGATTTGATCAGCTTAATGTTGACCAGCTGGGGAGTGACAAGATCCTAAAGTCAAGTGGACCTTCTTGGATGAAGTGGGCATCTAACAAGCAGTGAGTAAAGGTGGCAGAGGTTTGGCCATAGGTACTAGGATACAGGAAACAACAACAATTCTCCTCTGAAAGTGGGATGGAGAAACTAATGGAGTGTGAGAAATATTTCAGGGAAATATGCAGTTGCAATGGGTCAGCAACTGAAACAAAGATATAAAATGTCCAAGGTAGAGGCTAGGTGATGGGGGCGGTGGACATCTCCAGACTCAATGCATGGCAGATAGTGTACACCTGCTGGCCTAGGACCTTTTACATTACAATTAATTCCCTCTGGCATATATGGTATAAATTTAATCTACTTTGTGAAAGATAATGGGCTGCAAGGGCAGGTAGTCAAACAGGTGGTGGTTATACTGCCATTCCTAAGAGAGACTTCCCTCTGCCTGCTTCCTTTCTGCCTTACGTTTTCTGAAAGCAAGAAAAATCATTATGAGCTAAACCAGAGCACGTTTACATTCAACGAGCCCGACAGCTATGTATGAATAAACCTAAATGGTAATGTCCACAAAATAATAAGTTCACACAAAAAAGAGTAGATATCATCAATGAGAAGGCGAAAACAAGATTTGCTATGATAAAATGCACTCCAGATACTGTTTGACACTATTAGATGACTCAGTTCCCAAGCACCATCCAAATATTACTGGAAAGAATAGAGGGGCAGAATGAGTTACATTTTCCTCTGAATATTACCTAACTACTCCAATGATGTTTGCAGGAAAGATCTTGCAAAGAGATACACATCTTTCATTTTCCACCTAGAATTTATTTCCATTTCTAGCTCCAAAGTTTCCAACTGAAGCTTTTATTAAGAATAGTATTTGGCAATAAGGAATAAACCTTGAATTACAAAGGAAATTTAAAGAGGTGGAATATAATTTCCCATATGCCTATTATTAATTTTTGTGTGTTCATCCAGTACTTCTTTCTGGTACTGGAGGAGTAACATTTCCATTGTGGGCATAATGATCCCTCTGGGTAGAGCCTGAATCTAATTGGGATAGTTTTTTTAAAAATAACTACTGATAATTATTTTTCCATTTTTTTCTTTTCATGTTTTCATGGTGAAATATTTCGTTCAGGAATCCCCTTCTCAACACCTTTACAAAATGTATTATGTTTGGATTATTTCCCTTTGCTACTAATATTGCCAAATTCCGATAGATCATCTACATGTTTTGGCAACATGAGAGATTGCAACAGCAGTTGGTTTTGCCCTAAATGGTCTGAGTCATTCAGTGGGAATTCTGATTATATACTCCTTGGCCAAGATGTGAAACTGGTTTGGAAAAATCAATCCAAGAACATTTCTTTTTTATTCATGTATATCAGTCATTTTATTTCCTACTGAGAATTATATCATTCAGGGCTTCCAAGTACAGAACATGTCTTTGAAATCCCATGGTTTCTGAAAATCTTTCAGAAAAGAGAAAGAGATAAAATGAACCAGTAATCAGGCAGCAGCATTTCATTCCTTGCTCTTTGAAAAGCGTTTTCTATCTTTTGTTTTCCCATATAGCCTTTTCTTTGCCCTCTAACCTGCTGATATTTCATATACTGTGATTCCTATCTCTTAAATTTACTCATGATCAAGACACCGGTTGAAAGACCATCATCGTAAGTTTTTGAATACTTCGATTCTGCATGAAAAGTTGGCACAAAATGCATACATACATATAAATACATGTATGATCATGTGTGTGTATGTTGGGGGAGAGACGATGAGAGAGAGAGAGAGAGTGAGAGATGAAAAATGTGGTTGAATTGGAGATTGAATGTCCCGTAAACAAAAACGTAGCATTACTAAGACTCTCCTCTCATGTTTTTCCAATTCCAGATGCCACTTACACTGAAGAAATTGGCATGAGTGTAGTCATACATTCAACATATATTTATTAAGCACCTATTGTGTATCAGATGCTGTTCTAGACACTGAGGTTACACTGCTGAACAAGCAGAAAATTCCATAAACCTCATGGAGCTTCCATTAAAGGAGAGAGAGATGGATAATAAACAGAAGGAATCTTTAATATCATAAAGAGAGAAGAGGTATGATTAAAACAGAACAGCATGATATGACATGGAAGAATCAGCAGACCACATTACTGTGTAATCAAGAAGGGCCTCTCTGAGGAGGTGTCATGCAAGCTGAGACCTGAATGACAAGAGAATGGAAAGATACATTTAAGAAAGAGGAAACAGCTCTCGTTTAAGGGTCCTAAAACAGGAAAAAGCTTGAGTTGTTGGAAGAAGACCAGTGTAAATGGGGGCAGGGTGAGGGGTGAATGTATTCTATGTTAACAGGGGAGTGGTAGGAGACCTCATCATTTAGGTCTTCTTTAGTAAGGACAAGAACATGCTATTGGAAGGATATGAGTAGGGAGTGATGCTATCTGATTAAAAATGTTAATATGTATGGAGAATGTGTTTCAATTGTATATTAATATATTTTAATGTATTTTAATTAAGTATATATAAATTTTAAAAATTAAATGTATTTTAATGCTGTATGGAGAGTAGTGTAGAAGGGATAAGAGTGAAGAAGAACATATAGGAAGGCAGAGAGGATGACCACCTGAGCTGGTGTGATGGCAGCAAGATAGAAAAGTGGAAGCATTTGGGATATATTTTGGAAGTGAATTTCTTCTAGCCTAGGTTTTTAGGTTCAAAAAGTACAGATATTTATGCATTTACTGAGCTAGGGGAGATTGAAAGAGGAAATAGAATTGGGTTTTATGTTAAGTTTAAGATGCTCACAGACATCTAAGTGAATTTGCCAAATAAGCAGTTAGATAAAAGTGTCTAAGAGAGGTCAGGGCTAGAGATAGAAATTTGAGAGTCGAAAACTTCTAGACTATTTAAAGCCACACAATTGGGTAAAATCATAAAAGGTAAACTGAGAAAACAAGGATTCCAGATCCAAGACTTGGTGTACTCTAACACTTAGAGTCAGGAGGAGGAGAAGGCAGCTGAAGAAACGACGTAGAGGGCCAGAGAGGCAGAAGGAGCCCCAGGAGAATGTGATATCAGGGAATCCAGGGGAATAAGCTGTTTCAAGGAGAGGGTGGGCAGTTACATTGACCATGCCAGAAAGCTTAAGACACATGAGAAGAGAAAAGTGATCATCGGCTGTATGCTGATGATTGCTGAAATTGACAAAGGCAGGCAGGGGACTGGAGGTCCTGGAAACCACTTGGGGATAGAAAGGCAGTGAGGAAGAAAAGAAAGTGACTATAGAAAACGGGTTTTAAAAGCTTCATGTGAAGGGTGGCAATGAGATGGAGGGGAGTAACTAGAGGCATTCAAGAAACTGGAGAGTTAGTTGCTTTTTTGTTTTGTTTGTTTTGTTTTGTTTTTAATTTGCTGATATTAAGACATTTATATGCTTCCCTGGTCAACTTTTTTTAATATCATGTTTGAGTCTCTTTTTGAAATTCCAATAGGAATAGAAGTAGCCGTAGTGATAAATATGGTGTTTTAACGTATATTTTGAATAGAAAACAGAGATTTTCGTAGCACAAATGGGAAACAGTAGATACCAAACATATTATCATATTATTAACTCAACCATACAGAAGTGAGTAAAATTAATTCTCAATATTTTTGACCAAGGGTAAATATATTATTTCTGGGTTTTATTTCTGGCAAGATACTGCAGGCAGGAAAAAAAATGATTTAATTAAAGTGGGGGGTAATAAGTTTACAAAGTGTTGGTAGAGTTGTCTTCATCCACCTTATAGTGAACTAACACTTTTCTTGTACTTCAGTTTAAAAATGTCTTGCTCATGAATGGAACAATTGCAAGTCCTGCAAAATGTTGGGGGAGGGGATGGGGGCAGATATGGGGAGTAGAGTTTAAACTATAAATTAAATGATAAATTATCTGGTAAATACTCTCATACCCTGTGGTTTGCTCTGAACCAGTTGATGTTTAATTTATTACTCCCTCCTTTCCTATTTAAAATAATGACAAAGAAACAATAGAGTAGAAATTCACAGAAAATAAAAGAGCAAAAGATTGTCACTTATATAGTAGTAAAGGAGAATAAATCTTCCCCTTTTCCCAGGGAAAAGGAAAAAAAAGTCAGTACTGGGTCAAGGAACTAGAATTTAAACAGAGTCCCAGATGGCTCCAGATAGTCAACTGCTAGTTTAATTCCAAAGTGATAGTTTGTTTTTTTAAAAAATGCTAGAAAAATCATTTGGGGGCAGGATCGACCTCTTGATCTGGTTTAGTCCAGAAGATCAAACCAGTTGAGGATGCAATCGGCCTGGGGAGAAGCTAAGACATACAAATTACAAAGCGTTGCCACCCATCCAGGTCTGTGGTTTTTGTGTTCAATACACTCTGAGACTGAGGTCTTCCATTCTTAGACCAGAACGTCTTATGGCTAATTCCGAGTCTCTGTGTTTGGGTCCTTAGCTATCCAAGGTATATGTAATAATCTGAACAATTTTTCTATAGCCTCTGACTGAATATCAAACACTGCTTCATGTTTCCTTTAAATAACTTTTTTTTTCCTTCAATAATAGGAACAAGCGGTTTAGCTTATGTTAGAAATTAGCTCCTAGGTTTTTACTCAAAGCAAGTATTTTGTGAACATGATTGGGAAGATGAGGTGGTACTGGGGCAATTGTGTGATGGTAAATGTTTAAGAATCTGCTCTCTGGTCAGGGGAAATCCCTGATTTGTCATGTTTGCCAGTTTCCACGGCATTAATATTCCCACTGTGGCCAATTTCCAGTCACCAATTTCAAGCTACTAACTTGTATGCAGAGTCGGTAAGAAATGTACACAGTCAACTTTCACACGCCAGGGCAAGCCTGTTCCCGTAAACCAATAGATCAGGATCAAGAGTCGGGCAGACAGCAGAAGAAATTATAACCTGGCTTCCTCATAAGCCTAATAAAGTCAAGGATATTTTATTGCGCAAGATCTAATGGTAACTTGTTTTCTTTTAAAAGTAGGGTTCTCATAATGCCTGGTACATTCCCAGAAAACCCTGAGAAGAATGGGGAAAGAATATGAGCCCACGCTGGAGAGCATTTTTAGATGTGAAAGTAAGTCTGGTTTGGGTTATTTTTTGAAAGCAAAATGTAGCATTAAAGCAGTTGATAGTTCCTAGACTATTTATTTTTAGTCATTCCATTTAGATATGAACCTGCTGTTGTGACACCAACTTGTTTCCTTTCTCTAGTGGCAGATAATTCCAGTACAATCTAATTTGTCCTCTCTTCAGAAAATGATTGTAATAAACTCACAAACCTGGAGAATCTTGGGCCTGGACAGAGACTTTAAGAGATTTACTATAATCTGTGCCTCTAGGACACAGAATGTACAAGACCTGATAAATATAAATAGCACTTATTTTCTAAAGACTTTCACAGTTCATGATTCACCTTCTCTGTGTGCAGTTTTGAATATGAAACCTCATTCCAAGACAGGAAATCCTTTCCTATATATAACTTTGGCATCTCATTTTTTTTTCATGCTTAATCAATTCCCTTTGTTTTGTCCTAAATGAAGGAATTATCCTGCCACCCCTACATATAATTAAAGATACTGAAAAACCTTGTTACATCAGACCCTACTAATTCACAAATTGTGATAATTCCAACAAGACCTGGACTGCAAAAATAATTAGATAAGCAAATGAATAGGGCAAGCAAGATTGTAGGTGTATTACTTAACTGCTTAGGAAAATTAATCATTTCTAAGCACTTTAGAAGCATTCATTACACACCTGTCCCAAGTAAAGTACCTTCTACGAAATAGGCACTCAGTGTATGTTGTTAAATAAGTACCATCTGAACTGGATTTATATCCTTAGCAGCTCTTTGCTACCATGCAGAGATGCTCTTTAAAAAGCTCTGGGGGCCCCTCCTCAGGAAATCCCTTTAGGGCCTTTATCTAGGTTTCCCTCCTCACCATGGACTTTGTTTCAATCCCTTATGCAGGCCCGTAGGATTAAAATGTTGATTGGACTTGCCTTGGCTTTCATTTCTGGCTTCTGCCTTACAGGAGGTCTTTCAAATCTCCTTTGTCTTCCTGCTTAGCAGACTTTGGCCAAGATAGTCCACCCCCGTGCCAAACCTTGGGCCTCAGGACCACCTGCGTCTAGCTCCCCCAACCCTTGCTTCCTCACGAGGCAGGTTCAGAAAATTCTAAGATATTACTGTACAAATTAGGAACTCTTTCCCTCTACTCCTGAAAGCAAAACCAAAGGACCTTTCCTGGTGGAGGGTTGGAGAGCTGGAGACTCGTAGGCACTGAAAGGGACCCATATTGTATTTATTGAAATGTGCTTTATAAATCAGGCATTTTATGACTCACGGGATGAAGTCTCTTTCTTGTTACTTTTAATTTATATTTTCTCAGGTTCCTTCATTCATTTAGCAATTATTCATCAATTGCCCAATCTTGGTTACACCCTGAGGATATGTTACATAGATGAACTGTATACAGCTATCTCCACACAATTTAATCCATGGACAATTAAGTAGTCTTGACTACTTGTCAGGTACTGTTCGAAGCCCTTGTTCCTCAGTGAATTCAATGTGGTGGTGGAGACAGTTTATTATAAGGAAGGAGATTGGGACAATACCTATGAGTGTGGAGAATCTGACTGGTGGTCAGAGCTGAACTGGGTTTAAAGGCTAAGGATCAGTTTTTCAGGTGAGTAATTGAGGGCAATTCGCAAAGCAAAGTGTGGGGTGAAATGAAACCAGAGAACTAGGCCAAGGTAGATCATGGGCAGTCTAACATATCATAGTAGCAGGTTAGACTTTTTTTTTTTTCTCTAGCTAATGTGCACCCATTGAAGGAAGCTGAGACAATCACATTAGATTTCAAAAGCTCATTTTGGGTGGCTCAGGGAAAGTTGGAATGAACAAGGAGAGGGCCAGAATCAATAAGTATTCAGAGAGCCATCTTGTAAAGAGATCCAAGACAGGGGAGATGGATATGGAGGGGAGAGGTTCAAAAAATGACTCCAGTAATATGCATAGGTACTTATGGTGAGTAAGCAATTGTTGCCAGTTTCAATGGCTAAATGTTTATCATGAGAGAGAATTTGTCAGTCCAGAAGTATATTTAACAAATAACTGGACCACATGCCAGAATTTCTATTTTTATTCAAATAATATATAATTCATATAGTTATTTAATATATATAATTCATTCAATAAATGGTTATTCTGGACCTTCTGTGTGCCAGGTACTGCTTCAGGCATTAGAGAAATAGCAGTGAACACAATGGAAAATTGTCCTCATGATCTTTCCTTCTAGTGGAGGGGGAGATATCAACTGATAGAGTGTGGGAGAAGGTGATGGAGTTAGGATGAAAACAAAAGCAGAGGAGAGGGGTAGGGAGTATCAGTGGGGAGGTTGCAATTTTAAATGGGTTGGTCAGGAAAGGCCACACAGAAGGAAACCTCAGAGCAAAGTCCTGAAGGAAGGTAGGAGGGTTTGGCAGAAGGAACAAGTAGAAGAAGCCTTGAGTAGGTGGTGTGCCTAGAATGAAGAAGAAACTGCAAGGCATCTAGAGTGGCTGAAATGAGCGATCCAGGGAGAGAAAAGTCAGGAATGGGGTGAGGGTAGGGAGACTGCGGGGAGAGAACTAACTTCTGGAGAGCCTTTGTAGGTTTTTGTAAGGTCTTTGACTCTCACTATGAATAAAAGTCATTGGAAGGTTTTCAACAGGGGGTAACATAATCACAAAATATTTGTGATTTACATTCAATAGCATTATTCTGCCTGTTATTTTGAGCATACTGAGTGGGGGAGGGGAGGAGAGCAGAAGCAGAGAAAACTGTCAGGAGGTGATACCAGCAATGCAGGTGAGAGACGAGAGTGGCTTGAGCTGGAAGAGCAGTAGTTGAGAAATAGCCAGATTCTGGATATATTCCCAAAAATGATATCAACAGAATTTGATAATAGATTGGACATGGCATCTAAGTGAAAGAGAAGACTCAAGATTTTGGCTTGAGCAACTGGGTGAGGTTGCCATTAACTGAGGTGGGAAACCAGTGGGAGAGGCATATTTGCCAGGTGTGGTGAACAGACTTTAGGTTGGCCTTCATGATCCCCATCTTCTGGGGTTCACACCCCTTTAGTGTAAGCAGGACCCGTGACTTCCTTCTAAACAAGAATACAGCAAAGGTGACAGGATGTAGATGAGCACATGTATGTGATTATGCTATGTAAGATTATAGCCCAAGCTGCCATATTATGACCTGCCAAATGGAGAGGGCAGAATGGAAAGTAGCTGAGGGCTGACACCAGCTGACAAACAGTAAGAAACTGTGACTGACCCTCAATCCAGCAGCCTGCAAGGAACTGAATGCTGCCAACAACCAGGTGAGCATGAAAGTGGATCCTTGCCCAGCTGTGCCCAGATGACACTACAGTCCCAGCTGACACCTTGATTTCAGTCTGGTGAGACTCTGACACAAAGGATAGAGCTACACTGTGCCCAGATTCTTGACCCACAGAAACTCTAAGATGATATAAATGTGTTCTTTTAAGCCACTAAGTTGGTGGCAATGTTGCTATGCAGCAATAGATAAGTAACACATCAGGAGAAAGGCTGACCTTGCCTGACTATATCAAATTTGAGATATAAGATATTCAACTAGAAATGTTGAGTAGGTGATTGGATATAAGAACATGGATTTGGGGGAGCATAGACTGAGCTAGAGGTATCATTGTGAGAGCCATCAGCTATGGAAGGTGTTGAAAACCATGAGATCACCAAGAAATCAGTAAATATAGGATAGAGAAGAGTTCTAAGAATCGACTCTTGGAGTATTGCATTAAGACCTTGGAGAACTAAGAAAGTACCAGCAAGAGAATCTAAGAAGGAGCCTCCCAAGTGGCAGGAGGAAAATCAGGAAAGCGGCCTATGTTGCAGTCCAAGAGAAGGAGGTTATTTAGAAGAAGAGAAATGTCAATTGTGTCAAATGCTGCTAACTACCTTGTAGTTCCTTGAATGCCTCTTTCAACTACTTAAGCCACTTATTTCCACAGTCATACTGTGGACTTTGTCCACCAAGAACTCTAAAATCTCCATATTTTCATTTTCAAGCATCCTCTTTTCCAAAGATTTCCCCTCCCCCAACCGCATCCATCTGCTATTCCTCTTCTACCAATCCTTAGACCACACTGGGACCTACTAATGCACTGATCCTATCATCTTTTCACTGCACCACCTACCCAACCCCATCTCCATGCTCCCACCCATGGTCTCAGTTTTCCCTCATCCAGCACAAGTTATCTGCTTACCATGTTCTGTCCCAATGTACAGGTGAATAAATTGTCCTTGCCTCTTGGAAAGGCCAACCCTTTGTGTATGCAATATTTTCCATCCCCTCTCACCTTCTAAGGGCTTTGCTCCAGCAAGTCTTCCCTTTCTCTCCAGTTTCAAATCTTCCCTTTCATCTCCAAAAGAACCTATGGGGTAAATATTATTTTTTCACAATTTTGTATATTTTATAATTGTGTGTTTAGTTATACTTAGATTTTGGTCAAAAGTGTATAGGGATTTGGTAACTGTTTTGAATAATAGCTCTCTATAAGAATTAAGTAGAACTTTATGCCTGAAGTTTTCAAGTTATAATAAATCTATTATTCTTTTTCATTCTGTTTTTTTTTTCCTTTATAGAATGTATAATATTTTGGTAAATAATAAAAATGCATTCATGTGTTTATTTTGATACTCAGCTCTGCCCCCCTTCGATTCTAAGTGCTACAGGAAAGAGACAATATCTTTGTTTCCTCGCTTGCTCGTTTACCTTTTTGCCTTGCATGATATGTAGCACACAGTAGATATTTGATAAGTTATTATTGATTGAATAAATATCTCACAGGAGTTGTCTGCAGTGGAGATAAGACCCACGTAGGGAAGTTCTCTCCATGTAGATTTATCTTTCCAAAGGGGCATGGAATGAGGTAAATGACACTGGTGATCTCAGACTCAGCCCTGAGAGAGAATTTAGAATTCTCTTGGTGGTAAGCTTCCATAGCCTTTATTTAAGCAACAGCAAGCCTTTAATGCTGGGACTTTTGGAAAGTATTTTGGGATTGCTCCGTTAAGCCCACAGGACATGGTGAGAAGATTGGCAGATCTTTTTCACTTGGAAGTGGAATTATCAGAAAGCTTTCCTGCTGATGTTAGGCTGCCACAAGCTGGTGGGTGGCCCTGACCTACTTATTCTTAGTGGAAACAGTTGGTCGGAGATGAAGCTTAAACCTTTATCTTGGCAGGTGCCAAGATTTCCCATTTGCTAGAGCAAATGAAGAAGTTTTCTGAGTAGCCACTGGATACAATAAATTAATACATATAATAAAGCCAGGAAAGAAAAGGCAAGATGGTTCATCTACTCTGGAGCACAAACATTTACTGCACAAATGCTGTGGCCCAGGCATCACATTTTCTGCAAATGGCCACAGCAGTAGCTCTCATCCCACATTCCCTTCTGGGATCTCACCAAGGAGTGGAGTCTAATTACCCTCCCCTCGAATATCGGTGGGTTCCTGTCTCACAACAGCATAAGATGTGCTGTCTTCCTTTCAAGCCTAGGGAGTGAAAGCCAAGCCCTTACCACTGAGCTCTTACCTTGCTAACAAGGCCACTTGACTCTGGAACCCAAGACTGCCATGTTGTGAGGAAACCAGGGCCATGGGAGAGGCTCCCAGAAGGTGTTCCCACCAACAGCCCAAGCTGAGGTCCCAGCCAACAGTCAGCATCAACTGCCAGGTGTGCTAGTGAAGAGTATATCTGTTTCCAGATGATTCCAGGCCCAGCCATCGAGTCACCACACCCTCAGCCTTGGAGTCATCTGAGCTGAGGCTCCAGACATGGCGGAGCAGAGAAGAGCTATGGCTTCCTGCCTTGTTTGAGTTCCTGACCCACAAAATTTGTCAGCACAATAAAATGGTTATTTTACGCCACTAAATTCTGGGATAAATCATTACTGTTGCCAAGTAAATTCAGTTTCTCGGCAATAGTAACTGAAATATAGTGTGGTAGGAGGTTTCACAAATTTTCTCACTTAATACCTTCTCCATGTAATCTTTATGAGGTGCACCTTTCAAGGAGGAGGAAAAAACAAGGCCTGGAAGAGTAATTGCCAAAGGACCCACAGCCATTCAGTGGCAGCACCGGGGTTTGAGCCCAGATCTGACTGACTCCTGAGTCCTTCTCCCACTGAGCCGAAACTCTGTGCAGACAGTTGCCTTGATTTGCCCCTCCCAGCTCTGCTCCTCCCTGGACTCACGGTCACAGCATTCGTGGCACTCAGGCCCTGCCATTTCAGAGAACGCACAGCAAAGGACACATTCCATCAGTCGTTCAGAACAGAAACATACTTCAATAGCCGCCAGAGTGCCTCTAACAGGCAAATGCGGCAAAGCCTCATAATCTGAAATTCTTCCAAATCGCTTGGCTGGCTCCTGAGAGCTGCACATTTGAAGCTGAGCAGCACTGAGGTGCGAATGCTGAGGAGAAGCTCTGTGCAAATAGATGCAGGCAGGCTCATTCGCCCCGCCCTGGCCGCCAAACAGCCCCCTTGTTGCCTCCTGACCTTATTTTCCAACTGGATGGGCTATTTACAAGCCTTATTTCTAAAAGGAGCTGCTCTGGCTTTTCGTTCCAAGGTGTTGTTTCTACTTAAGTGAGTAAAGCAGCAAGGCACAAAGGGGAAATCCAGCTAAAGTTTATTATTAACTATGCGTGCCTGCTGGCTGTTTGTTCTATTTTGTTTTTATTTTTAAGAGAAAAATGGATCAACTCTTCTTTCCTTTCCTCTCTCCCTCTCAAAAACATCTGGAGGATATATTATTCCTATTCTGGTGCTCCCTCTTGGGGAAAAGAAAAATCATATTTTGTACCTATTGCTACAGCAAAACTGAAATAAAGGCACTAGCTCAAAGACCATGTTGCCTCAATTTCCATTTTCCTTACTGGTTAGTGTCTTCTTCCTGACAGGAACAGCAACAGTGCAGCAGTTGCTGTGTATTTTAAGTGACTCCTTAGAGGCGTTATTTACATTCAGCAAACTGTAGTTGTGTTAGTCCTTTAAGTGAGAGTGACTCACTTAGGGGTTCACTCCCCAACTGCTCCCCTCTCAAAGCTGCTTCCTTCCCAAGGCTTCATATGTGCGACCCACAGTCCGCAGGCATAGGCGAAATATAAGTTCCAACATAGATTTCTACACGCTCTGGTCATCAGAGCATTGAGTCCAAGTTTGACCTACATGACAGACCAAGTAGGTCACCAAGCACATACTGGACCATGGCAAATTGATTTTGACCCATCACTTTTCTAGCTTTGTTGATGTCAAGGAAGATATATCATAGTGATTAATAATTTATCTAATAGATAAGAGTTGTCACTGTTGTTTTTGTTATTCTAACGATCCCAGAGTTTTATTGTCCCGAATTCGAGCACTAGTTGGATAGTTGTTCACACTTAGAATCTGAACACACAACAATGGAATACTCATGTTAGTCTTTCTCTCTACTCCCTACAAAAGGGCAGTCAGGGCAGTCAGAAGAGAATATGAGTTTTCTGTTCTCAGAATTTTGCCCTATACCTTCCACTCTACGGGTTGGCTTTGGGCATGACAAGTACAATGGGAGCTTCAGGGATGCCTGTTTTGTTTCATTACATTGAGTAATGAAGATTTAGATATGAAATTAATTTTTTTTTCCTAAATCTCCATGAAAAGCCAGACTCTAGTATAATGCCTGGCATGTTATAGGCACTTAATAAGTGTTCTTTTTATGAATAGAGGGATGAACAAATGAATACATGAGTGCATAGTGCCACTGGTATCTATTGTATACATTTAGACAGTCAGGAAATTAAGCTTGAGAAATAGGTAACATTTAAACTTTGATTTTAGTCTCATGGGTTTTCTTGGTATTGTTTTCACTTTTTTTCTTCTCTCATTTTCCTACTGTTTCACTACATCTGCCACCTCCGTTACTCCAGTTCCTTTCATGATTAAGTAAATTACGTCCTGAGTTGTTCTTTGGGTATGTGGGGAATTAGAGTGTCTAAGTCAAGGAGACATAACTCTCATCACCAGCTTTGGAATCAGATGCTGGAAATGGAGCTGGCATGCTGTTTACTCCTGTTCCCTGCTTCTTGAGTGGGCTTTGATTCAGAAAGACAAAGAAGATTCAATCAAATGAGAGTGCTACATGCTATCCACGCTAGGAGAAACTCTAGAATATACCAAAAAAATTATAGAAGAAAGGATATTTTTTCTTAGTAAAATCTGATTTGTTTCCTTTGAGATTTGTTGAAAGCAAGTTTCTCAGTAAATTACACAATACATAGAAAAACGGATTGGTGTTTATGTAACATGTGGGCAGAGGCTACAGTACTCTAAATCTGCACTCACCAGTGTGCTTGGTATTCTGGAAACAGAGTTCCAGGAAAAATCCTTCTGAAAAGGAGGATAGCAAGGCCTTGAGATGTACTATGTGTCTATGCATAGCATGTGCGGAGGATCAAAATAAGCTAGCAGAGAAGCCAAGAATTGAGTTTAAGTATTTTGATTCTTAGGTCAGAGGCAGTTGTCAAATTTGGCCTAGAAAAAATGGTATGATTTTCTGAAATTTAAAAAAGTATGCCGATAAAGAATCAAATAGATAGTGACAGGGTGGTAACATCCCCAAAGAGGGAAATAGTACACATCTTTGTGCATGTATATCAGATTCACATGTGGCTCCTTTTTCTTCCTGTCTATCCCATTCTTGCCAACATTAGAAAGACATATCTAGTATTGCTAAACTATAGCTTGAGAAATACTGTGTTTCTATATAACATACTTGTGTATCAACATACATCTTCAAACTCTAAAGTCATTTGTGTTCTTTATTTGCTGTTCACAACCTTGTAAGGCAGTCATCATATAGAGTTTAAATTCTGGCTTTATCACTTACTAATTATGTGACTTTGGGCAAATCATTTTACCTCTCTGTGTCTCGGTCTCTTCATCTCTAAATTGGAATAGTGATATGATATGTCTCATAAAATTAAAGTGAGAATTAAATTAGCTAATATATGTATAGCACTAAGAACCATGCTTGGCACAAAGGTAATATATATACCTATTGGTTATTGTTATCATTATTCAACAGATGATCAAACTGAAAGTCACTCCAAAGTCTATCTCAAGTCTTAATTTTTTTTATTTCTATGGCAAAGGCATTACTTTGATTATGGTCACATGGCCAATTAGTGACAGAAGCTATTCTAGAACTTAGATGTTCTTTTCCTTGATCTGAATTTTTTCCATCACACTCATCCAATTTGTTGGCAAATTCCATTGGCTCTACATTAAAAAAAGACCCCAAGTCAGAGAACTTGGCACTACATTCACTACTACCAGCCTGGGAAAAGTCACCATTACCTGTCACCTGGAATTCTACAATGGACTCCTAATCATCTTTCTGATTTAACTGTGGACTCCAACTAACTATTCTCAATAGCAGCCAGATGACATATAAAAAAATAAGTCAGATATGTCACTGATTCTCAAAACCCTTGAATGGCTCCCCATTTCACTCAGGTGAAAAAGGCCTAAAGACTTACCCACTCTCACCCCCAACTCACGATGGACATCATCACACTGACCTCTCTGACTGCATCTCCTCCTTCTCACTACCTGGCTCCCATGGCTGCAGCCTCGCTGGTCTTATATTTTTCTTCAAACACTCCAGGTCCGCTCTCCACCTAACCATCTTTGTATCAGTAATGCCTCCTGGAACATTCTTCCCGGTATCTGGTTAGTTCGTTCCTGCATCACATCAACTCCCACCTAATATTCTCTATCCCTCTTCCTTGCTTTTGTGTTTTCTCCATAGTACCAAAAAAATTCTTACTTGTTCTTTACCTATTTATTTCGTTTTCTGTCATTCTCCTCAAACAATAATGTAAGCTCCAGGAGGGTATAGATTTTTGTTTGTTGTTATTTTCTGCTAGATCCCTGGTGCCCCAGAACAATACATGGTAGGTATTCAATAAGTATGTAATGAATGAATAAATAAAAGAATGAAGGAAAGAATGAACAAATGAAAGAACAAATGAAATCTGTTGCAACTAGAAAAAAAGTAACATTAGTATAGGGGAGAGAAAAGATGGTGAAAAGGAGGTAAAGGAGATTATGTTTCCTCTTCTCTTCTAGGAAGACAGTTTTACAAATTAACTATTTGTGTCCAAATATCCATTGAAGGCCAGAGTTTTCTAGAGATGAGTGAACTGCCTACAGGTCCCAGAAGAAATAAAAATCTAAGACGCACTTGAAGCTCAGAAGGTATGTATGTCAGGGGGTACCCATTTGGGAGTCAAGGAACTTGCAAATCAAGGCTCTTAATGAAGGTAAATGGAATCAAGGAAATATACCTTAGGCAAAAATAAAGGACATTTATTAAGAGGATACAGACGTGATTGGAAATAAGAAACAGAGAATCATAAGGAAACCAAAGGGTATTCTAACCTAACCAATCCATGTTATAAATAATATTGTCAATTATACAACTTCCACTTTGACACAGCAGCACCTAGACACATGAAGATACGGATTCATTTAGACCTAATTCCAAATTTCTAGGACAGAAAATCTGATTGGCCCACATTGGATCAGGTTTTCACTCCCAGACCACGGCCGTGGCCAAGAAGGTAGAGGTACACAACAGACAGTTATCTGCTAAAAGGCTATCTCTGTTGTTTTATCCATGGCGGGAGCTGGTGGCTTAGGAGCAGGGCAGGCTCCCCCAAAACATGCACATCAAGAGGCAGGAATATCTCTAACATTTTTAGCCACCATGAGCAAAGGGTTGGCAAGTGCAGGTGAGGATGTCGAGCTCCGGGAACCATCCCACCTTGCTGTTTGTAATGCAAATAATACTTGAAAATCAGTTCAGCAGTTTTTTATAAAGCTAAACATCCTCTTTTCATATTAAGTTAAACATACACTTGCTCAAATGTTCTTAGTAGCACTAGTTGTGATAGCCCCAAACTGAAAACTGTCCAAATATCCATTAACTTAAGCAGGGTTGAACAAATAAGGATGTATCTATATAGTGGAATACTACTCATTAATTTAGCAAACAAACAAAACAAGCAAACTGCTATTAGAGGCAACAACATGGATGGATCCCCAAATGATTATGCTAGGTGAAAGAAGCCCTATACAAAAGACCACAAAATATATGATTCACCCACATTCAAGCTGAGGCCCAGCTCATTTACAGTGACAGAAAGCAGGCAGCCGTTGCATGGCACTGGGGTTGGGGCAGAGGATGAACTGCAAAGCCTCATGCAGGAGCCCTAAGGGGCAGTGGAAATGTTCCATATCATCATCTAGCTGTATTTAAAAAGCATGCCGTTTACTATACGTAAATTGTGCCTCAATGAAGATGATTTAAGAAAAATCAGAGGAGCTCAGCTGAGAGTTCTTAGGGAGCAGAGAATTCTAGATTGCAGGCACCAATTTGGTGCTTTGCAAATGTTAAATGATCAATCCTCACAACAGGACAAGCATCAAGTATTATTATCTTCAGCTATAGAGGAGCAAACAGTGAGTAAAGGGCTTATATGGTTCCTGGGCCAGTAGGCAGCAGAACAGAGATTTTAGTTTGGTTGTGCCTGATTCCCAAGATCCACAGAAGCAGAATCTGGTAAGATGTTACCTGATCAACAGCTATCACGCCGACGTTTCTGTGAGAAAAATTGTATATATCTATATGTGTGTGTGCATGCAAATACGTATATAAATATATATACTATTATTTCATTGTCAGGCCACTGGCATTTGAATCAAGTAAAGAATTCTGTAGAGTAAATAAATACTTCTGACTGCTCTATTTCATAGGTTGCCTTCTCAACCACCTTAAATGAAGACATGCCTCTAGCTTCGTATCAAGGCCAGCTGCTTCAACAGGATAAACAGAATCATGGTCATGTAATCTTAGAACTTAAATACTCCTTACACATGTAATAGGTCTCTGTCATTTTACATTTTTGAAAAGTTGTCTCCTTTAAGGAATTGTCTTCCACAGTGATCCAGTAATTTCATCTTGGCCATTTTGTCCATAAACCACTGGCAATATGAGGAATCAAAGCAGTCATCTAGATACTTTTTCCAACACTATCCATAAAACACATAAATGAAGGCAATTGACACGTGATTCTGGTGGAAGTTATGTTTTAAATTTTTAATGAAAAGTTTAAAATATACAGAAATAGAATAGTACAATGACTCTCCATAGACCTATCACCCAGATTCATCACTTACCAAAATGTTGCCACACTTGTTTTATCTATCCATTTTTTTCTTTTACTTTTATTTTCTATGTATTTTAAAGCAAATCACAATGCGAATATTCTCACTGTCCTGATTCTGTGATAATCAGGGTGGGCTAAACATTCGCTATATTAGAAACCATGCATGTGTCCCCAGACCTCGTTTTCCTCCCTAGGTCTGGTTTTTAGAATGCTGGTGATAAACTAAGCCTGATTTATTATATGACCATCCTGTATGGGAAAAGACTGTAACTCTAGGTATCTCTGGTCAACCTTAAGAGATATAGCAGGGGGCTATATCTGGTTGGCGTCCATCTGCCATATGGAGGGACCTGGGTTCGATCCCCGGGACCTCCTGGTAAAAATTTAAAAAATATATAGAAGGTGCGTGGGCCGCCAGGCCCTGTGCACGGGCGCACCACCAGTTCCCGCGAGCCACACAGCAAGATGATGACATAATAGGAGAGTGACACAAGGGAGAGGCAAGATGAGACGCACCGAAAAACCAGCAACTAAGGTTGCGCGGGCAGGATGCCTCTCTCCTACATCAGAGATTCCAAGGATTGAATCCCAGTGAAGACAGGAGGAGAAGGATGAGAAGAGAGGGCAGAAAATGGACACAGAGTTGCCCAGCGAATGGACACAGAAACAGCAAAAACGGAGGGAGGGGGAAGGGGTGTAAAAATGGATAAAAGTAAATAAATAAATAAATCCTTAAAAAAAAAAAAAAAAAAAAAAAAATAAAGCAAATCACAGACATCATCATTTCATTCCTGCATATTTGAGTAGGCATTTTTTAAAAATCTGGACTTTTCAATATAAACACGATACTATTTTTCGACCTAACAGCATGAACAATAATTCCTTGATAAGATCTAACATAGAATTCACATTCAAATTTCACTGTTGTTCTCAAAAGTGTTTTTTAATAGTTTTTATTTTTTCAAACCAAGTTCCAGATAAAGTCCACACAAAAATTTGGTGATATGTTACTTCATTTCCTTTCTATTTATAATAGTCCCCATTCCTCACCTTTTTTTTGCCCCATGCCACTGAATTGTTGAAGAAATCAAGTGAGTTGTTCTGTACAAAGTCCCACATTCTAGATTAGTCTGTTAGTCTATGTGCTTCCTTGTGGTGAACTTTAATTTGTTCTTTTACGCCAATATTTCCTGTAAACTGGAAGTCAGCTCTTAGGGCTGAATTAGTTTCAGGTTCACTGTTTTGTCAAGAATACTTTATAACTGGTGCCATGTGCTCTATATTGCATCATATTAGGAGCTTAGGGCCTGATTGACCCAAATCTGTCTTTCAAATATTAAATTAGCTAGAAAACCTTTTAGCCACACCCTTCTCCTCAGCATGCAGAGTTGGGCTCCTGTGAGTTTATGTCTTAAAGTATCTCCAACAAGGTCTCAGATAAACAGGGCTACCAGTTCCGAGAGCTGAGAATTCCTGAAATACAAGGCATTGCCCTTTGCCCAGATAGACTTTGGATGCTGCCTTTTATGCCGAGCTATCCTCCTTCAGGAGGGCATCCACTTCTCCTAATGAGCAGGCAAGAAGACTAGCTGTAGAATAATCATTTCTAATTGGGTACAGATCCAACAGATTGATTCATTATTTCCAAGTATGGCTGTCAATGTTTAGCATGGCACTCCTATTAAACTAATATACTAAATGTCTGTACTGCTGCAGCTGTCAGATTAATTTAGTCTCACGTTGACAACCTTCATCTTCTCTCCAGAAAATCAGCTCGGGTGATGTATAAATATATGCATAGATAACATTCCCCGTTTGCTGTCCTCCATTGTACAGCACTTGCAAAGGCCTCCTTCTACCCACACGATGAGTTTTCTCTCTGACACCCAAAGCAACAGAGAAAAAGTCCTCCATCTCTCTGATCCCTGTAACAGCCCATGCTCTCAGGGTATCCTCTGCTACCAGGTGTTAAAATGATGCCATGCTATAATCACTTGCCTTGGGGGGTTATGGACTGAATGTGTCCTCCCCTAGGATTTTAAAGGGGAATTAGAGAAGGCACAAATGAGGGATATTCAAATAGATTTTCTGCCATCTCTCAGAAAGACATTGTTGCATGTGGACCTTATGGCAGAGACGGCCTGTTCCCTACTCAACATTCATCACCCCTTCTTCTTTGCTCACAGCACACTTGATCTATTTGGGGTGAAAAAGTCTCAGCTTTCCCTCTTTCCTAGGGGTAGTGTTAATCATAGTTTATGGTTTGCCTGGGATAGGTTTTTTTTTAAAGCCTAGTGTACTGTCACAGTTATTAATAATACTATCTTTCCCTTTCAAATATGTGCCAGTTTGGGACTAAAATATATAGTCACCTTAGGTAACGATGACAAAAGACTCATAAGAAGAAGTCATTGGGGGAGTAGCTTCTGAACAAAATTCTTTAAAGGTGGCTGATTCAACTGGGATACACATCCTTTTTGGCATACCTCACCCCCTTTTCTCCTACATCCTGCAGGGATATGGAAATGATGCTTGGAGCTCCAGCAGCCATTTTAGGCCATAGAGTGGTGTGGTGCTGAGGCTTAACTATGTACCAAGGAAGGCAAAGCAGAAAGCCAGGAGCCTGGCCACTTTAGCCCTACGATATTTATTTTAAGTGAGAGAGAAATAAACCCTATTGTAGAGCATCTATTTGGATATTCTGTTATATATAGTCACAACTAATCTAAACTATAGAAACTTTCATGAAAAAGAAATTTCCTCTCCAGCATCATTTTAATGACTTCAGTAACTGTGTTAATGACTTATCAGACACACTAGCTTCTTGCTATTGAATATCTTTAATTTCAATTATGTCTTCAGCTCCTTTTCTTTACTCTGCTACCAACTCATACTTGACTTCTACATTAATGATTAAATAGACTAAGTTCAACAGTGATGGCTTTGTAAAGTGTCAACTTGTCTAGGCTGAACTATGTTCTCCAGAATTCCCTTTCCTATATATTTCTGGTTAGGGTAGACCACAAAAGAGATTCTTGGGTGAGATTTGGAGGGTAGAAGTAAAGCAGCAGCCTTTTGGTAGCTCACACATTGTCATTAACTTCCTGGCCTGCTTTGATAACTTGATGCGGCAGCCAGACCTGCTCTACTTTCCCTTGGAGTCTCCTTCAGCTTCTCTGACTCCTGGGTGAAGATTTAGACCTATGCTGTAGGACTCCTGTTTCCGCAAGATACCACCCTCTGAAGGTCAGAGACAACAAGAGTGGATAAGGGTTTCAGTCCATCCTCATGGTCTCCAGCTTGTGCTGTGGCTTCCTTGTTCTTGATCTTCTTCACTTGACATCCATCTTCCCTTCTCTACTGCCTACATGGTGGACTTCAAGCCCCAGCATCGGGCATGAAGACAGCAGGCTTACAGAGTCTGCTCAGCCAGCCGCCACCACGGTACAAGGTCTAACCTCTACCTCTAGCTCTCTCCATCCTTACGGTTCAGTTTATCTGACTGAACCCTGACTGAATGATGTCCAGATATGTGACCCCTCAATACCTTTCCTCTTTCTCTACATCTTTTTTCTGTAACTTTAGAAAGTGCAATAAGGAGGTGTGGCAGATATGGCAGATTGCTTCCAACAATTCCACTCCACTCCACCCCTTCTTGTGAAGAGTAGAGGCTAGAAAACTAAAGACTGCAGTTACAGTTTACAAACTTCATTTGAGTCATGGGTGCACACGTGACCTACTTTCCTCCAAGCAGAGGTGCCCACGTGATGTTTGGAAGGGCGGAGAGAAGACCACGGTGAAGAAGCAATGCCCCTGCTATTTCTGATATTTCTGTCAGCAAGCATGGCTGAGGGAGGGACTGACTTTCCTGTGAAATATGTAACAGAGGTGCAAGATGTGGGTGTCAAATGGCAGGGCAAGGGCATCTGTTTTACTAGTATGGATTTCAACAGAGATCACGTGGCCCTAGACTTACAATTTCCCAGCTTCCTGACTGTGGCAGAGGTAGCAATTCCATTGGCAAAGAAAATCTGTGGCGATATTCAGCCTAAAGGCTACTCCTTCAGTCCTGCCAACAACCTCACAATTCACCTGCTTCCCTACTGCTTAATTCCTTTCTGAATAAACCAACTGGAGTGTTGGTTTCACTTCAATAGAGAAACAGCACACATTAAAGGGAAGAATATCCTTTTGAGTCAGGTGGACTTAGAATTGAACCTACGTGTTGCAATTTTTAGTTCTGTGAATTATTAGCTCTTACATGATTTTGAGCCTCTATTTCCTCATATATAATATGAGAATAAAAACCTCTATCCTGAAAAGGTATCTTTACATTCACTCAAAAACACCACACTTCTAGAAGTCTTTTGAAGGTAGAAAATAATCCATATAATGATGCTTTTCCCATCCATTTTCTTTTTGGTTTACATTTTTTATATTGGAAAAATTGTGTGTGTGTGTACTTGTTTTTCTTGAAACTACCTCTTTTTTGATACCTCTTTAGCATTTGATATTTTGGGTCAACTTTTCAGTCTTGAAAGTTTCCTCATCTTGTATAATTGTGAGGCTGTTCTACACAAATTTTCCTTTGTCTCTTACTCTTCATTTGGATCTTTTTTGTTAAAGTTGTGTCCTTTAACTTTTTTTTTTTTAGGAGGTACCGGAGATTGAACCCAGGACCTGGGAAGCAGGCACTCAGTCACTTGAGCTACATCTGCTCTCTGCCTTTACCTTTTTAATGTTTGATGTGTACCTTTCATTCACTGAAAAACAACCATTTCTTTTTCTAGTCACTGCCTTCAGGAAGTCCCTGTCTAGCATTGGTGTTACAACTTTTGGCAAATGAGTGAAAATTATTGTACTAAACACGGTTTCTTTAACCAGCACTGTGGCTTCCTTTTTTTCCTTTCTTTTTTTGATTGAATTTAAATTGGAGATAGTCTTTCAAGTGTGTCACATTTCCTATCAATCCTCTTGTCTTACACTAGAGGCTTTAAAGATCTAAGTTTCCTGCCCAATCCTTGAAGACAGTTCACTTTGTAATTCTCTGATTGTTGGGTGGGACAAATGGGTAGCCAGTCGATATTACAGACAATGTGAAAAGTGCTTTGCCAAAAATATGAGCCTGCAGAAGACAAACCTAACTGGCTGATCAAGGAAAGCTCCCAGAGGCAATGACAATTAGCTAAGTATTGAAGAATACACAGCAGTTACCCAGGTGAAGGATAAAATTGCACTCTCACCAGGGAGGAGCTGGTGTACAGGGACAGAGACATAAATAAAACCTGATCTATCTGGGAAGATTCAAGAGTCAGCATGGAAGGAATATAGATTATGAGCAACAGAGTGGTGGGAGAAGTAAGCCAAGGGACATATAATGTTGTGACATCATGCTTAGGAATTTGAATTTTATTTTGAGGGCAATAGAGAAATTTTGATGAATTTTCAGCAGCAAGGGGATCTCCTCAGATGATGCAGAGAGGTCATTTTGGTAGCAGAGAGGAGAAAGGCTTTGAGGAGGGTAATGCTAGAGACAGTCCATTTATATTTAGGTTGTAGTAATCCAGGGAAAAATGAGGAGGCTTTAGACTAAAGCAGTAGCATTGGTAATGGAAAACTTGAGTTAGGTCTAAGATACATTCTAAGAGAATGAATGACAAATTCATTCAGTCTCTGGACTTCCAGTATGCACACAGCCCTCAAGGCTATTTAGCTGACCCAGGCTTCCCTTGAGAGATTCAAGCTTAAATTTGCAGAAGCATCTACCTAAAATTAAACTATTATAGCCCTTGCAAATGTGGTTCATTGCCTGATAACTCAGTTTTTGTTAATGTAGCCAACATCCTCCTTGTTCTGTAGGCTGTGTTACAAGGTTATTGCATGCTTAGACTCAAAGGGCAACAAAGAGGGTTCTTCCCAAACCAGGATGGGTTTCCTTCGTGGAGAGAAGCTGAGTGCAGCTTATTAGAAACAGCCTAGAGTGGCCATAACCTAGTCCCGAACCGATGAACTCTTTCTTTTCCTCTGATCCCTTTCCCTGCGCCCATATCTAATGAGTTGTCAAGTCATGCAAGCCCTTCCTTTGAAGTGTCTTCCTCTTTCAGCTGCATCATGCCTTTCAACCTTGCCATTCCATCCCATACCAGGGCTTTATCATTTCACGTCTCAACTATTAAAATGATCTCCTAACACCTTTCCTCTTCATTTCTTAATGTCATCATTCATTTAGTATATATTTGTTGCGTGGCTACTGTGTCCTTGGTCCTCTGCGGTAAATAAACATAGCCCTGCCCACACCCAATCAGTTTATTCTATAAGTGTGGATTTGGAGGTCACTTTCATGTTAACCAAACAATCCCATGTGTGATTTCAGGCAGTTTTTAATAGTTTCACGTTACAGATAAAGCAACTAAGACCCAGACAGCTTCAAGGACTGCCCCTGCTAGTGTGGTCACACAGGATGGAAACGGGTATTTGATCATTTCAAGGTGTGTGCTTTCTTCCACCTCATAATGAGCAATATTGTCATAATCATCTTCCTGAAGTAACACTTTAAATATGTTACCCAACCATGCAAAAACTTTCAGAACTCCCCAAAGCCCAATCATAAGTTTCAAATTTTTCAGTATGAGCTTAAGTCTCTTGAGCCCTATTTGCCTCACCTCTCAAATACATATGAGTTACTAGGAAGCTAATAGTTGGACTACTTGGCATTTCCTAAATGTGAGTTCCCTTCTCTCCACTTTTGTTTATGTCTTTTTTTCTTGCCTGGGATGCTCTCTGAGTGCACCTTTCTGCTTAGCTAAATCCTCCTCATCCTTCACAGGTCAATTAAAATTCTATCTCCTCTATGAAGCATTCATTCCCTGACAGTCTTACCTGAGAGCAAATTCCTTCTCTCTCCTCTGCTCTGAATTCCTTAAGGATTGGATTGCACTCTTCATGTGCCTCTTCACATAACCTCCTGTTTTGTTTGGTAGTTATTTATTGTGGTAACCATGGAGATGAGCTGCCCAGGTCCCTTTCTAGGAAGGACTTGCTGCAGAGTGGCACAAGTGGGCTCAGCAGGCAGCCTCCAGCTCTCAGCTCCTTCAGGGTCTGCCTCAGCCACAGAAGAACTCCTCTCCCGAGGTCATGCCCCTCCCAAGGCAGCCAGCATCTGCTGACTGAACACAGCAGGGATGCCATTCCAGTCTAAGGCAGGACACATCGCAGTGTGACTTCTTGCTCAGCCCATTCCTTTTTCTTGCCCCTTTCCTTCACAGGAGTTGACACCTAATAAATATCTTGCACCCCAAAGGCAGCCTCAATGTATGCTTCCAGAGAATTCAACCTGTGACAATTGTAAACAAATTCCATTTTAAGCCCTAGACAGGCACACAATGCTTGCATAGCTATTTACTCAAGCAGGGGACCAGAAAATATATCATAAGCAATGACTTTCTTTGAATAAGGTCCAAGATAGAGCTGCTTTATACTAAATTCTATTTTTAGTGAATTTGTCAGTTAGTAAATACTAGTAATAATTTATGATTAGGCATTACTTTACACATCTTACAGATTTAACTCTATCTTAGTGTGACCAATGCCAAAACATCATAAAATATCTTAAAATATCAACTATATGTGCATACTTAGGGATAAATTAAAGTAGTAGTCAATGCCCTATTTTTCACACTTAGTCTGAATATAATCTAAATTGTATTATAAAGTAGCAGCTCTATCTTTCTGCCGTAATAGCCCACTCTTCTATAATTGTTACTCTACGTCAAGTGGAACTGGTACTTTATGGAATAAATTCTGGCAGGCCATTGGGGATGTATCAAGAGGCAGAGCTGAGAAACGATTTAATGGTTTCCGTGGGTGCACCTCTCTTTTCAGAGTGTAAACACAACTCTCAATCTGTTTGCCAAGAACTCTGAGTTAGCTCTGAAATCTGCATTGTTGTCACCATCAACTGCAACTTTGCTGTGGCATGATCCAGCCCATGTTAACATTTTTAGAGCGATGAGAATGCCAAGCATACAGCTGTCTTGTAGCCTGTCTCCTGACAGAATATCCTGAACCAGATTTCTAGTCTCTCTGCATATAACTCTGTTACTAAGGTCCCTGGAGACTCAGACTTGACCAAAGGCTCACCTTATGCAGTACAGTCCTGACTATCTTCTGTACCAAGTCACACACACACACACAGAGTCAGGGGTGGGAAAAGAATGTCATTTACTGCCTTTACTTAAGAAAAATTACCATCGCAAAACTTTTCTACAATAAACACATCAAATGTGGGCAGGTTTTAGCATAAACAGGCTCAAAATGTTCATGCCATTTCCTCTACCATGGAAGAGTCCCCAGGCTACCAACCCTGAATCACGTAAACGGTGATTAAGGACCAGAGAATGGAGGAGGAAAGGTTTGGCAACCACAGGTTTCTACTAATTGCTGACGTCTTGATTTTATTTTTTTCTCAACTTTAAATCAGGATGATAATTGGCAGGAAAAAAAAATCACAAGGTACTTTCCATTTGTAACCTTTATACAAGAAGGCACCAAAAGTGTGGAAATTTTTTGAGAAAACTGTAATTAAGGAGGCATGGCATAGAAAAGAGAGAAATAAAGAGCCCTGTCAGTGGTAACATGTCAATCTTATTGGCTCTGTAGTGGGACAGGCTTTTGCCTCGTAAAGGCTTGATCTATAGTGAAGAGTTTGGGGTGCCAGCTGAGGCCACTGCACTTGGCACGGTGAGTCCCCATTGCTATCACCCATCAAGTCTTGGCTGCCTTGTCTAAACAAAGTGCGAAGCGGCTAATCACATTAAGAGTAATAATAGGAATAGAGTTAAGAGAAGAGAGGCACACAGAAACAGATCGAGATAAATAGTTCTTTCTTCTGCATTTATCAATGTCTTTCTTTTCTTCTTGGCTCTCGGGAGTGATTTGGGAATCAGCACCCAATTTTCACAGCAGCAAGAGGTAGCTGTTGAATAGCACTGAGCCTCTGAGCAGCTGTGCTCTGGAATTTGGTCTGCACCAACTACTACTCAAGTAGCGTCATCAAAGCAATAAGGCATTTTGATCTTTTTCACTAGTTCTTTCTTTTGCAAAAGGGATAGAGGGGAAAAAACAAACAAACAAACAAACAAAAAAAAAACGCTAAAAGCATAGCTTGGAGCATGAGACACTGACGACTGAATGAGAAATCAAGAAGCCTCCAGGGTTGCACAGCAGAGCTGAGCTGCAGACTTACTCTGGGGTATGCAGGGTTGACATTCACAGACATGTATTGATCCTCAGTGGTCTTTCTCATCGGCAAAGTGGTAATGGCCTGCATATTAACACGCAGCCTGAGAGGTCGCTGTGCACAGAACAGACAGCAGCATTTTGGTCTGGGAGCCCTGAAGGACAAGTTTTGGTTTCCGGTTAGGATAAAGAAGGCTACATTGGATTCAATTTTATTGAGCAAGGTTTGCAGGGGCAAAGATACTGGCATTTAATTCCATCTAGTCACAGGAGACAAGTTCATCACAAATGAAACAGAAAACTGTAAATACACTGGTTTTCACAGATTAACAAGTAATGTTCCAAATTACTGGCAAAATGAAATATTTGCATCTCCTTTTGAGCAAAACACATTGCTATACTAAAATCAGATCTTGGTTGCATCTTATATTCTATGTGACAAAAAGGAAAGAAAATCTTAACTAAGGGGATCCCTTTACTTTATAGAGCTTTTCTCCCATAGCTCACATCTGTATGTGTTCCAGGAAAATATGATTAGTATGCAGTCATTCTAGCTATAGATGTAACTGATAATGTTGACAGCATGATGATGTGGTTCAACAGAACTTCAACAACTCAAAATAATTCACTATCACATGTACCAAATGATTACCTTATAAACCTCTATTCAGTCTCCCATAAACATTAATAGATATTCCTTCATCTTCTGTGTGGTGCAGCTAAATATACTTTTGGGAACAATAATTTTCCCTGCAGAAATTCTGGAGATATTCTTAGCATGGAATGTTCTGACAATAGCAAGGTGGCAAAAATTTAGCTTGCTATACTTTCAATAACAGTTGGATTAGAATTTTATATTTGTTAATAACTGAAAATAAAGACAAATTCCTTGAGGCAAGTTCATATAAATTCTATATAATCCAATTAACTGGTATTTTAGGGGACACATCTAAGCAGGAGTAGGATGTTTAGGCCAAAACAAATTCTATCTGAAACTGAAAGAAGAGGCTAAAGAGCAATGGCTAGCAAACATGGAGATTCCAGTCAAAAATCAGAGTCCACAGGACTAGGCAAAAATGGGAAAAAACTGAAGGAAAAGACACACTCCACAGGGACAGAACCAAGAATGTCAGATTGCAAGTCATCGATGTGGTTATGCCATTATTCCCATACTCTAAGATGTGGACTTAATGGCCAGATAGTGGGATCAATTGTAGCTAGACCTTTGGTAGGAAAACATAAAGAGTGAGTGAGCACCAGGTACAACCAACAAGATCAGTACCTAGGACAGAGGCTGATGGATGGGAGTGGAATGAAAATGGGCAATGCCTGGTACAAACCCTTGGGTACCTTTAAAATCTCACTGCTGCAGTGATGAGATAAAATACCCTAATTTATTAGATTTTTCACTTATATATCACTTGTGTGTTTAGTCTTATTCTGCAACTGTTGACCTATGATGGAGTATCACAGATTAGTAGTGTGTTACTGTGTGTGGGAGTTTGTGTTTCTGAGTGTGTTTATATGTTGGAAGGAGTAGTGAATCAGAGGGAAATACCACTAAGAAAATCTGGAAAGAAACAGAAAAATATCAGAAACTAGAGAAAAGATATTAAATGGAAGAAGTCTTTGAGTAGAAGGACCAGTTAAGAAGAAACCTTAGACCAGTGTCTCTCTTACAATGTAGTGTTAATAATAACTGCCTGGCATCAACTCACTTATTATAATTCAGCTTCCAGGGTGCCTGAATGTGCTGAAACATAATCATTAGGGGTTGGGTTCCAAAGGGTCACTGTTAACTAGCAGCTATAGTGAGTTTTTCAGGCATTTTCAGGTTTAAGAATCTCTGGGTTAGTCCATCCAGGGAATCATGTGAAGGAGTACTTGTGGCTCATATGCCATATCCCTGCTTCCTCATGCTTAACCTAACCTCAAACTATCTAATTCTATTACAGGGGTCTCTGCTGTTAGAAAGGGGTGTCCCGTGGATTAATTTTGGTACTGGCATGGAGGAAGAGGGTAGAGAGGATGGAGTGAAGATGTGCATGGTTCTGGTGCCCCTGCTTTAATCTGAATAACTTCCTTTCATGTAATTTACATATTGAGATTCTGAGTAAGATTTATCTGAAAGAGTTGTGCAGCTTTTAAAAATATTTAAAACCTGTTCTTCCTTTCACACATTGGCTCATCTTATACTTAGTCTCCATTAGAGTGAAGGGAGTTGATATTGGGTTGTGTTTCAGATCACATTTGGGAAGACTTTAAGAATCTGATAAATTTTATTCTGCATCTGCCATTAAATTAATCATAGTACTAGAAGTAATTATGGAAGATGACCAGTCTGAGTCTATTTGAAGTTTGAATTATGTTATTTTAGTGAAACTCGTTTTACTATTTTCAGACATGTACTGTAAATGTAACCACTCCAAGCAAGGGATAGTAGTGGTTTTAAGGAACTTGCTCATCCTGAAGATGCCTGACATACAGGAGAAAATATAAAAAAGATGTAAATACACACTTTTCCTTGACTATACTTAAATATCAAATTTAATTGGAGTTTAAAATAAAGCAGGTAATATGAAATGTATTCAATAAGTATAATGGGTTTTACTTTATTCACTTTCGTTCCATGTTATTATCCTTAAAAGCCATTTAAAAGGAAATTGAAAAAAATAAATCAAAGACAGAAAAAAAGGTGAGGAGAGGAAAGAGAAAACTAGAGAGAAATGAAGGAAAATAAAGGCTCAGGACTTTCTGAGATGAATGTTACTTTCAATATCCTGCTGTTCACCTGGGCATTGGGAATCAGAATAACTTATCTGTTTTCACGGACCTTTGACAGGTCAATTAATCACCATCTAACAAGGCTCCTCAACTTTGTTCACAAGCTTTGGGGGCTTCATCTCTGAAGGGTATGCCCACAGTAACCCAAAAGTAGGAAAGTTATATTATTGGAAGCTGCTTTTGTTAGAAACTATGTCACCATGTATACCAACTAAGATCCCACTGAGAATGAATTCTTATACTTGAAGTAGTAAAAGTTTCTCATTAGTGTTTTAAGAAACAATGGAGGGAAGCGGCTGTGGCTCAATCAGTAGGGCTCCCGTTTACCATATGGGTGAAGGCAGGCCCGCCCGCATGGCGTGGTTGGCTGACCCAGCAAGCACAGGCAGCAAGGGGGGGATAAATGAATAAATAAATAAAATCTTTAAAAAAAAAAAAAAAAGAAAGAAACAATGGAGATTATTTATGCATAGCCTTTCAATTCTTTCTAAATGAATTATCTATAGTATCGTGTATTAGAAAATAGTTTGTTCTCTAAGTAGTCGAACTATTTTATTATACTGTCTGGCTCAGATTTTTAATATATTTAGAAAACCCTTTGTTTAAAGATAATAAGCAGGTATGTTCAATTCAGTTTAAATCCCAGTTACTGCAAACTCTGAATTACTGTACTGAGAATTATTCCATTTTCAAAATATGATAGGCTGTCTACTATTGCTTGTGATCTGCAAAGTTGCCTGCTATATTTGTATGCACAGAACTCATTGTTTTCCCTTGTGCTTTTATCTTAGTCCCTAGAGGATGATATTTGAGTATCTTTCATTTTACTGTGTGTGTTTTCATGGCTAAAATACCTGTAAATAATATTAACAATGACATAATATACAAAGCCTGAAAATTATTTTTGCCACAACACCTGCTCTCCTGGGGTGAATAGTGATTCCCCCAAATTCTTGTCCACCCAGAACCTTTGAATGTGAGCTTATTTGGAAATAGGGTCTTTGCAGACGGATTCAAGCTAAGATGAGGCATCCTTGATTAGGTGTGTCCCAAATCCAATATTGTTGGAGTCCTTATAAACAGAGGGAAATTTAGACACAGAGACACAGATACACAAGGGGAAAAGCCTTATGAAAACACAGACACACACACACACACACACAGAATGCCATATGATGACAGAGGCAGATATTGGAGTGATGCATCTACAAGTCAAGGAATTCCAAGATTTCCAGCAACCACCAGAAGCTAGAAGAGAGGCAAGGGGCAGATTCTTTCATATAGTGCCTTTGGAGGAAGCATGGTCCTGCTGACATCTTTATTTTGGACTTGTAGTTTCTAGAACTTTGAGAGAATAAATTTCTCTTGGGTTGAGCCTCACAGTTTGTGGTAATTTGTTCTGGGAGCCATAGGAAACTAATATACCTGGCACAGAGAAGACCCCTGGAAATAATTATGTCTTCCAAATTGAAGAAAACAAACATTTGAAGAATGGTGACAGAGCCAAGAAAGAAGAAGAAGAAAAAAACTAAGAAAGGAACTAAAATAAAATATGATTAAAAATAATTATTGATTTTAGTTAAATTTCAAAGGTGATGACTGGAATGTGATTTCTAATACTTAACTTGTTTTTAAGAAGAAGTTATATCACTTAAAGAACCATGCACAAATCTTTTTAAAATGTAGCAAGAGATAATATGGTTAAATGTCAGAAAGGACTCTTGAATGCCAAGAACAATAGATTAGGTAATAAATCCTTTGAACGCTTTTAAAAGTAGGATTCAAAAAACCAAACTGACAGCTAGAGGAAAGCAACTTCTTCATGTCCCTTCAATTTCTACCATTTTGATTATTCACTGGTTGGGTAAAATTATTTTCAGAGAAAGGGATATGTGAGGCTAGTTCTTTGCCAATATAGTGTTTTTTATGGCTACAAGGTAATTGGGATTAGTGAAACTCAAATTCCAAAAAAGTTAATACACTCTTGAGTATCATTAATATTTCTCTATTATATTCTTGTTAGGCTGAATGTTCAGAGATGATGTTAGAGTCTCAATTCTACATTTGTTCAACATTTGTTTTTTTTCTTCTTCTCCTTTTTAGCATTTACCCTATCCCCTTCTTCTAATAATCAAAACTATTACTTTTCAACTCACACTCCATGTGAGTTAGGTGGTGTTAATTTCAACTCATTTCCAGGAATGGGAATACAACCAGATCACATTCTCTTGGGCAAATGACTAAATCGTTAAGACTTTTTTCGGAACTCTCCCCTGGGCTAAGAAATGTCGGTCTAAAACTCCTGGCACCTATCTTTTTACTTTGTTGGTATAGCTTAGCTGAGAATCAGTCTACACAGAACAAAGAAATTTAAAGATTGATCTATTCTAGATGACTTCAGTTGAGCACTTGTGTACAGTCATAGCTATGGACTGTTCTACTCCTGGACTTTGTAGCTTCATGAATCAATGTATCTCCCATCCCCAACTCTTCATGTCTCATTTTGGGGTTGTTCTGATTACTTTTACCAATTTAAATTGGATTTCAATCATTTGCATTTGGTAATCTTAGTTAATAAACTACATATTAAGAGAAATATTGATCAATTTAAAAGAATACAGAGAAAGAATACTAAAATGTTTTAAAGAAACTGGGGAAAGTTGGGGTAGGGAAGAAAATATCAGAGTAGACATATTAGTTATACTCAAATATTTTGAGACATGTTATTCAGTAGAGGGAGTAGATGTTTTAGATGGCTCCTTGAGGCAGGTAATAACATCACCAGTCTTATTCAGGTAAGACGATACTGCTATAAAAGGGATTTCTTATTAGGGAAGCATTGAGGTCTAAATGACTGAGTACTTTGAACTCAAAGAGTCTATGACTCAGTAATTTGAGGTAGGGCTTTCTTTGTGATTCTTTATTCATGCACTACTATTTCATCCTATAATTCAATTAAGATGACATGTACAAATTTATTCCATAGAAGTAGAGGTGGAGTGGGAGGAGAGAAAGGGAGAAGTGATAGCTGTATTTTGAACAATTTTCTGGAATACTGCCATAGATCTATAAGACCTATCTGGGAGTCATTTACATCCAACCTAATTTCTCTTTGACTTAAAATGTTTTGAGCAGTTCCACATACCTGTTCCACAAGCAGTTGCATGTTAAAATCTTAGGTTTTACTTGTTCAGTATTCCACAAAAATGTTAGGAATTATGTAAAACAAGATAGTATCACTACTGGTGCCATGGGGGAATTTACTTTTTAGGAAGATAAAGAGGATGAACAGACAGTAAAAATCCCATGAACCAGCAACAGGTATTGGCTGTCAACTTAATTCACAGTGGATGCTCAAAAAAATGTCAGCTGAGAGTTGACCCATTGTATCTGCAATAGTCTCAAAATATTTAAGTTGTGAAAATATGATTGATTTGATTATTTAAGTGGGTGTTGAGACAACTGGAATTATTTCCATAAAAATTAAGTATTAAGAGAATAAAATCTTTATTTAATTGTTATTGCTTCTGGTGATTACTATATAATTGGCTAGTGGCTAAGAGTTATGACATTTAACAAACAACAGTATTCTGAAAAAACACAAAGATTTAATAGATGAGTTTTGTAAATAGTATATAAACAAATATAGATATTTTAGAATCTGATACAAGAAGGGGGCTTTAGTATCATTTATTGCAGTTTTCTGTGCCCACCCATATTTCATCAATGAGGATACAGAGATTTAGGGCCCAATTGACTTTCACAAGGTCACGTAATTGTAAAGAGTTCTAAGTCCAGTTTCCAACAAGTCTTTTACATCCTTTTTCTCATTTTTATAAAACTCTTTGCATTTTTGAGAGTGCCATTCAATTCCAGCCCGCCTTCTCCATTTTTGACTGCCTTAATAATAATCATAGATATCATGTGTAGATACCATGTACAGTGTTCCAGCCACTGCTCTTAGTGCTTTGTACTTACTGATTTATATACTAATTAGTAAATTAGTGTATTTACTGATGGAATTCTCAAAAAATCTATTATTAACCTCATTTTATAGATGGGCAAACTAAAGCATAGAAGCATTCAATTAACTTGCTTAGGTCACCCAAAGGAATTGAACTGGCATTTGAAGTCATGGCGCTCTGACTCTGAAGTCTATGTGCTTTCACCCCCTGACCTTTTGTTCTCTTTGCCCTCCTTTGTTTTCACACGGGCTGTTACAACAGATCCTAGTGCTAGTTATGTATCACTCTAGTCTCTCAGACTCCAATGGGAGTTAGCTCCCCCAAACAAGATCTGGTTGAGTTCAAAATCCATCCACTGTTGGTCCCTTTTCCCCTACACTGTAGGATCTACAGGATAAAGTTCAAGCTTCTTAATGTTGCATATAAAGTCTCTTCTATAAGGCTGCCTCTACCTCCCCCATCAGCCTCACATCCCACCAATTCTTTTCCAGTGCCACCATTCTGAATTCATCATTTTCTGCACATGCCACACACTGTCACGTCTTTACGCTCTTCTTCTCTCAGTCTAGAACAGTGGATCTTAAACTTTTTTGTTCCACAGACCCCTTTGCCAGTCAGGTGAAAAACCACACACCCCTTACTAAGCCCACACTATACTATGTATTATTTAATAAATATATCACACCCGCACCAACACGTCCCCACAAGAATGGTTTTTTTATTATTATTATTTCATTTCAAATTCATGGACCCCTTCTTAAGAACCCCTGGTCTAGAATGTCCTCTTCTTCCTTCCTTTCCCGTCAAAGTGCTTTTCCTTCCTGGATACATTTCCTCAAGGATCTCAGGGAACATGAACTACCTACCCCACCCTCCTTTCCCACACAGCCTTCCCTCCACATCGCTGTTGTAATGGCTACTATTCCCTTATGTGTTATTCATCACCTTTTCTCAGTAGACAGAATTTTCCTTGAGGGCAAAGGCTGTATATACTTTATTTTTGAATGCCTAGTTCCTAAATTCAAGCTGGAATATACTTGACAGTCAATATTAGTTGAATGAATGCTCACTCAAGTATTATGGGCTGTGTTGAATGCTTTTTTGTAGCTAACTTGAGGAAAGCCTATTGGAATTCAATTTTGTTGACATTTTCCTTTTAGCCAGAAGTGAAAATAGATGCCATCTATATTGAGGGTCTGAGTGGAATGCAGAGCACTCCTTCTTGGCACGTAGTTAGGATATCAATAGAAAGACTTAAACAGCTTTAATAAAGAATGTGCATATTTTATGAAAGGAGAATAATTACTCAATTGTTCTAAAAATATTCTATCCCCCTTTTTAGTAGTGCCTTTGATATCCACCATGCTGTTGGCATATATTTGCTCTGCTAATTATCTCAGAATTGATTCAGCTTTTGGAATAAATAAACCACAGGTTCAGAGCCTAAATAATAACATTCAATTGCAAAGTCCTATTAATGTATAGAAAAGTAAAGTCTGTATCTGTGACTAGCTATCAATCAGTTTTCCCTCTGTACTGCTTTTTATTTGTAAATAGTAATCATTTGTAGCTAGGCAGTTCTTCATAGTTTTCAAAGAATTCTTACATATTTTTTATTATTATAGAAATTATGAAAGGTCTTTGGGCAGGTATTATTTTTCCACATTACCTGTTAAGAAACTGGGGCTTAAAGAGTTTAGCAAGTGATGGAGCTAGGGCTAAAATCCAGTCATTGGGCCCCAGCGCATTTTTATTTTCTCTACCCAATGCTGCTCCTCAATGATGTACAAGAATTAGAAAGCCAACAACAGTCTCGTCCCCACTTGAGAAATATATTAAGCTCTTAAAGATAAAATTGCTAAATAAAAAATGCATACTTTCAGAATGATCAAAGAAAAAATGGCTACAATATTAAAGATGTGAAACAATGTAACAACCTTGCTCAAAAAATAGACCCCTAAAAAATGAGTTTTAATTAAATTATTTTACCACCATATAAAGTGGGACTAAAATGCTGGTCAACAATGCCTTCATTTATTTGTTCATTATTTATTCATCAAAACATGCAATGAACAAAGGCATTTCCTAGGTGCAAGGTGTTTCTGTTCCAAATATTTCAGTGTCTGCCAACATACCAAAGTCAAACAGTGGCTGTAAGTAATGTGTGAGGCAGAATAAAGACGATTGTACCATGTAATTTGCAAACAAGGCCAGGCTTGGTTCATAAACTTAATTTAATGAATTCTAAGGAAGAGAAAATACTTAACAGGCTGAGGATAGAGCAGGATACTTAATCAGGTGGAATTTGGGGAGTCAATGCCCACCTTCATGCATGTGTACCTTCTTTTGCTTGGACAGCTTTCCTACTCCTAGACCATGAACTATTTGAGCACAGCAAATATATTAGGCCCAGCTACTAACAGTACAAGGCAAACATGGAAGGCACTTGATAAATGTTTGTTGGCCAAATACCGTATCTTATAACTAAAACAAATAGCACCATAGCAATCCACAGTGCATGTGTGTTCTTCGAGAGTGAAAAAAACAACAAAACCAATGCAATGTGCTAACTACATGTCAGGGACTACAACATGTACTTTATACGTGTTAATTCATTTGCTTTTTCAAGATCTCCTTGAGGATAAGATCAATTATGAGGTAAAGTGGAGTTGAGAACTCACCTACCCCATCATTCTGTTCTACAAAAAAGAAACTACAGTGACAGATATAAGGTGACTTGCTCAGAGTCATTTAGCAAATTGTGGCAGTCAGGATTGGAACACAAAACTCCAAATTTCCAAGCGCCGTGCTGCTTTCCATATAAAATACAAATGCTTTCGTGTAAGACAGTGCTGGCTGCCACAAAGATAAAAAGCATACAATCATAGGAGAATTGAAGTTGATGAAATGTTGACCTCTGGAAATACAGGAGTTAAATGTTATTTTGCCAAAGTAGAAATAAATGGTGGCAAAACATTGGGATCCATGTGGTATTCTACCCTCCCGCTCAACAAAGATGAAAATGTAGTAACTTGTTGTGTTTATTGGGAATACTTTACTTTTCCTCCACACTCAAATATTTTACCTACAGTGGAAAAATAGTTAGCTGGTGTTCTAGGGTAGCTGTCTAGACAATTAGAAGAGCAGTCCAAAAGCTCTTCACTCCTAAATCCTAAATTACTCAAATAATTGCATTGACATTTCACGACACTGTGTAGACACAACCTAATTGATGCTTGAAGCAAACTCGCTCTAATTAATGCCTGCGTTCCTTTTTCTCAAAGTCATATTTTCATTACAAATGGCCTGTGTATTTATTTCTAGGGGTAATGTTTTACATAATTAATAAAGCTTATTTTCTGTTGAGAAGACAGCAAATAGATGAGGGGTCATGGAAATGAAATGTGGCCAAGTCTTAGTCATTTAGCTTGCTCTGTTTCAGTAAAGATTAAAGCCTTCTTTGGAGGGCTTTGTGAGGTCAGAATATTCTGTAGGGAGGTTTCAATGTTTTCTTAAAACTGAAGATAAATATTCACAAAAGGCAAAGGTGATAAGAAATGTCACAGCAACCTTTGTCTTCAAGGGAGTTGCAAAACAAGCTAGAGAGACCAATAATTCTCTCAAATGATGAATAAAATAGCTTTGTCTCATTTTAAAAAACTGCTTCCTGAACAACAGAATTTTTAGGTCTAAGAAGGCTTGGGTACATTAGAATATTTCTGGTCCATCCACAAGTGATAGAATCTATCGGATTGACTAAGAATGGTTAAGAAGTTAAATATCTCTCACAAAGTCATTATTATCATAAACCACTGAATTTAGTTTTCTAATTTCCATTTTTAAAATGATCAAGTAAAGGCAATTTACTCACTGCAATGGCAAATTTGAGTGACTAGAAATCTGATTATCTTTGTGACCTCTAAAACACATTTAAGATATTTATCACATTTCTCAGGCACTTATTTTATTATTAAAATCATTGTATCTGAAGAAATGTTTGTATGACTTGAGTTTGATGAATTAGAAGTCAAACTCTTCCCTTCCATAATATTTTTCAATGTAACAGGCTTATTGAAAGCCTATTAAATATGACGCACTAGGGCTTCCACATACATTATCTTATTTAATCTAGATACATTTAACATTCCATGTGTGTCCTTTATACAGTTGAAAATGATTCTGGCATTTTCTAACAGGCAGGGACTAATGGGATTGAACAAATTTGGTCATCTAAAATCCCCAGAAGCTGTGGCTTACAGGGTTTGTTTCTGGTTCACTGGGGAGAATTTATACCTTTGCTCTAGGAATCCCCCCCACAGTTCATCACTGTACCACAGATGAATTCCCCATGACTTGCTTGTCATGTCTCTATGGTAACTCCTCATGGATATACACTGTTCAGAAGGTATATTCTATCCCTCAGAAGACAATAGAGGATGTGCCCTGTGCTAGTCGATCATTGCCCATTTACTGCAAATGACTCCACAATAGTCACTGATGAAAGGTCCCTATGTGCCATAAAATCAGTACACTGATTATTTTATGACTCCCCAATACAGAATTGTATTTGTCAGCTTGATTGCTGATGGTGAACGTGCTTACTGTGGGTCAGATATCATCACCCAGAACTCAGTTAATATTTTATCCAGTGGTCACTAAAGCTTTATGCACCAGAAAACTCAATCATGAAATATCAGGCTGAAATGTTCTTAGTGCGATGATATTCTTTTCTATCTACAGGAAAAAAAAAAAAAAAGGCATTCTGTAAGTCTGAAAATGAAGGTGTTGGCAGAAGTTTTTTGTGTAGGTATGGTGGATATGTATTTGGAATATCTGTGAAGACAAGTCACTGCCCCCTCCACACTGAAAGACTTCTAATAAGATCAACCTCCAGTACGTAGCCATTTTTTTTCCCTCAGAGAAATGGTGCCTTACTTGGCATTCAGCATTGGCTTCTGCTATTGGCAAGTTGGGCACTTAGAAGTGGCAGAAGCCAGATTAGCCTTGGTGAGGAAAGTTCATGTTATTAAACTGATACATAATCTCCATCACTGCCACTGTGGCCGTTTGTATAAGGGCCTCCTGAGCAAGCATGGGGTACCTGAGGAGAAAGGATAATCATCTCTTACTGAAGAGGTCACTGTGTCCACCTGGTTATTGAAGACCACCTCTAAAGTGAGTGTCCTCTGGCTGGCATTTACGTGAGGCATTTCTCTTTATTCCCTGTAACCCTTCTGAAGGGTCCTCTTTCCTGGGCCTTCTGGTCACCAGAATGTTCTGGATATTCTACCCACTAACTTCCTGAGCCATTCCCGAGAAGGGTGTGATGCAGCAGCCATAAACTTTTGGCTGGTGTAGATAAACTGTGGCAAACTTTCCGTAAGCCAGGCCCATGCTTTTTCCTCCTCTGTTATTCATTCATAGGGAACTCTGATAAGGCCTTTTATATGCATTGAGGGGGTGGTAACAAAGCAACTGAAGCAAGTTCCATGGGAATCTGAGCAAAGCCACAGAAACAGGTCCCAAGGGAGTCAAGCTTAGACATTTTATTTGTGCCTTATCTACCTGCTTAGGTCTTGCATGTACAATTTCCAATTTATAATGAAATGCTCTTCTGCATATTCAACATCAAATTTTATAATTCGGTGGATCATATAAAGCCGAATTTGCCACATAATTGCTTGATATCCCGTGGTCAGATATCCAGTCTCTACCAGGGTCTGGGATCTAACCAGGAGCTGCTTTTCAAATGTAGACTCTTGTCATCAGGAAAGGGCATGGCCTTACTCAGAACTCTACGTTGGCATATGATTCTCCTACTGGTGTTTGCCAGAGGCTCCAAAAAGCACCACCCCTCTCTGTTACAGATGCCTCTAAGTACCATGGAGTCCCCTGCATAAAATGGTCCAAGTAGCAAGACAGTTTTCACCACACCCTGGATCTGTTGCAGAGCCTTCTCTTTTTCCAGATTCGTCTCAAAACTGGCAGTTTTAATAGGTTATCTGGATAATATGTCAGGCCATGAAAGTCCAATATGATTAATGTTGGAATCCAAAGAGACACCCTGAGGGTTGTACCTCTGCAGCCAATCTCTTACTTTCGAGTAGACATCTCCACCTTCCCCAGACACCGGACTCTTAAGGACTTCCCAAGTGTGGCAGGCACTTGAATGCTCACAGTGACTGTCTCCCACACACTGGCAATTAGTTTACCTATAAATTCCCGTTTCCAAGTCCAATTTACATGAAGTATAATAAATCAGTATGATATTCCATGGGATATCTAGATAATCAAGATTCCTCCAGACTACAGTGTATCAAAAGGAGGACGTTGTCCTGTGGCAGGACAGTAAAAGTTTATGGCTTCCCTGGCAGATGAAGGTAAATTGTTCCTGATTATCTTTGCTAATGGGCATTGCCAAGAAAGCATTTTCTCAATCAATGAAGGGATGGCGCATAGCAGGGGCCAGAAGCTATGTTGATATATTCCTATAAAGACACCACATCTGGCACAGCAGCTGTGATTGCTATCATCACTGATTAAGGTTGTGATAATCCAAGTCATTCTGCAAGATCCATCTGTCTTTTCTACCGGTCAAACAGGCGAGTTAAGTGGGAATGTGACAGGAATCCTCACCTCTGCATCTTGAAGTCCTGTCAGAGGCACTAATCTCTGCTACTCTCTCAGATAATTTGATTTACTGTTTTGAGAGAAAGGGCATCGCCAGAAACTTCCATTTGGCCCTTACTACCATAATAGCCCTTACTTGTGATAAGAAGATCTATGTGAGGATTCTGACAGTTAATAAATATATTTATTAGCCTCCGGGACTTTGGAAATAGCCACAAGATAAGCCCTCAAGCCTAACTGGATGTATTGTGAAATAGACTAGTGCCAGGAGTCTATCACCCAGCTATTTTAAGCTCCCCCTTGACTAGCAGACGATGATGATGGTTTGTGTCTCCAGGGATTAACATCGTATCAAAGATATTATCTAATAATCCCTGAAAAGTCTTGATATTTCCCATTCCCCAATGCACAGTTGTCCTGTCACTAGGCCACAGGTCCTTCTGGGGAAGTCTTGGGGAAATACCCATGGTAAACCTTGTTACTGAGCAACAAGGTTTTCCTCAAATGTCTAGTGATGATAGCTAGATAAACTTGCCATTCACTGAGATAGGGACCATTAAAGGATCACTAGGACTGGTCACAAGTTGGTGGATCCAAGGTAGACAGGGGCAAGGAAAATCCCATTTATGATATGCTGACTTTAAGTTCCTTTGCGATATCCAAGTAGAAGTGTCTAATGAACACTTGAGTCCAAGAGAAGAAATCAAAGAAGCAGCTGGAGCCAGAAATATCAAATGCAAAGTCATTGATAACTAGATGGCCATTGAAGCCATTGACCTGGGTATAAACTTATTGGCAATCCAATATTTAAGGTTTATGTAGAAAAAGAAAAGCCAGCAAAGGAGTCTCAGTAAGAAAGAGTGGTAGAATAAAAAACTAGAAAATGGAGTATCATAGTGACCACAGGAAAAAAGGAGGAAATGGCCAATTGCATTAAATGCTGCTGAAAAATTAAAAATTTAAAAATTCAAAAAAGAACCAGGACTCAAAAATGTTATTTTTTATTGAGTAAGATAGAGAAAACTAGTGACTTTGCAAAGAGTTATGAGGGCAGAAATCAGAACGGAGTGTTTACCAAGTGTGATGAAACCATTTCTATCAAAATATTTTTTCTTTCAAAACCAATAAAGTTTTAGCCTGTTTTTGTATGTATAATTTTGATTCTTCCTTTATCATATGTATATGATACAGATTCCAATGGCAATTTGCTACTGTCTAGCCAATGACAACACACTTTTAAGCTTACTCCAAAGTAAATTAAGCTCCAAGGCCTTTACAAAAGAGTTAAGTTCCCTGACTTATTTGTCTTGTATGCTTTTGTGATGACAACATAGAAGTAGCAGGGAGACAATTCTGAGTTTCTTAACATGCTAAAAAGGGTGTTGTGTCATTAAGACAGTGTCATTTATTACAAAGAAAATCAGCCCGGAATTTTTCACACTGAACCACACAGTCTTTAATTTCTTCCATTAATTTCTTCTATAGTCAGAAATTCAGAAATTTGCCCATTTTGTTATGTTTTTCTGTACACATATTTAACTTTTGAAAAATTCATGTGTGCATTTCTCTCTTCCCTTCTATGAGTTTGTACAGTCTTGTATCTCTAAGCCTGTTGGCTTTTAACATTTTAATTCATAGTTGAGTTATACTTGGGCATGAGATCAGTTTATAAAGTTCCTTTGGGAGTTTATTCCAAAAAGATAGACAAATTAGAGTAAACTTGGAGTTGAGCAATGAAAAGATTACAGAGTGGATAAGACCACAGTGTTTACCTATAAAGAACATTAATGTCTAAGAAGGTAGAGTTTGGCTTCCTAAGCATTAAATGGGGATTTGACTGCCCATAATTTGGTAGTCAGGTAGTCAAGGTAAGCCTAAAACAGAGCAAGGCTAAGAAAACTAGACATTGAATGACAGCACAAGAAGCTATTAAAATTGTTTTTTATGTAATGATTCCAAATAAACTTAATAAAGAGTTTCATTAATATTGTTTTAGCATTTGTTTAGATATAAATGGTATTTTCTAGAGTCTACATCTCACATTAATTACAGAAATGATTTGGTCTTTGTATAAGCTGAAACAGTTTCCATATAATAAGAATTTGTATATGGTATAAATTTAGTTTGACCATTTTCCCATTTTCTAGCTCCTAGAGTGTAGAATTAACAATCTATAGCATGAACTATCAGTAATTAAGACAGAGTTAGCAGTGAAGCAAATGAATCCATTAAATTTTTTACTTCTTAAACACAATCTTCATCTTGAAAGGAATATAACTAGAAATATGTTTTTCAAGTGGAAGACAGAATTTCAAAGAAGATTCATCTAACAAATATGGAATACATAACAAATTATAAATTAGAGAGAATGTCATAATTAATTGATCTACAAACAATAATCCAATATTATGACTCTCTTTATAGGCCACACTTAAGAACATACAAGGGATTCATGAGACATAAGTTTTTCCCCAATATCTAACCCTGTACTCTATAAACAGTGGGTGTAAATAAAGGGTAGCTCTTGTAGGCTGATGATGATAACAAAAACAATCATCTCTCACCCCTAGGTTTTCAGTGCTGATTACGAGCCAATTAATTTTCTAATTGCTTTACATTCAGGACCTTAGTTCATTTCCGCAACGATCCTGTGTGGTAGATATAATTACGCTCGTTTTATAGAGGAGAACCTGAATCTCAGACAGGTTACGGAGCAGAGCTAATTTTTCACAGAGATGGCACTTGATCTCATGGTATCTAACTCAAGAGTCCATTCTTTTAACCACTGCACGTGCAACATATTTTGCCCATGAGTTTCTTTCATTTCATTGTAATATCTAAATCCCTGGTTTTGTCTTATGGCTCTTTTAGATATTGACTGAGCATGAAAGTCACAAGGAGGAAATGAAGAGCTCCACAGTAATAATAATCTGCATGATGTTTGCAACTCTGTCAACTTACTTGAAAAGTGTGAACAAGGACTATGAAGAAGAATAATAATAATGTGATTTTTTATTGTAGCAGAAAATTAGCTTGTATTTTTTCTTTTCTAATTAGAAAATTTTTTATCTTTTCAGAATGTTTGTTTTTACTAAATTAAAAGGCTACGTGTTTTAAATTAAAACAGCAGCCAAAAAAATAAAACCACTCTTCAAACCAGAATTTCCTTTTGGGAAGTTAATAATTCCAAAGGAGAAAAACTCAAGTAGACTTAGAGAAGCTGCAGCATAAATATTGACTTAGACAAACAGCACGTAATTTGGCCAGCGGCCTGAAATTCTTTCTCAAGGTAAGCATGGATGTGTCAGACCAAGAAAACTAAATAAAGCAAAGCACGCCAAGAAGACAGCTCTGTGGGGAAAAAAACTGAAATTATTTATCATGGTGTAGAAGATATATCTTGGGAAGAGATAAGAAAACTTTAAAAAATATGTAGTGTCTAGACATTTCCCCACAATTAGAAAAGAGTACAGACAAATGAGAATGATTTATTTGTGAGAGAGGATGGTTGTGTGTGTGTTCTGTTTCTTTTTTGTTTTTTAGGAGGTATGGAGATTGAACCCAGGACCTTATATATGGGAAGCAGGTGTTCAAACCCTGAGCCACACCCGCTCCCTCTTTCTTTTTCATATTTAAAATGCATTGGATCCGCATGGATTTTTCAGAATAAAATTGTTAACAGTCATGCAGTAGATACAATAATTTTACAATGTTGAAATGCAATGAATTTATTAAAGAGAGAATTTGGCTGACATAAACTTTTATCTAGCAAACACCTGAAAACATACGCACTTATTCATTAGTACTGCTCCAAGTAATAATCACTAACTTTATAGCGAACTTACGAAGTGCTGGTATATGGTGCATTGTACTCTAACATGCATTATCTTACCAATTTTCAAAGCACTTCAATGAAGTAGTTATTATTATTTTTCCTACTAAGGATCTTGCTCAACAATAGACCCTAACATGAGTTTGGGCAAGAATACAAAACCAGGTTGGATTCCGGACCTCAGCACTTTACCATTCTGTTATACTGCCTCCTTCAAACTACTGGAATTTTTAAATCTTTAGTTATTCAGTAGTAATAATCTTTAGCAGTATTTCATGCAAAACACCTCAAAAAACAAGAAAAATTAAAATGTTAAAAATGTACAGCAAGCAGTTCTGTTTCATTGTTTCAGTAGTTTCTGCAATAGAATGTAAATGGGAATTAATTTCTCTTTGCTGTTTTCACATTAAGGTGAGGTAGAGATGTTTAGTTGTTTTGACTCCAATATTGCTTAACTAGGACTAAATACTTTTTCTGTTCTTCCTTTTCAATATGTTACCTTGTCGTAAAATGGTCTGTTAAATACTTCCGTAATCTCCTTAACAATCCAAACTATAATGCAGATAGACAAAAAAGCTGCCTCAAGTTTGCCGTGACAAAATGATGCTATATTCTTTTTTAAAAAAATTATGAATGAGATTTCCAAATGTTTTAGGTCTGATTTTTTAAAAGCATCAGACATAATATAAACAAATTAGCCATTGGCTAAACTTTACAGTTAATATTCTAGGATTTAGTTAATAAAATGCTTTGTGTAATATGCTAGCAAATAATAAGAATCCATCAGGGTCTAGAAATAGGAGAGTAATCTATTTCTTTTGTCAGAATATATTTTACAAGATAGTATTAGTGAAGAATTCTTGGCCTGGAGACAACTCTTGGCTCTACCACTTATAAGTGATGTGACCTTGGGCGATTTCTTCATCTGTGACATTGTGATGATCATAATAATAGTAATATCCTCTTCAGAGGCTTGTTGTGAGGAATAATAAGATAATGCACTTAAAGGGCATAACATAGAACCAGCATATAATAAATGCTTAATAAACTTTGCTGAGCGAGGGGAAGAGCAGTAGAAAGGGATGAGAAAGTGTGATCTGTTTGAATTTAAAATGGCAATATGGTAAGGAGACAGAAAATGTCAAAAATATGTTAGACAGGTCACTGTATGCTAAACGTTCATCCTTGAAAAAACACAAATGTTTCATTGTTTTAATTTCATTGAAAAAAGCCATTTTACAGGATAATTATGATATGATTTCTGGATAGTACTTAAGAGTGAATTACAGGATGTAGTTTCCATGTTCTCAGAGAGCTAATGGGTTTCGTTTCATTGTCTCTAAGTACCACCCAGAAATCTCCTGGCATTCGTCTCGTCTATTCTATAATTCAAAAGCAAACAAGACCACAGGAAGATAAAACTGTAAATAGCTACCAGGTGACACACAACGATTAGTCATCTAACCATGAAACACCACCTGAAACTTAACCATGGTGTTGTCCTTTCAGCAAACACAAGGGGAAACATGCCACTCTCTCCTCTCTTAATCGAAGTTGCTTTGTTTTTTATCGTCTTCTCCAAATCGATTTTATTCAAAGGGACCAAATTGTCAATCACACTACAGGGATCAGGACTGAAAGAAATATATGACTTGATTCATCAGAGACTTTCTCAGCTTGCCAAGACCCAGGAAAGTTAGTTCACCTTCTGCCCCAGGCGACTCACCTTAATTGCACCTTAAATGTCCCTTAACTGCTAAAGATGTTATTAAATTTTTTCTCTTACCCTTTTCTTTCAGTTGAGGACCCTCCATTATTTCCATTTTGTAACCTCCCCAATAGCTCAAGAGACCGAATCAGGCCCTTGATTTTACTCTTCCCCAAACCCAACCTCTATTTTAAATTGTGTTAGTTGTTTACATTATCCCAATATATTTTTTTTAATTTTTAATTTTTTTAAAAGAAGCTCTAGATTACATAAATGTTACATCCTAAATATAGGGGCTGTGAATATTCTCGCTGTCCTGATTTTGTGATAATCAGAGTAGGCTAAACATTTGCTATATTAGAAACCATGCATGTGTCCCCAGACCTAGTTTTTCTCCCTAGGTCTGATTTTCAGAATGCTGGTGATAAACCAAGCCTGATTTATTATATGACCATCCTATGTGGGAAAAGACTGTAACTCTAGGTATCTTTGGTCAACCTTAAGCTATAAGAGGGCAGATGTGGCTCAAATGGTTGGGCATCCATCTCCCTTATGGAGGGATCTGGGTTCGATCCCCGGGACCTCCCAGTAAAAATAAAAAAAAGAAAAATATACAAGGAGCATGGACCACCCCCCCACACACCCAGCCATGTGCTGGTGTGCAGTCAGGCCCTGCAAGCGGGTGAGCCCCCCAGGCCCCATGCGCCACACAGCAAGATGATGATGTAACAGGAGAGTGACACAAGGGAAAGCCAAAATGAGACGTGCCAAAAAAACAGAAACTAAGGTGGCACAGGCAGTAGGACGCCTCTGTCCCACATCATAGATTCCAAGGATCGAATCCCAGTGTAGACAAGAGGAGAAAGATGAGAAGAGAGGCAGGAAACAGATACAGAGAATTGCCTAGCGAATGGATGCAAAAACAGGTGTGTGAGGGGGTAAAAATGGATAAAAGTAAATAAATACATAAATCTTTAAAAAAGAAAAAAAGTTGGGAAGCGGCTGTGGCTCAATCAGTAGGGCTCCTGTTTACCATATGGGAGACCCCGGGGCCTCCTGGTGAAGGCAAGCCCGCCCGCACGGCGTGGTTAGCTGACCCAGCGAGCACAAGCAGCAAGGGGGGGATAAATGAATAAATAAATAAAATCTAAAAAAAAAAAGAAAAAAAAAGAAAAAAAGTCAATTTAACGAGGCTTTTGCATAGTTTGTAACAAATGTTTCACAACAATGCAAAGTGTTGTTGGAGGGGTAATGTATGAGACCCTTGTATGATGTTATGTATGTTTATTTTGTAAGTTCACAATCTTTACTATACACTTATTGTTTATGCATATTCATGTATGAATGATATACTTCAATAAAAAATATATTTAAAAAAAAATACAGGGGAAGGGAGCAGATATGGCTCAAGCAGTTGAGCGCCTGCTTCTGACATGGGAGCTCCTGGGGTTTGGTCCCAAAGCCTCCTTAAAAAAAATAAAATAAAACAAACAACAAGCAAACAAATGAAAAAACCAACTCAGGGCTGCCAATGTGACTCAGTGGTTGAGCGCCAGCTTCCCACATACAAGATCCTGGGTTCAATGCCTGGTCCCGGTACCTCAAAAAAAAAAAAAAAAAAGGATTCCCATATGCCTCACCCCCTCTCCCTCCCACACTTTCCCTCATTAACAACATCTTTCATTAGTGTAGTACATTTGTTACAATTGATGAACACATACTAAAGCATTGCTACCAACAGTGGACTATAATCTACATTATAGTTTACATTCTGCCCCACACAATTTTATAGGTTTTGACAAAATACATTATAGTCTGTATCCGTTATTGCAATGCCATGCAGGACAATTCCAAGGTCCCAAAAATGCCCCCATGTTATAAACCTCTTCTTTTCTTTCCCTCACCTCAGAAACTCTGATGGCCACTGCTTTTGTATCAATGATACAAGTTGTTCTATTGCTAGAATAATAACATCTGTAATAGAATAATAACAATTCTACTTTTGTCCATTGTTCATTCCCCAATCTTGAGGTTTTGGGGATGGTGATGACAACTCTGTTTCTGATTGAGAGGGGCCTTAGATCCCATGGGGCAGATGAATGGAACTGTCTTGCTTGCAGTTATAGATACTCTCTGATTTTGGGATGGGCAAGTCCTTTTATTAGTTATCACGGGTGAGTCCAATGAACTAGAGAGTAGGTGTTGCAACTCTGCTGAGATTCAGGGCTCAATTGGCATATGAACAGACGGAAGATTTAAGTCTCTGAGACATATAATTAACAAGTACAGTGCTAATTATAGGCTCAAATAAAAGAGGCAGAAGAATCATGTGTAGGGAAATTATAAATGAGTCTAACTCAGATACATTTATTGCAATATATTAAAGGCTAGGAAAGAGGGTATGTAATGACAAAAGAACTCAGAATATTTCATATTATCACTACTTTTTTTGATATCACTAAATTATTTTAGGTCTGAATTTGCCCTCCCCAGCCTTTAGAATGACCATGTCTTTCTTGTGAGGATTTATGAACTATACTAACATCATAGTAATCAAATTCAGCATTTCCCAAACTGTAACCCAAAGAACTCATGCTGAGGATATGTCTGGCCAAAAATTATTCTGGAATAAATAAAGTTATAAAGTATGTCTTTATGGAAGGAGTTCTTAGACTTGAAGGCACAAATTAATGTATTTTGTGCAAACCCAATAAGGGAGTAAGTTATGCAACTATTTCAAAACCTTTTTCTTTGTATGTTGAAAAGGGAGGATGTATTAAAGCTTTTGTAAACCTAGGGTTCCAAGGTTAATATTTTGTTGGAAAATGTTACTCCAAATTAGAGGATTTTTGTTTAGGAACAGAGCTAGATTAAAAGAAGGATTTGGGGATGGGCCAGCAGGGCAGCCTTTTGGGTGGGGATAATTTATAAAGGGTGAGAAAAGATTGAATGGGATGGTAAATAGGCAGCAGGAATTTAATGAGAGGAAAAATTGTTTTCACCTGAACTCTTCCCAAAGAGAATGTTAGGTAGGACTAGAAAGAATATTTTGATAAGATACTATTCTGTAGCAGAGGGGGGGGTTGGGGGTGGTGGGGGTGTGTGAGATCCTCAAATGTTAATCTGATTAACAACAAAAGGTCATCGAACCAGAAGAGAGACTTATAAACCCTCCGTCTACAAACGCTTCTCCTTGAAATAGATAATGGGCAAATGATTAGATAAGAGACGCCAGTCTCTCAATGGTAGAGCTTTAATTGGCTCTGGTTCTTCTCTTTTCTATTTTCCTCTTCTAATCTCCAGTATCTTGAGGGACATATTTGTATCTGGAGAATGAGAGAGACTTAAGTTTCTTCCTGTATAGAATAACAAGGATTTTACTCTTTTTCTTAAAAGACTCCTCAACTACATTATAACCCATGGCTGGAACATGTAATCCACTAAATCCTGTACTAGTTCTCGGGTTTCTTCTTCTATTGTATCGCTATGAAAAATACAAAAGACAATACATACTGGATACTAAACCTCACAATCACTTTAAAATATTACTATCATTAAATATCTTATTAGTAATTATATTTATGGAGAAAGACTTCAATAATGTCTCCTGAAGCCTAAATACATGGAAATTTTAATGATGGCATGGCCTGTAGCATAAGCATTAATCCTCTCACATAATGAATAACATTTCATATACATGCAAGGGTATGTATTGTCTTCCACTGTAAACTTGCTTTTTGTTTTTCAGATTTGAATCCCTTAAGCACAATGTCTTTTGTCTTATTTTTACTTCTCTTTAGTTAGGATGTAATCTGCACTCACTGAGGATTTCATGATGATGAAGATGGAGACAATGAGTTAAAATTTGCAAAATCTGCTATCTCTAAAATATCTCTAGGAAATATTTCCATTTTCCAAAATGTTTTTCACTTTAGTAAGTGATTTAGAGAAAACATAACTAAATGAACACGTCTACTCAGAAAAGAAATTTTCTCCAATTTATACTTTTCAACTAACTCACCAATGCAGGAAAGCGTCCCTTAAGGTAATAGAATGGTTTTGTGTCAACAATGAGCCAAATACTCATTGTTCTTCCTAAGAATTTTTACTGAAATTGTTCTTGGGAATTTCACTGTTGTTGTTTTTTTTCCTCACTTGCGTGTTTTAGAATTTTGTAAACATAGCAATTGTCTCTCTTATAAAAAGTGGCTGGTTTTAGTCATAGCTTATATTATTTTTACAGGTAATTGACTTGTGATTTTGTTTTCATGGGGACTAATTTTTAACAGGGAAGTATGATTCTCTCCTTATTATTTCTTCACCTTTAATTTGGTTGGTTGATTTGCTGGTAGAAAATTCGTAAAGACAAAAATAAGTGATAGAGAAACATTGATAACATCTCTCAAAATAGGAGTATATGATGTATTATTGAATTACTTCCTGCATAGTTTGTAAAAACCCTTGTTGGTAGTTGTTGTACTCATTGTTTGACATTATAAAATGGACAAAATAACAGTTCATTTACCCTAAGACTGTGAAGGGGATTAAATAAACTGTTGCATGTAAAGTGATTATTACACTATAACAAGCACTCAATAAATAGTAATTATTATTTGGCTAAAGGCATTAAAATATGTGTAAATCCATGTGTGAAATTTCACTGTAGTAGAACATCAATCTCTTCAACTTGCATAAATTTTCTAAAACACACGTACATACAAATAATTGATGTTCAGTTAAATAAAATCATAATTCAAATATTTCAAGATATTTTATTTCTGAAAAACTAATGACCTGACTTGGGAAAAATAAATGGATGTCTTATGGCTTCCTCAATATTTGACGGTTCACCTCGTCACCCCTTTACTGTCGCTTCAAAAGCACTATATTTGTCACTGCCCAAACATTTTGCTGTAATCATTTTCAAGGACTTACCTCTCTTGTATATCATTATTTAAATCCTTCAAGGTCTACCTTTCCATTTCCACGTTAAAATCTCTTAAGAAACTCTATGAAGTATTTCCAGACTATTTCACATGCCCTCTTCTCTAAATATCTGTAACATGTGATGTGCCCTCATATGATTTCAACTGACAATTTTAGGTCAGATTTCATTTTATTGGTATGTTCTTGTTTTTATGCCTTTAATTTCCCCTCAGTAATATTGCATGGAGACTTCCCAATAGATAACAGTGCAGAGTCAAATGTGCACTAAAAGGGCAACATGTAACTTAGATTTATTAAGTACAGGAAAAATTTACAGAGGTGAGAATGCCATTTAGGCCATTTTGAAGCCATCCTCGAGGAAATCAAGAACTTCCTTTCATTCTTTTGCATTCTTTTGAGTTCAGAGCTCCTTAGTACTGATGCTTCTCCTTTCATTGTGAATCACTTCTTCCTCTTCCACAAAATATCGCTAACTTCTATTATAATTTCTTCCTTTATCTTTGCAATATATATATACACATATATTATATGTATATATAATATTTTCACATTTGGGAAAAACTTAATGTGACTCTATTGTCTCTAATATACCTTGACTGGCTAGTTTTTGTTATTGTTGTTTTTTTAAACATAAAATAAAATGCAACCTTTGGAAGGCTATTCATCTGTCTTCAGAAAAGGTCATGGGAAGAATGCCATAGAATTTTCTAATGGTTCATCCATCAAAAATGCAGCTTCCCATTGATTCTTCCTGAATTGTCAATTTCCAAAGAGCCTCAGGGATAAGCCTTATTCTGTGAGAGGAGAAATCCTTGATAAGGAAGAGGATGAAGTGTTAAATGATTTTTCTGGTGTTTTCTTTTGGGAAAGGTCGTTAGCTTGTCTTAGCTTCAAGCAATAGCCATTCACGAACTATCTAACAAAAGGGGTTTGTAAGAATAATGATAACTTGAATTTGGCAATAGTGGTTTAATCACACACAAAAAAGTGATTGCCTAAATATTAGACCCCTATAAATGACCTGCCTTGAAAAAAAGTAGCAAAGCTCAGAAAAAAAAACTGACAACCAAAATTGGATTAACAAACATAGTAACATATGTTGGCTAAATAAAATATTTTTCAAAAGGAACTGGAGATATAGCAAAATAAACCCCCATCTACGACTGTGAGCCAATAAACTAAAACAATCCTTCATAAATATATCAGATTTCATCTTATCTAGCACTCTAAGAAGATGCATATTCAGTAGGAAAAGCTGATTATAAAATAAACTGAAAGCGTCATTTTTATTTTACATTTCATAAGATATTACTGAAAATTTTGGTAGCCATTTATCAAACTGGAAACTGTTCTGATAAAGACAGTGCTCCCCCTCCTCCAATTGTTACCCTTTCATTTTGACTTCACTTCCAAATGAATGTTAACATTGTTCATTGTACAAGATTTGATGGTTCTAGATTCAAAATTGAATTCTGTCTTGCCAGGATTCATGGTTTCTTATACTGACATAAGGGTGAAATAAATGATAAGGACAACTTTAACATGTGATAGGAAGCCCTGACGGTACAGTAATAAATTCTGCCTTCCTGTAATGGAGCTCACTGTCTCTGTGTTACAAACCAGTGAACAGACTTTTAAAATGAAGTGTGGTAAGTTTGGGAAGAAAATGGAGACTGTTATGGGGTACCCACAAGAGTATCAGATACTGGCTTGAGCTGTCAAGATTACAACATGGAAGATGTGAGGTCTAGCGTGAGGCCGAGGAGCAAGTGGGAGTTAGCCAGGGGGCTATAATCATACACACACACAGGGTAGAGGGTAGAGAAGCATTCTGGATATTCTAGATATGTTTTTTAAATGCATGCTTACAGAAGAGAGGTTGAGAGAAAGTGTTACCCTGAAAGAACTTATATATTCCTTGGTTTAAAAAACCAGAAGTGAGAGGTATCATTTTGTACTTTGAAATCAAGGATTGTGTTATTCCTAAAGACATTAAATGACTAACATTTAGTCATTGGAGAAGCCTAGTTTATCTGGGCTGAGGAATGGAATAGCTAACAATATATGGATATGCTAGGCCAAAAGTTATATCAAGGAAGACTAGAATTTTTAGTGACCAACTTGAGCTAATTTGGTTGTTTTATCAATATCAGAATTTCTAGAAGGATGCAGGGATGTTTGGTTCCCACCTCTGCAGACTAGCTTCCAAATGCTGTATTTTTTTCATCTTTAGAAGTTCTCATTGGGTCATTTTACATCTCCCATCTCTCTTTTCATTATACTCATGTTTCCCTTACAAATTCTTTGGCATATTTGTAAGATTAATCATAGGTATTTACGTTTATTCTGTTATTTCCCTCATCTCTCTTATTTCTAGGTCTGTTTTAATTCATTAATTTTTCTCTTGATATTGACTCATATTTTTCTTCTTTGCATGCCTGATAAGTTTTGATTGGATGCTGCACATTGATCACTTAAAATTGTTAAGTGCTGGATTTTGCTGTATTCTTTTAAAAAGCATTAGACTGTTCTAGAGTACAGTTAACTTATTACCGATGTGTTTAATCTTTTTGAGGTAGGCCTTGTTAGCTTTGGTAGGCCAAATCAATAGCACCCTTTACTCTAGGGCTAATTTAACTCTACAGTTTGGGAGTGGCTCTTAGGTCTTTAACATGCCCTGCTTTTATGAAGTCTCTCCACTCTGGCTGGTGGAAACACAAATCCTCCCCAGCCCTGAGTAAGCCCCTCAGATGGTTTTGTCTGCTGCTTTGTGGAGGTTGTTTCCCTGTCCCCAGGAAGTTTCACCCCAAGCATATGCAGTTCAGTACTCAGCCAAAGATTAGAGGGGACACCTCTGCTGATCTCAGGAACTCTCTCTGTGTAGCTTCTTCTTTAAAAAAAAAAAAAAAAAAAAAAAAACTCTGCCCCACGAATTTTAGCCATCTTGGCCCCCAGACTCCATTTTCAATCTCTTCATTTCAGGCTTTGTTAAAATGTCCCTTCCCTCATTGTGGCCTGGAAAGCACCTCCAGGAAATAATCTGAAACAATTGCAGGGCTCACCTTATTTGTCTCCCTTCTATCACAGACAGCTACCCTAAGTTCTCAGTTATCTAATGTCTGAAAATCGTGGTTTCATATATCATTTGTCTGGTTTTCTAGCTGCTTACAGCAAAAGGGCATTCCTTTAGCCTTGTTGCTCAGTTTTAATGAATGTAAATGTTAGACCAATTTCTGCCATATATAGAGAGATTTACTAGCAAGGATTCACAGGTAGTCATACCAATATCTACACTTCTGAAGAGTGCTCTCTCACCAACTTCAGGTGCACTGTCCAATATATTTTATAAAAGGTTTTCTCTGAATCAGACGTAATAGGTTCCTACAACCAGCCCTTCAGGAGGCAGAATCCCTCAAGAGGTGGCGAGAGACAGAACCAAAGGTGCCCTGGCATCAGGTATGGCAACAGTGGCACAGATGGTGGGGTTGTCAAGTACTGTGCCTTATTTATGAAAGGGTGATGTCCCTATACACCATTCTTCACCAACAACATATCTTAGGCTCCACAAATTTCAAAATCAGAAAATTAGTTCTATCATTTATTATGCAAATAAAGCAACACTAAATTGTTCATACAGATTAGGATTTAGTGTTTATTTTATATGCTACTAGCCAACCCAAGCATATTTATGAAGAAAAAAAATTGTATTACTTGTAAAGAAGGAAATACATACATATCAGAGAAATATAATATAAAAGTAATGAATGAAATTGAATGTGTAGGTCTTTTTATAAAAGAGCAAGAAAAAAATAAATAAAATACTTAGGGTGGGAAGGAGTAAAATAATTACTTCGTTATTTTTTCCTGATAGCATTTAGAGTTATATGCCTTTGCTTCTGAATCTGAGGTAGTTTAAAAGGAAGTGGTAAATGGATGTTTTGACCTTAAACTCTCCAAAGTCAAAGATTGATACATAAAGCAGCTACATACTCAGAAAAAGTTGTGAGAATCCTTTCAGGTGTAACTAATTTTATTAAGAACTAGAGTGGTTCTTGCAACAGGGTAGACATAACAGCTTATATATTCTTGCAGGGACCACTTGACCTCATGGGTGTTTTAGGGGAGGACAGTTTTTCACAGCTGTTTTTCCCAAGGCATAGATGTGTCTTATGAATGGGTAAAGAGGTCTCCTTCACTTGGAGGTCCACTAAATGCAGCCAAAAGACACGGTGTATTTTTAAAGTACAAACATTGCTTGCAGAATATAATGCTGTTACACTTTTCTTCCACCAACATAAACAAAAGAGCAATTCATCCAAGAACTAGGAAAAGCAACTGAATTTTCTGTGGACTACATTTAGAGAATTCTGGACAACACACCAGTAAGGTGTGCTATCACTTTTATCTCGTGTTCCTTTTCATAAAAGAAGATTAACGTAAGCAATGGTTTTGCTGCTCTGATAAAATTGTTTTATAAAACAAAAATTTGTACAACCTAAAACAATACTCCATGAAACCCCAAAAACAAGTGCATCTGAAAAGATTTTTTTGTGATGGACCAATTTACTACTGAGTGGAAGAGATATAGGAATGAGAAGGAAAGAAGGATGTCACTTGACTAATGACAGACAACTATCCCTCCAGCAGGACAAATGAGTCTAAATGACAATAGTTGGTTCATATTTCTGTTCTATTCCTGCAGTTACTTTCTTTGGGAAAAAGATAAACTCAGTGTCCTACTTTTAGTCAAACCATATAAAGAAAGTTCTCACTAGGAGATCTTTGAGGATTAAGTAGAGCCTGGAAATGCCTATTAGCAGATGTCTGAAGTATGTGGTGAGAAAGTGAATATATATTATTTCCCTTTTAAGGAAAAGAATTTCCCATGAGTATCACTCCTTCTCAGAATGTACAATAATTCTTTATTCAACAGCTCAGAACACACTTGGAATATATGTTCATGTTGACTGACAGGAACGGGAAAGTCAAACGTAACTATAACAAACTTCCAGAATAGAGAGGAAAAGAAGCTTTTGCTTCTTAAACCAAGATTTAGTTTTATTTTTATGTTTTAAGAACACAGGGGATGTGTTCTATGTTTCATATTTGCTCAAATGTTTCTTTTTTTAACCAGGCATTGGTACTGTCAGAATGTACACATTTCTTTAACCCTTTGATGGAACTATTAATAATATTCACTGGGATTCCTATGTTACTATACTCCCATCTGTAATCCCTCTGAGGAAGCAAGACAATTGAGAGATCATCAAGTCAACATGGCAATTAACCAAATAATTATCTAAAATTGTTCAGAAGATACTGCCACTTTATACCAAACTTTGCAAGATTAATTTATGACTTATTTAGGTAGCTGGAAGAGGTCAAAGTTTCCTTTCAGGGAAACCAAATAATGGTTTTCATACAGATAATGAAGATAATTACTTTTATAAACATCATTATTTTTAAAAGTGCCAATGATGTAATTAGTGATTACACAAAAGGCAGATATGACACTGGTTTAGCAGCTATTTAAAGGTGTGGAAATAGTCATCAAGTAAGAGAATCATTGTAGGTTGCTGATGATTTTTATAACCTATATTCTGTTTTTCTGTTTTCTAAATTTTCTACATTTCTACATAATGTATTTATGGTTTTATATTTTTAAAGAAGAGAATCTTGTTGAGTACGGAGAAGTGGAAAGCAAAGAATACCTACATTTCACTGGCTCAAAATGGATGGTGAACAACTATGACAGGACTCAGACAAAACATATCTATAAATAGTAGTGATCCATCTTGAATTAGCTTCAGAAACCCAATCAGTAGACCCATGCAAAGCTGGCATTGCATAAAGCTGAATTTGTAATAAAAGGTTCTTTGTAAATGTTATTTTGAAAATCTGAAAATATATTCACCCTGCAAACACAGAAAACCAAAAGAGTGTCTCTATTTATGTAGTTAAATATATAGAGATATACACATATATGGTAAAACACTGAGTTGAATTTTCACATTACTTGTAATATGAATGTACCTACATGCCGAGGAAAAACTGCTTATCGACTGTCAAATTGTGTGCACGTTTATGTTTGTGTGCATGCACAAGCATGACAGTGTGTATCTGTATTGCTACAAAATCTGGTTAAATTTAAATAGGTAAACTTAATCATTGTCTAAGGGAGAGCTACGCAATGTTGCCTCCAAAACAAACAAAGCAAGCAATTCAGAATGTTTGTTCATTCCCCAATCTTAAAGGCGTGTGATAAAGTGTAAAGTATTAAGAGCTCTTGTTCCTTCCTGGGACTAATTTAGGTTGAAAAACTTACAAATTTGTTTTTCTCAAGATCAAGACAGATTTCAAAAGATCTGCAAAAGCCAGCTAGCAGAATTTGGATCTCAGCCATAGCACTTTTCCAGAGATAATCTTCAAAATCTCCTGAAAAGCCCATCAAACTCCCAGTTCTCAGAAAGATTTCTCTTCCTCCTTGAAATCCCTCTTTGGGCTCAAATTCACTTCAAAAAAAAAAAAGTGTCAGGTAACTGTGATCAAAAATGTGACAAGAGAAAGACAAAACAAAGAAAGATGATTTACTACTGCAAACTATGTAGAATTGCCCAGACTCTTCACTAAACTGAATCTCTATCTTGAGTGTGACATAAATATTGGTTCTAAAAAGCAACATGTGGGGAAGCAGAGATGCCTCTTACCTTGCATCAGCACACGTGCACTGCATACCCACCAATGCAGAGCCATAACTCAGGCTAGGAAATATGGGGTTGGGGTAGGGGGAGGGTTCCTCCCTGTGGCCTCTAGATTATCATGAGCAAACCTCAAAACTAAAAAGCACCAGAGTCTATGTTAGAACAAGTTGTAGAAAACATCAAATACTAAGATTTTAAGTGTTGAGGGTTTAACTGGGCTTTATTTCCAGAGACAAAATGCTCAGTAAAGTAACAGCATTTAATAAATGTTTCTTACTGAATGAAAGCATTTAAAGAGTATTAACCCCAGCTCTAGGATCCCTCCAGAGCATAAAATTCTCATCTGCCTTAATTCTCCATCTTATCTCTCTCACTAACCTTTTGCCCTTCTTCTTCTCTCATATATTCATTCATTTTTTTTTCATTCATTCCTTCACAAATATTGCTTGACTAGTTGTTATATGCCAGATTCTGTGTTAGAAGATAAGGATGAAATGGTGAGCATGGGAAGTGCCAACCCTACCATCAGGGGCAAAGGCAATCAAATAATCATCCAAGCATGAAATCACAAACTATGGCTAGGTCCATGGAGAAAATGCATGCAATGCCGTGAAATCATTACAATAGAGGTACTGAACTAGTCTGGGCCACCAAGGGACTAGCTTTTTCCCTGAGATCTAAAGGATAAGTAAGAGCTCATTAAGAGAAATGGTGAGGTCCTTCAGTGGGTTGGGGGAGTGTCTAAGCCAGAGAGAACAGAGAATCCAAATCCCTGAGCAGATAGGAACATCCTCTGAGGAACTGAGAGAACAACAGGGAACACAGGAAGTGCAAAGGAGACGCTGAAGAGAGGCTGAAGTCAGATGGAATGAGATGATGGAGGGCTTTATCAGTCACATTAAGGATGTTGGTATTTATCAAAAAAAAAAAAAAAATTTTTTTTTTGAAAAGCCATTGTCTCCATTTGCCAGGCTGCTAGGACAAGTACCATACAATGGGTTGGCTTAAACAATAGGAATTAATTGGCTCATGGCTTTGAGGCAACCAATGTCAAGGCTTCACCCAGACATGCTTTCTCCTCAAAGTCTGTAACTTTCTGGTGCTGGTTGCTTGTGATCCTGGGGTTGCTGGGCTCATATCCTTGCATCAGTCACATGACGATGTTGTCTCCTTTCTCTTCCGGGTTCTGTTGATTTCTGGCTTCTGGTTTCAATCCATAGCTTTCCCACACTGCATCCTAATTTCTTCTCTTTCTAAAGGACTCCAAGAATATGGGTTAAGACCCAGCCTTATTCAGTTTGGCCACACCTTAACTCAAAATAACCTCTTCAAGAGAGCCTAATTACAATGAGTTCACACACTACAACTTTATCTTACTCCAAGGAATGTGGAGTAAGATAAAGAACATGCTTAAATTGGGATACATAATTCAATCCACCACTGCCAATGAAACATTTTAAACCTAAGAGAGACTTGAATCTTTAAAAAGGCACTCTAGGTACAAATGCAGAATACCCCAATAAGACAAAAATGAGTGCAAAAAGAAAAAAGAAAAGAAAAGAAAGAAAAAGAAAAACAAGAGGTAACAATACAGATAGTACCATGGTAATAGAGATAAAGATATAAAGATGCCTAGAGCTACAGTTAGAAGGTAAAATCAGTGGAGACTTAGTGATGGATTGCATGAGGGATGGGGAGTTAGAGAGAGAGGTGCTAAATTATCTCCCAGATTTCTAACTTGGATAATTAGATATCAATTTTCTAACTGAGATAAGGGTCTTAAAAGAAGAGCAGGTTTAAGGAGGACAAGGCGAAGTTTTGGTTTAAACATGATGACGATGAAGAGCCTTTGATACCCCCAAATCTAACTGTCACATGGGTAGTTGGATATATTAGGTTGGTGCAAAAGTAATTGCGGTTTTGCACTGTTGAAATTTGCCATTTGATATTGGAATACATTCTTAAATAAATGTGGTTATGTTATACGTCATTTTAATGTGCATTTCTCACTTTATATTATTTTTCTAATGATTTGTTACTCGCTGTTTATTTTATATTTATTTTAGACTATGGAAAGGATGTTAGACAAAAAGCAAATTCGAGTGATTTTCTTATTTGAGTTCAAAATGGGTTGCAAAACAGTGGAAACAACTGCAACATCAACAATGCATTTGGCCAGGGACTGCTAACGAAAGTACAGTGCAGTGGTGGCTCAAGAAGCTTTGCAAAGGAGACGAGAGCCTTGGAGATGAGGAGCGTGGTAGCCCGCCATCGGAAGATGACAATGACCAATTGAGAGCAATCATTGTAGCTGATCCTTTTACAGCTACATGAGAAGTTGCCAAAGACCTGAACATCAACCATTCTAAGGTGGTTCGGCATTTGAAGCAAATTGGAAAAGTGAAAAAGCTCCATAAATGGGTGCTTTGTGAGCTGACCGAAAATCAAAGAAAATCGTCGTTTTGAAGTGTCGTTTTCTCTTATTCTATGCAAAAACAAGGAGCCATTTCTCAATCGGATTGTGATGTGTGAAGAAAAATTTCTCAATCGGATTGTGATGTGTGAACCAGCGATGACCAGCTCAGTGGTTGGAGCAAGAAGAAGGTCCAAAGCACTTCCCAAAGCCAAACTTGTACCAAAAAAAGGTCTTGGTGTGTGAATTTCTCACTGTCCTGATTTTGTGATAATCAGAGTAGGCTAAACATTTGCTATATTAGAAACCATGCATGTGTCCCCAGGCCTAGTTTTTCTCCCTGGGACTAGTTTTTAGAATGCTGGTGATAAACTAAGCCTGATTTATTATATGAGCATCCTATGGAAAAAGACTGTAACTCTGGGTATCTTTGGTCAAACTTAAGAGATATAGCAGGGGGGTGGATGTAGCTTGGGTGGTTGAGCATCTGTCTCCCTTATGGAGGGAACTGGGTTCTATCCCTGGGGCCTCCCAGTAAAAAGAAAAAAAGAAAAATATAGAATGGACTTGGGCCACCAGGCCCCATGTACGGGTGCCCCGCCAGACCCCGTGCACAGGTGAGCCGCCAGGTCCCGTGAGCCATGCAGCAAGATGATGATGTAACAGGAAAGTGACACAAGGGAGATCCAAGACGAGACACACCGAAAAACCAGGAACTAAGGTGGCGCAGGCAGTAGGACGCCTTTCTCCCACATCGGAGGTTCTGAGGATCAAATCCCAGTGAAGACAAGAGGAGAAGGATGAGAAAAGAGGGCAGGAAATGGACACAGAGAGTTGCTCAGCTAATGGACACAGAAACAGCAAAAACAGGGGGTTGGGGTGAAAATGGATAAAAGTAAATAAATAAATAAATAAATAAATCCTTTAAAAAATGTATATGGGGGGAAGAACAGACTATAGTTAGTAGTAACACTTTGACGATGCTCTTTCATGATTTGTTAACAGATGTTTCAAAACAAAGCAGGGTGTTTGTGGGGGGTGATGATGTTATGCATGTTTGTTTTGTAAGATTACGATGTTTACTGGACACTTATAGTTTATATATGTTCATGTATGAATGATATACTTCAATAGTTTTTAAAAAAATAAAAATAAAAAAATCAATAAATAATTAAATTAAATAAAAAAAAAATAGGTCATGGTCACTGTTTGTGGTCTGCTGCCAGTCTGATCCACCACAGCTTTCTGAATCCTGGTGAAACCATTACATTTGAGAAGTATGCTCAGCAAATCAATGAGATGCACTGAAAACTGCAATGCCTGCAGCCGGCATTGGTCAACAGAAAGGGCCCAATTCTTCTCCAAGACAACGCCTGACCACACGTCGCACAACCAACGTTTCAAAAGTTGAACGACTTGGGCTATGAAGTTTTGCCTCATCCCCCATATTCACCTGACCTCTTGCCAACAGACTACCACTTCTTCAAGCATCTCAACAACTTTTTGCAGGGAAAATGCTTCCACAAACAGCAGGATGCAGAAAATGCTTTCCAAGAGTTCTTCGAATCCCGAAGCATGGATTTTTATGCTACAGGTTAAACAAACTTATTTCTCATTGGCAAAAAATGTGTTGACTGTAATGGCTCCTATTTTGATTAATAAAGATGTGCTTGAGCCTAGTTATAATGATTTGAAATTCACGGTCCAAAACCGCAATTCCTTTTGCACCAAACCAGTACTTGCATGAAGCTCTGAAAAAAGGTCTAGAAATAGAGATATAAATTTGTGAAATACATGCATACAGATTATAATTGAAGACTGTGCTTGGACCAGATAATCTTAGGTGAAAGTATGGAGAGAAATATCCTTAAATAAGCCTCTTATTTAAAGGTTAAATAGAAAAATAAAAACCAGTTTAAAAAGACCAAGATGGAAGAAGGCGATTGGTAAGATTAAAGATGCAGTATGTTATAAAAGTCAAGGAAAGAGAATGGTTCAAGGGAGAAAACAATGGCCAACTATATTAAATGCAGCTGAGATCAAGGAAAATGAGATGTGAGAAATATCCTTTAGATTTAATAACGTTAAAGAGACAGAGATAGAAATGAAATGGAATATATTACACACACACACATATATACAAAAACAGTGAGTGGGAAGATAAGAAATAGAGTACCAGACATATCTGAAGAAATGTGGCTATACAGTAGCAAAGGGAGATAGAGAAACAGTTGGAGGTGGAGGTAAGATTGAGAGAGGAGTTTTCTTTTATTATGTGAAGGAATATATTTGAGCATGTTTAAATCCTGATGGGAAAGAAAGCTCTTTAGAGAAAGAAGTTGAAAACAAAGGAAGAAGAGTGGATAATTGATGCTGTATGTTCCTCAGAAGTCTCCCAGGAGTGGGATCTGGAACACAAATTGGCCCTGGATTGGAGAAGGGACTCTACTCCATTGGAAAGGCTGGAAGGAAGAAAGGATGGGGCAAATTCAGATCTATGTACAAGTTCTCAAGCTCCCTTTAAGACCTGTGGAAACCAGCAGTGGCCAGTACACCTGCCTGGCACTGCCTGCCATTGACCAGCCAGGATTTGTTTAAACCTTAGGTCCGTGTGACAGTTTGAAGTTCTTTTATGAATTCCCAAAGAGAAAAAGGTTATGTTTTTGAACCAATCCATTCCTGTGGGTATGAGCCCCTTTTGGTTAGACCGCATCGAGGCACGACTCAGGTTGAGTCTCTGCCCTCTTGCTGGGTCTTATAAAAACTGAGACACAGAGAGAGACGCACAGAGAAAGGAAGCTACCATTTTAGACCCTGCTATGAGAGGGGATCACTAGAAGCCAAAGCTTAAGCAAGAAGCCCCCAGGAGCCTGGGCCTCCCGAGAAGCTCAAGAGGAGACAAGCCCAGGCACATGCCTGATCGCCACATGGCAGGATGCCAGGATTGCCAGTAGCTCACACTGGTGAGAAAGCATCTCTGATGGTGCTTTGATTTGGACATTACTCGGCCTTGGAACTGTAAGTTTTTACCCTAAATAAAATCCCCATTATAAGAGCCAGCTCATTTCTGATACTTTGTATCAGCAGCCCATTGGCAAACTAAGACAGTCAGCTGAGCAGCTCTCTCCTCTCGGATTGCAGTGCACTCTGGAGCTGTAGTTTGCATCTGCAAAGGAAACTGCAAAGGCTTCCTGATGCTTAAGTCCCCCAGGGTGCAATCACCACAGAGAATACCTTTGAACTTGCTCAGTTTCCATTTGCAACTTTCCTTGGGCCTCAGCCCATCCCTGGGAAACATTCCCAAGATCTGCAAATTTGTACATACGTCACACACAAGTCAGGTCATTTCACCAGTAAAGGGAAAGAGAAGGTGGGTGAGAAATTTCTCAAGTGCTGTCAGGCAGTTTGCGGAGGGAGCAGAGGTTGATATTCCCTAGTCCTCTGAGGAGAAGCTCATTTCCTGGGACTAATAAAATGGAATCACATCTCCCAATCTGCATTTACTCCCTGCCTTTGTGCGCGCGCACACACACACACACAATAAAATTTCCTTATTAGATATCTTCTGATCACGCTAAAAATCCAAGGGACAGTATTTCCAGGAAGAATAGGATGAAGGAAAGTCAATTGATACTTGCTGACCCCTAAACTAAGTTACGTTGTAAAAGTAGTAGCTCTCATAATATCATTCAGTTTTTACAGCAACCTGATTAAATTGTTATCACAGGGTACAGTTTTCAGGTGAGGAAATTGAGTGCGCACATATTGTCCAAAGTCATACAACAAATTAATAACAAACCTGGGATTCGAACCCTGTCTGTCTGACTCCAAATCTGGGGCTCCTTCTGCTACGTCCCCTGTTCCCATAATAAGCAGCGTAAAAAGAAGCGCAATGAGCTAAAGGCACAGGTATTCGAAAAGTCTTAAATAAATATTAGAAGAAGATCCAGGCAAGAAGTCAACACAGAGGAACTTGGGGATTAAGGCCCAGGCATAAGACAAAGGTTAAAGTGCAGGAACTATAGTCTTCTGGACAATTAGAAGAGGGAAAAAGAAGACAAGCCCCACAGGTTTTTGAATACCCTACTGATTACAAGATATGGAACCAGCAGGGAAAGGCAAGGCAGTCGTAGTTATGGAAGTAGGGTAGAAGGGTTGTTCATAAGCGAGTGCTTAGCAGGACAGAAACACAGCAATGGCTTGATGCAGAGCCACATAGTTCCTGTGCTCAGGATTGTTACAAGAGTCTGTGGGAGTAAGAAAGGACAACTAACTAGGGGCCTCCAAGGGCAGTAGAAAGAAGGGCTAAGATTAGCCATTAAGCTGCTGTCCTACAAATGTTACATGCTGCTTAAGTCTCCCCTTCTTCTGGGCAGCTATCTCAAGCCAGAGATAAACTGGCTCAATTTACCCACAAATTAAATCTGTCCTGAATTTATTGAGATTTACTGTATGCATAGTATATGCAATAGTAGTTTCCAAAGGGGGTGCCTTTGGGAACTGGGAGTATGGTGGCCATGCCCAGGAATGGGATAACAAGCTGGCAGCTTCCAATCAGGGTAAGTACGTTACATGAGCTGTGAGTTATATGAGAGTCTCAAGGAGTGATCTGAGTAAGGCCTGAGTGAAAACATCAGAATAGAGAAAAGCAACTTAGGAAAGAAAATGTTATGAAAGGTGAATGATGAAAAGAATGAGATGAAATGCAAGGGAAGCAGACAAGTCCAAAGTCATATACAGGGATATGGCCAAAATCTGGGCACAAAACCAAGCCAGAGAAACTAATTTGATGAGTCAGAATATGAGAATAGCAGAGTTTAAGAATTAAGAATTGTAGAAATTGAGGAATTTCTTCTAGAATTCAGGGTTGCAGGAATTAATAAACTGATGGAATTGTTTGTGGGTTTTTTTGTTTTTGTTTTTTTCAAAAAGAAAGATTTTTTTTTAATTTACAAAAGAATACATGATCTTTTTAGCAATTTTGGAAACTACCAAAAAACATAATAAAGAAAATAGGAAGCATCCACAAAACTATCACCTAGAGATAATTACCACTACCTTGTGGTTTCTTTCTACATGTAGACTTTTTCTATATAACATTATTCATATCACACTATGCAGGCATTTTTGAATCTTTGTTTACTTAACATAATATTGTGAATCATTTTCTTTTCTTACTTGATTTTCTATTGATTTTCTTGTTCTATCTTATAGAATTACCATAATCTACTTAATGACATTTCATTGGTGAACATTTTGGTTTGTTCTCTTTTTTCAAATATAATCATCCTGTTAAAATCTAAAAGGTAGATAAATCTTTATGCATTTTTATGCTTTGATATGCAATTTCTGGGTCAATAGGCATGCATTACTAAAATAACTCTGCTAATTTATATTCCTGGTAGATTTATTCTATTGATTTTGGCTCCAGTGGCTTAAGATCATCTACTTGTCAAAAGAATATTTAAAGGAAATGCTGTTGTACATCCAGAAACCAGAACCATGGTACCTGCCCTCAAAGGCTTTGTAATCTGCATGCCTATAGTACATGTTACAGACATAAGGAAACTCAATTCCAGGTACTTTGCAATTTTATTTAGAGGACTGTCTCAGAATCAGGGGTTCTTAAGTATGAGTAGCACCTCTCAAATATGGAGACAAGATGGTGTAGTGGAAATAATCCCGTCTTGCGTGTTTTCAGTCCCTGATCTTGAATTCCATCTCTGTTCTTAACAAACTGAATGACTTTGGGTAAGTTATTTCACTTCTCTGAACTTCAGGATTCTCATTTCAAATATCCTGTCATTCTAACATAATATGATTCTGAGTATGGAATTTAAAATACTGCTGGGGAAATTCAAGGTTGTTGTTCTCGAAATGCTTACATCTAATCGCATGAATAAAACTTTTGGATAATGTGTGAGTCACATTTAAGGTTCTGATCTGAGCATCTGACTGAAAGTAGGGTAAAAGTTTAATAGTATTGTGCCAAGAAAAAGTGATAGAAAGAAAGGGGATGGATTGAGACCACGTTGTTTGAGAAGCCTGCACCTTAGTGATTCTTCACTTTTCCCACAGTGCCCTCTGGTCAGAGGAGGGGTTGTGACTTGAAATGCAGGGAATATGACAGGAATCAATTTTCCGAGCTGAATTTTAAGGGAGGTAGACCCAGATGATCTTTTACCTCTTCAATTCTAAGATTGAATTGGTCATAGTAATCCCAAGTGTGAATAACTGCTTCTGACTCTTTTAGGACTACTTTTTTATGTCAGAAGAACCTGGAAATGCCAATAGTTCAAGAGAGGCTATTGGGTACCAGATTGGGGAAAAATTGGGACCATAGTGCTTCCTCACAGTGCAACATCAAACTCATCATGACTTCTCCAAGGTGTTATCTGAGAGTATTCTTAATCTATCCCCAGCCAATTTCAACCAAAGGCCCCCAACCATCTTCCTCCTCCCATCCCCTTCTGTAATATAATCCCTACTCTTCAGCCTGCACAGCACCTCCCTTTCTCCCAATGGGTTTGCTCTTTTGTGCTGTTCATTTGCAAATTTTATTTCCTTCTCCAGATTAATATCCTTTTCTATCTGATCGATTTATACCTTTATGAACTAGTACAATTGTCTCCTTCCATGAAAGAATTCTACTGTTTTATTTCTCTCAAACCTTATAAAGCACAAGAAGGGGCAATGGATCAGGATGAATACTCAAAGTATAGGTGGTGAGAGCATCTCATATTCCTGAAAACTTCAGGAACAAATCTGCAACAAGTCACTTGGAAATCAGTGAGATGAATCTTTCAGATCAACCAGTTGATTTTGCTTATAGAAATAACTTTCTTGAAGGATCTATCAAATCATTATCCTCAGCTAGCACTCTAGCCTTAGTTTCAAAACCAAGTATTCCATATCCTGCTATATATTCCCACTTGGATGTCTCAAGTTACCCTAAGCTCAACATATCTGAAACAATTTAAGAAGGTGAAACAGAACTGTACTGAATTGTACTGTTGTTGTAAGAAAATGGTCCAATAATGCCTAGATCAGATGCATAAAGTATGTCATGAGTTTAAAAGTGTCGTTTATATGACATTCAGTGTTACTATTGCAACTGTGAACAGAATAACTGGGACTTAATAAACATAAGAGAATTTGCAAAAAGATAGGCTAATTAAACACAAGCAAGTTTTGTTAGAATTGATGATGGTGGCTGATTAACATTATAGATAAACTATTAGTCAGCAGTCTTTCTGGATATGGTCAAATGCAGTCTTGTCCAAGCAATAGTGTGGTCAGTACTACAAATCAAGGATTCTGTGAGTCCAGGAAAATCCTTAGCTAGTTGTTGATGCTTTGGGAAAAGTACAAGAAAACTTCATAGTAAAGTACTTGCTGAATAAAAAAAATCATTTTTTAAAATAAAAATAATTTGCTTCCCTAAATCTATAAACTTAAATAGTCTCTTATTATTAAGAACTAACTAGACCCTGAATCTCATAATTTTAAATTCTTCAATTCTCTTTTTAAGAATGTTATGAGTGATTCATTTTACATTTAAGCAGTGAATTTCAAGCAAAAAAAGCAATAAAGATCAAAATGATTACTCATCACAAAACCAATGTATTATTTTAATATCATTTTTTAAAAATGACTGAAGTATCATGTGGTTAGCCCAGTATAGTAAACTTAATGAGAAATATGACTCCCTTTAGCATGCTCTGTCGGTTAAAGTTTAACTTCCAATCACCAGTAAAGATGCACAAATTTCATTCCAGTTCAATAAAAGCCTGTTCTAAACTGTATTTGTTTATTTCCCAATGATCTGCCATTGTATTCAACATTCTAAGGGTGTAATGAGAAGTTGTTTACTTGATTCAAACATAAGATATGGGGTACTGATAGGAGTTATTAATACCACTTATCATCACAAGTTATCACAAGTTGCTATCTTGCAAAATACTTGAATCATGTTACCACATGGTTACGAAGGAAGGGTTATGAAATGCCACAAGCAAACTCCCCAAATGCACATTACTTACATAAGTCACATATTCTGCATAAGGTTCTGGAAGAGAAAGAGAATTATATAACAGGAAACAGAAGAAGTTTCACAAGATTGCCACTCACCAATTTGAACAGTCCAAATGTTTGTCTTTCTATTTTCCATACCCAGTGGTTTCTAAATAATTCACATGTCAGCTGCACAGATACATTAACATCGTTATGGGTTTTGACTGGTTACCCCAAATCCCAACTTAATGATTGATCTGAATCTCCCATGAAGCTAAATACAGAGAATAGAAAACCTTTCTGGGGAAGGCAGCCAACTGTCATAGATTGGGACCAACTGGAAAGTGGGGTACCTAATCTACTCTGATAATGGTGAGATTTTTGGAACATCCAGAGTCCAAGACACCAGGTCATATTGAAAGAATCATGGAAATCATTTAGGAAACTGGCAGGGGGCAGTGTAGGATGAAGCAGCTTTCCAAAGAGAAGTGAGTCAGATACAATTTGAGGCTCTTGTGGTGATCTCATTTATTTATGTCAATTGTTTATGTAGGTGGTTTGTGTGCTAAGGAGAGATGCTCTGGTCTCGTAATAATAGAAAGGAAAACTAAGTTTGTGAGCCTCAAGTACACAAAAATAAAAAAAATAATTTGAAATTTAGATTAATCATGAGCACATACACTTGGTATGTCTGTGTAGGAGAAAAATTGCAAGGACTAAAATTCTTCCATCTCTACTGATTATGAGCTATGTAAAGGGACAATGGCTTGATGGTTTAACCAATCTTAGGTGCACAGTGGTTTGAAAGATGCTCCACCTTCAGACTTAAGAGACACAGCCTAAGACCCTGAGGGAAAATGGCAGGCAATTTATCACTTATGTAGTAATGGTGTGGATATAATGTGAGCCAGCAGGCTCTGTGTCAGTGGAAAAATAGATTATAAGCTTTACATCAGAAGTGACTCCAATGGCTTTAGCCTGATGTAGGAGCTAGATTATTCAGGTTATTATCTACATGATCGAAATTACATTGTAAGACCTTATGTAGGATGAGAAGATAGAAAATAAGATGAGTATATTGAAAAGCATTTTTTTCTGTAGTCCACTTCCATTAAAGACTCTTGGAGGTTGTTTTGGTTTCTCAGGTGATAAAATAAATATTATACAAACAACAGGAATTTATTGGCTCATGGTTTTGAGGCTAGGAGAAGTCCAAACTCGAGGACAAGGGGTGGGAAACCAAGCATCCCTTTTGTGGGGGATGTGATTCAATCCCCAGCAGAGGTCTTACCATCTTACTATTTGTGTTCTTGCTTGAAAGCCATGAAAGAAGCACTACATTGAGATGAGTTGATTAGTTAGCAATGGTGGACATGAATTTAGCATTTCAAATATGTTAATAGTGTATTTTGCAATAAATGCTTGTTACTTAAATGAAATATTTGATTAAATGTATTTTTGTTTTAAAAGCCCATGTTCCTCAAGGAGGAACAGTAATTAGACTTGATGTTTACAGTAGGAACAAGTTTGTAATTTCCTCAAATAAGGGTGAGCGCTAGAGCTCTGGGAACAGAAAGCACAGGTGACCTGTGTTTTGTACAAATAGCTAAATAATACCTATGCCTCAGGATTCATTGGTAATTTAATTTCTGACAAATTAAGAGGGAATTTGACAGTTCACACTAACCTGATAATCAAGAATCCCCATAAAATAGATTTTTCTTAAGAATTTTTTAAAATGTCGGCAAACACTTTAACCAATATCTTGAAAAGGTATTCAGAAATCTAAGTTCAATGAGATCAGTGGCAATGCTTTCCCCCTAGAAATCTGTATTGTTTTCAGTTCTTCCAGTATAGAGTGAATATTCAATAAAGGACCAATTTTATTCACATATATTATCTCGTTTACTCTTCACAAAATCTCTGTGGAGTGAAATGTTATTGTCCCTATAATGATATAGAATGATATATATAAAGACTCAAAGTGCCCAAATATTTGTCCAGAATAGGCAGTAGAACCAGGACTCCCCCTGAAGCCTGAAACCACAGCACTTGCTCAAAGTGTCCTTTCCCTAGAGGTTTGCTAGGAAAGGGAGGCCTGGGAGGATATGAGGAGTTCATGAGGACAGAAAGTGCCAATTGGGAGACATGCATGAGAGCATTTTAAAAGTTGGTTACCCCATGGGGGAAAAGCCACATGCAGTAGAGGAAAAAGAATGAGTAGAAGTTTGAGGCAGACTGAGGAGACTTTCTATTGTTCCTTCTAGAAAGCAAAATTCTAGAACAGATTTAACAAGAAAGAATGAAGTTATATCAAACCCAAGCAGGGACTAGACTTTCCTCATTTACACCTATCTTACTGTTATCTTTTGAAGGTAAAATAGCACTGATTAGAGAGAGTATTTCAAAATATTGATGGAAGATGAGTAGCAGATACATCAGTGGACTATGAACATTTATAAGTGGGAAGTCTGCCATTATTCTGTAGGACACAAGAGAAGAAAAAACATATATGGATCTTGGTCTCTACCTTACAATTTAGATGGAGAAATGAATGATCTCTGAAATAATGGAGGACAAGAGCAAGCGATTATTTATTTATTTGCTTATTCATTCATTGAATCCCCGTTTTGTATATATATCTTTATGTAAAAGTAGTCCCAAATAGATTTAACACAGTGGACCTTTAAAAATCAATGACATTCAAACTATATTCATAGGTGCTGAAGGAATTTATATTCCAATTGTTAAACTGGAACATATTAAGAGCTCTTTTATTCCCCCAAAGTACTTTAAATTAAAAAATGACATAGACTGTAAAAATATGCTACTATTATTAAATTGATTGTCAAATTCAGATTAAATAAATAAAGGAAAAGAAATATAATTATTTTAAGGTTATGAAGACATATAAGATTTACTTTAGGCTAAAATGTCATTTTGTTATTCAATGACATAAGCATTTATTTTTTGTGAAGTCCACAGTTAACTGCTGTTAAATACACAACTGATTGAATATTTTTATTTATTCGAATAGAAGTTTCTACATTTCGTAAGTATATGTCAAAGAAAAATACCCCATCAGAAGCCTTTGAGAATCTCTGCAAGCGTATTATTAGAGTGGGTGTCGATATTAACTTTTCACATAAATCTACTCACGCTTAAGTTAGGATATTGGGCATATGGTTTGTGGAAATATTTGATGCATTTGCATAAGACATACAAGTTTTGGAAGAATGACCATTTTAATCAGGCTGACTAACTGAGATGAGAAGAGGGAGGTGTGACCATCTGTTTAGCTTCATCTTGGTTTTATTTAGCACCTGCAAAAAAAATTAGATTTGAGCCACTTCTGAACCAAGGAATTATGAAGAACCTGTCTAGGAATGCCTCTTATGTCATTCTTCAAGCAAAGGGAAGGTCAAGTTAAAAACCACACACACATATACGCATACACACTTACCTTCTATCTTTTGATATCTAAAGTCACTGAATTCTGCAGTTCATTTGATAAGTTTTGGTCTTGATTTTAACATTCTAAGACAACATTCAATGCAGATGCTATTATTTTCTGATACCTGTATAGGCGAAACACGAAAAAAGTGAAATCATTATGTGCAGAAATAATAGAGGCTTCTAAGCTGAGAGAGGCAGTTATATAATTGGCCAGCTCATAAGCCGTTTACATAAATGGTACACTCTGTGAAGGAATATATCTCTATATAAACATTAACATGACATGAAAATAAAGTGCATTAAATTCCAAATTATATTTCTGTGCCTAAAAAATGCCCAGAATGCAGTAGATACTCAATAAATACCATGAATTATAAATGAATTATTAATGAGTGAATTAAGGACATTCAGTCTATTCTTAGTTTCTGAAGATTTTTATTATGATAAATAGATTTTTTAAAAAAGATTTATTTATTTCCCTCCCCTTGGTGTTTTTGCACTCACTGTCTGCTCTCTGTGTTTTCTTCTGTGTCTGCTTGTCTTTTTTTTATGCAGCTCTGGGAACCAATCCTGGGACCTTCCAGAGTGGAGAGAGGCTGCTCAATCTCTTGTGCCACCTCAGCTCCCTGGTCTGCCGTGTCTCTTATTGTCTCTCTTCTGTGTCTCTTTTTGTTACATCATCTTGCTGCGCCAGCTCTCCACACGGGCCAGCACTCCTGCACAGGCCAGCTCACCACACGGGCCAACTTGTTTTTCACCAGGAGGCCCCGGAAATCGAACCCTGGACCTCCTGTATGGTAGACAGGAGCCTGATCATTTGAGCCACATCCGCTTCCCATAAATAGATTTTGAACAACAATAGATTTTGTACTAAACAGATTTGAGATTAGCCTGAGGTTTTGTCCTGTAGTTCTTGAAATAAATTATGTGATAGATTTTTTGATATTGAAATTTTCTTACATTCCTGGCTAAATGCTCTTGAGACTGAAATTTCCTCCTCTTTACCCTGTTCCTGTGCATTCTCTTTCTCTCAGTTTCTCTCTCATGATTTTTTATTTTTGCAGTAAATTATATTTTGCCTGAAACTTGCTGCTTTTTCATTTGCTTTATTTTGCCTGGTGTATCTGCATCAGTTACATCTTTCTGAATATTTTAATACTCCACTTAAATAACATATTACTGGATCATTTTCCCCCATGAAATCTGTAAACCTATATTTTTATTGAATGTGACACAAATACATGTATTATAGTCATAATTATATTGAAATGTATCTTTATCATTTCAGTCATATTTCCTATTTACCATGTTTAAATTTTTTTCTCATTTCTTTCTTTTTATTGGGCATAGTGAATTTTCTTATGCTGTTTGAAATTGATACATTTAATTTCAATTATTCTGTAGTTCCCAGTACCTCATGTCTGTGCTTCTCCATAAACTAAAAGAAAAAAATCCATTATGATATACATCATCTATGTATGGTTTAAAGAATAATGATTAAAATACACTCAATTGTATACTACCCAGAGTCAATAATAAAACATTGCCAATTATTTTTCAATCACCCGTTTAACATTTTCCAGTCAAATACTTGCCCATATTCCTGTGAATAACCACCATCTTCAATTTTGTGTTTATTTTTCCTGTACTTAAACTTATAACTTTGCTAAACATGGTATAAAATCTATAGATCCTTAATTTAGTTTAGTTTGGATGTTGTTGCAATTCATATAAATGAACTCCTACTCTATGTAACTTGCTCTTTTTTGCTTATTATGTTTTTGAGAGGCATTCCTGTCGATATACATATAGTTATTTTATTAATTTTCACTAATGCATATATTTATCCATTTCTAGTAAGTGGAAATTATTAATAGCAATGCAGCTGTAAAGATTACCAATCTGATTGGTGGAAGATGGTATCCTCTTTCAATTTTTACGTTGTATTTGCATGCTTATTAATGACTGAATATATTTTATATGCTTATTTTTGATGTCCACCTAAAGTGTTTGATTCAATGAATATTAATAGTTCTCTACACCCATGAAACCACCACCACAATTGTGATACAGAACATTTTCATTTCCCACGAAAGATTGCTCATGCTCCTTTAAAGACTATTGCACCTTCAACACCCAGTCCAAGATAATAATCTGTTTTTTTGTCATAATAGATATGCTTGCATCTTACAGAAATGAAATTGAGCATTGTGTATGCTTTCATATATGGCTTCTTTCACTTGGAATAGTGTTAAGATTACTGTTGAAAATATCAGTAGTTCATTCCTTTTTATTGCTGAGCAGTATTCGATTGTATGGATAAACTACATTCTGTTGCTCCATACCTGTATTGTTAGACATTTGGGTTGTTACCAGTGAATAATGGTGAATAAAGATTCTATGAAGATTGATACACAAGATTTCATGTAGACATATACTTTTTATTTCTCTTGAGTAAATATCTATGAGTGGAAGAACCAGATGGCATGGTAAATGGATGGTGTTTTTTTATTAGCAACAAATTATGGAGATAGACTTTGCATTCTATACAATTCACCCATTTAAATAACACAATTATATCTATATATATTCACAGACTTGAGCAACCATCAGCATATTCAATTTTAGAACATTTTCATTACCCCCATAAAGAAACCCTGTGCCCACTAGCAGTCACTCCTTATTTCTCCCAGCCCTAGGTAGCCACTCAACTACTTTCTGTCTCTGTAGATTTGCCTATTCTGGATATTTCATATAAATGGAATCTTTCAACATGTGGTCTCTAGTGACTGGCTTCCTTCACTTAACATTGTTTTCAGGGTTCATCCTTAACATAGTATGTATCGATACATCTTTCTGCTTATTGCCTAATAATATTCTATTATATGTTATGTACCACATTTATTCATTCATCAGTTGTTGGACATTTGGGTCTTTTCTACATTTGGGCTATTGTGAAAAAGCTGCTATGAACATTTGTGTAAAAGTTTTTGTGTCGATATTCGTTTTCTCATGGATATGGAAGTCCACCTTGGAGTGGAATTGGTGGGTCATATTGTAACTATGTTTAACTTTTGAGGAACTGTTGGGCTGTTTTCTAAAACAACGGTTCCATTTTACATTCCCACCAGCAAGATATGAGTACTCCAGTTTCTTCATATGTAAATAAACACTTAACTTTTAAAAAACTGCCAAAGAGTTTGCCAAAGGGATTGTTCAATTTTACATTCTCCCCAGCAAGGTATAAGAATTCCAGTTGCTCTACATCCTGGCCAATATTTGCTATGGGGAGTACTTTTAATTTTAGCCATTCTAAAGTGTGTGTGGTAATGTTCCATTGTGCTTTGAATTTGTAGTTCCTTGGTGACTAGAATTCTTTTTCTATCTTCTTGAGTTGGACCATAGGCCACTGGTTTTAGAACTTCCTTCTTTTCTAATGTAAACATTTAAAGCTGTAAATTTTCCTTTAAATAATGCTTCAGTAGCTTCCCACAAATATTGATGTGTTTTATTTTCTTTACTATTCAAGTCAATGTTTCCAATTTCCTTTGTGATTTCTCCCTTGACCCAGGGATTATTGAGAACTGCATTATTTATTTCCATCCAAATATTTTGGGATTTTCAAGATACTTTATTAATTAATTTCTAATTTAATTATGCTTGGTCATAAACCATACTCTGTATCATTATAATCCTTTTAGATGTGTTGAGAGTTTTTAATGATCATGAGTGTATGTATGTTTGTGTGTGTGTATCTATATATGCACACACGTGCCTATATATAAACAGACCAGGTGCACTTGGGAAAATGTATATTTTGCAGTTTGGGGACATACAATTCTATAATTATCAATTAGATCAAGTTGGATGATAGAATGATTTAGGTCCTCTATGTCAGTGCTAATTTTTCTTTAGTTCTTCAATCAGTTGCTAAAAGGGCTTTAAAATCACCTACCATGTTTGTGGAATTCTCTACTTCTCTTTTTAATATTGCTTATTTTTTTCTTCATACATTTTGAACATCTATTTACTAAGTGCATGCAGATTTTATGTTTGTCATGACTTTTGGATGAGATGACTCTTGTCAATTTGAAATCTACATCTATTCTTTGAGAATAATTTTGTGAATTCTATTTTATTTACCATTAATATAGCTGGTGAAGTCCTCTTATGACTGCTGTTTAGAAGGCATTTTTTCCATCCGATAATTTTCAACCTATTGTATTATAAAGTACATCAATTTTTATAAACAACCTATAGTTGGGTCTCTCTTTATTATACATATTTATAATCTCTGCCTTTTAAATGGAGTGTTTAGCCCACTGCCATTTAAAGTAGCAATTGATATGGTTGGATTAAGTCTAACATTTTATTGTTTCTTTTCGTCTCCTCTGGTTTTTATTCCTCTCTTCCCTCTTTCCTGCCTTCTTTTGGATTATATGAAAAATTTTAAACTCTTTATTTATTTATTTTTAGGAAGTACCAGGGATTGAACCCAGAACCCTGTACGTATAAAACATGTGCTCAACCCACTCCTAAATATATAGCATTTTTTTAGGAGATACTGAGGATTAAACTGAGGACCTCGTATATGGGAAGCAGATGCTCAACCACTGAGCTACACCTGCTTCCCTAAACTCTTTCATCATCAACTGGCATTTTAGCTGTACATTTTTGCAGTTTTAATGGTTGCTCTAGGAATTATGATATACTTTCTTAAATTTTTGCAGTCCACTTGAGTTAATATTCTACAGCTTCACACCCAATTCCAAAATCCTGCAACCATATTGACACATTTACTCCCTCTCTGGCTATTTTTATGCTATAATTTTCATATATCTTTAAAATGACATCTTTATAATGATATATGATCATAATAAACCCCGCAGGACAATATTATAATATTGCTTTTAAAACCTATATAGTTTTAAGGAAAATGAGAAACAGTGCCTTTTATATTTGCCTATAAATATACCAGTTCTGGTGCTTTTCATTAATTTTTGAAGATCCAAGTTTCCTGGTATCATTTTCCTTAAGCCTGAAAAACTTCCTTCAACATTTCTTCTAGTGCCTGTCTGGTGACAACTAATTCCTTTAATTTATCTTTATCTAAAAATGTCTTTATTCATACTTCATTTTCAAAGGATATTTTCACCTGAGCATTGAATTCTGGGTCAGCGGGTTTGTTTTTTCTACCAGGCATTTAAAAATGTTTTTCCTTTATTTTTGGCCCTCATGGCTTCTGATGAGAAATCTCTGATAATGCAAATCATTGTTTCTCAATGTTTAATTTGCCATTTTTCTCCGCTGCTCCCAAGATTTTCTCTTCTCATTTGGTTTCCAGCAGTTTGAGCACATTGGGTCTTGTCATAATCCTCTGATGTTGTTCTATTTGGGGCTTATTGAGATTCTTGACTCTGTAAATTAACGACTTTCACAAGATTTGGAAAAATATGACCATCATTTCTTCAAATAATTTTTCCGCCTTATTCTTTCTCTCCTTTTGTTCTAAGATTCCTATTGCTCTCTCTCACCGTTCTTTCTAGAACTCCTATTACACATGTGCTAGAACTTTAGTAATTGTCTCATAGTTTCTAAAACACTGTTCATTTCTTCTCTCATTTCTTCAGATTTGTTTCTTTTTATTGATCTATCTTTAAGTTCACTAATTTTTTTCTATCATCTCTAATCTGCTATTAAGCAATTCCAATGAATATTTATTGCAGATATCTTCATTGTCAGTTATCAATCTTTTCTCTAATGGAGTGCATTTTTGTGCCTTGTTTACAAATAATTCCCAAACTTCATAATCCTCTTAATAGTCTCCTCTATTTCCTTCTGAAATGTTAGTTTTGCTTTTTATGATTAAAACTTGAATCAATCTGGAATTGACTTTTATGTATGATGTGAGGTAGGAACTGATTTCATAGTTGGGTTGTTGTTTATGCTTTTGTTTTCTGTATAAATAACCAAATGGCAAATATTATTTACTAAATATCCCATCTTTTCCCTCTGCCAACTCTTTCTGTCAAGTGTCTATAAAGGAATAGGTCTATTTCCAATGGTCCATTTGTCTAGTCCTTGTCAATACCATGTCTTACATGTGAGTACAATCCTAACTGATTTGAAAAGGCCCATAGAAACCAAATGGTTGTAAAATAAGCTTTGCTGACTTTAGAACTTTGCTTACATTTGGTTCTGTTTAGTATTTTTTCAGTCAAGAACCTCAAAGTGTCTCTCAGCCTTATTGGGAGATACACGTTGTCAAATTTTCATCTTAGAAATAAGGAAACTAAAGCAGAGATGTTGGTAGCTTGCATATAGACATTGTATGCCCTGAGATGAAATTGCCTATGTTCAAAACCTGATTTCTACCAAGTTTAAGTAACTTAAGTAATTTGTCCTTGGGTAACTTGACTTCTTTAAGGTTTAAGTCCTTATTTTTAAAATCCTACTAATAATGCATACATACCTCAAGTGGTTATTATAAAGCAGAGGTTCTTAACAAGGGGCCCATGAGCTTGAACTGAAATTAAAAACAAAAAACAAAAAACAAAAACAAAAAAAAACATTATTCTTGTGGGAACGTGTTGGTGCAGGTTTGATATATTTATTAAATAATACATAGTATAGTGTGGACTCAGTAAGGGGTCCATGGTTTTTATTTGACTGTCAAAGGGGTTCGTGGAACAAAAAAGGTTAAGAACCCTTGTTATAAAGGTTAAATGAGAAAATATATACAAAGCACTTGGCAAAATACCTAACATTACAACATATAAAGAAAGGACTTTGTGAACTGAAGGAAATATAATCCTACAGCAGCAAGTGCTATGAATTAGCTTACTCATTACCCTTTCTAATCCCCTTCTATCTTGACTTTCTGTTCTATAAAGCCAGGAGATTCCAAACCCACATTTTCTAGATTTCCTTGCCATGAATTTTCTTCATTCAACCTAGCTTCTGCCAAACAGGTAAAATCTCTTAAGAAGTGGGTAAATAATATGAGGCTAGAGTCACATAGGAGGGAGACAGTATCTCCTTGCAAGTATGAGGATGCAGGTATTCTCAGGGACGCCAGCAGAGATGGACTTTGAGAACAAATGATAGTGACCACAACCACAGTTTTATGAGAACAGAGTAAGCAGGCGTCTCCCTGTATTTTTTTAGCTAAATAGTATTCAAATCACACTTTGTAGTTCTTCAAGAGACTTCATGACCTATCTAATTTATTTATTAATTCACTCAATAAATATTTACAAGGCATCTACTCTGTGCTAGGCACTGTTAACATGTTCGGAATACATCAATAGCCAAACTAAACAAAGATCCCTGCCTTTAAGGTGCTTACATTGGAGCAGGTGAAGACAAACAAAAATAATAAATTTAATGAATGAGGAAATTAGATGGTATATTGGAAGGAGGTAAGGACTATGGAAAAACAAGAACATAGAGCAGTGTAAGATGGATGAAGTGTGCCAGAGGCCGTGGTGATGACAGCTACAATTTTATGCAGGGTTGTTAGGGTTGTCTTCATGGAGAAGATGAGATTTGAAGAGACTAGAAGGAGCAAGGGAATTAACCACGTGAGTATCTTAGGGATGGGCATTTCAAGCAGAGGAAAGAGCACTGCAGGATTCTAAGGCAGGAATCTGTCTGACATGTTTAAAGAACTGTGAGAGGCCAGTGGGAATGGGACAGGGTGAGCACGGGGATGGGAGATCTGAGAGCCCAGGCTATGTGCAGCTCATAGAGCAAGCAGGAGCCCCAAGAGCCAACCATACAACATGGTGGAACATGCCGCTATAATGTCTTCCCTGTCGGCCGCCCTCCTCCTTCACCTGCACAATATGGTCTTCTGGACACAGGTCTAGCATCAGCTCCGTAGTCTCCTCTTTGTAAGCCTCCCTTCACCAGCTCTGCCCCAACACACATACCCACCTTCATGAGGTGTCCTTCCTCAGTCCTCGTCCTGAAGAAACCCTATTAGCACTGTTTTTTTCACCATTAGACTGTCAGTGCTATGAGGAAAAAGGGAATCTTATGTAGCTCTATAGCTTCAGCTTCTAGCTGGAGCATATCACACGTTTAGAAATGATTGTTGAATAAATAAATGAGTGAATTAGTAAGTCATAGCCTCTATTTTCCTCCTTTAGGCCAATTAATGATTATAGCCTACATATACAACAGTGCATATATCTTATGTAAAATTGTTCATGTGTTCATAAGTCCCATCTGCAATGTTCTTAATGTAGTGTTGCTAGCCTAAGTTCCTTTAAATAATGAAATAAATTGACTTAAATGTTATGAACTAGTAGCCACACATAATGAGCCAGATATTTCTTGTGCATAAACTCCTCCCTGGGAGTACATTAAGCACCGTGGGCTGTGCATTCAGACTGCCAGTGTAACCATTTAGGGAATTAATGCTTTAGTACCTAAGCTCTTTTAATGTCGTCTTGGGCCCAAAAGCGCCTTATGTAATATTAAAACATAGTTCAAATACCTATTTGGCTTTCCCAGGATTTTCACTTTTAGAGATTTTTGTCAAGGAAGCTGTATCAAATACCTCTCATGTATCAAAATAAAGAAATACATGACTATAACTAATTTTATTTATACTTAGAGACTATTATTGTTATGTAGGCATACATACAAAAAATTCTGAAGAAACCTAGAAGAGTTTAAAGGCCATAGTGATTACAGAGGCTCTTCCTGATTATATAGTTTTCTATAGAGCATTGCAAAACTAGTAATCCAATTTACCAAACTTGGTACAACAGGACAGTTTACTCATTTACTCATTTTATTTGGGGACACTTTAGTGATATTGCTAAGCTGAAGTCCTCTGGAATGTTAGGCAGTACTTTGATTTGATTGCATGTATTAGCATTAAGGTAGATTTAATCAAAGATTACATCTGTTCATGGAAAATGGAGATTTGGGATTATTTTTAAAATTTAAGGAAGAAGAAATATTAAATACATATGTTGGGGTTGATTTTTTAGATTATGCATTGCATTAAAATATATTACAATAATTTTATGCATTACATTATATTTTTGTCTAAATAGTCTTATGATAGTGTGTATATGTATGTGTGTATATGTGTGTATGTATAGGTATAGATATGGATATGGATATAGATATGGATATAGCTATATTAAACTATGTCTTTATCCTGGTACATTAAATTCCCCTTCATTACTCTTCTTATACAAAATTGGTTTAGCTATTCTTTCCCATTTTTTTGACTTAAATTTTTTTTTTATTATTTTTATTACTTTTAAAGAAACTTTAGATTACATAAATGTTAACATCGAAAATATATGGGATTCCCATTTACCTCACCCCCTCCCCCTCCCACACTTTCCACCATTAACAACATCTTTCATTAGTGTGGTACAGTTGATGACCACATATTGAAACATTGCTACTAACTGTGGTCTATAGTTTAGATTATAGTTTATACTTTGCACCTCGCAATTTTATAGGTTTTGACAAAATGTATAATGGTCTGGATCCATCATTGCTATGCATGCAGAACATACATAGCATATATGCAGAACAATTCCAATGTCCTCAAATTGCCCTAGGTTACACCTATTCTTCCCCCTTGCCCCCCGAAATTCTGGTGATCACTGCCTTTATATCAATGCTACAAGTTCTTCCATTACCAGAATAATGTCTACTTTAATCCATAGTTTCATTCCCTCTCTTATGTTTGTTCATTTCTCAATCTTGAGGATTTAGTAATGGTGATGCCCACTCTGCTTCCAATTGAGAAGGGACTTAGATCCCTTGGGGTGGATGGGTGGAACGGTCTTGCTTGCACTTGTAGTTACTCTCTGTTTTTTGGGATGGGCGTTGTCCATCATCATCCTTTTGTTAGTTGTCCTGGGTGAGTCTGATGTACTGAAGAGTAGATATTGGCTTCAACTCTGCAGAGATTCAGGGCTCAACTGGCATATGAACGGCAGGAAGATTTATGTCTCTGGGACACATATTTAATGATATAATGCTAATTATAGGTTCAAAAAAAGGGGCATAAGAACCATATGTTGGAATATTATAAATGAGTCAAACTCTGATACACTGGGGAGATAGGTTATCATATATTCTAAGGCAAGGCCCATTGACAGGGGGCTGAATTCCTGGGGTTGTTTCCCCTGCCTATAGTGTCCAGATGTCTCTAGATCCCTCCGGAGCCTCCCTGCTTGAGGTACTGTTTACTGCAGCAGTCAGTGAAATCCTCCTAAGATATGTTTTAAAATAAATGTATCAAGTTTCCAAAAGAAATCCATTTAAAGTTTGTTTGGAATTAATATAGAAAGAATATTTATAATATTCAGTCTTTCCATCCAGGAATTTGTTTTTATCTCTCATTTATTCAATAAAAAATCATGAGTGAAATTTTAATATTCTTCAGTTACTTCACTTATAAATTATATCTGTATAATTAAATTATATCTGTATATTTTATAGATTTGTTGTTAGGATGAAAGGGGTCCTTTTCCTAATCTGTTATTGTCAGAGACCATGTATATAAATACCTAATGATAGGAAAGCCAAGAAGGCAGAGAAGGAACAAGTGTTTTGTATTCTGTATCATTGCTATAATCACTACTTAAGGTGATATCATTTCTCAAAATAGACTTTTTCCCCCAAATATTGGAATGAAAATTAGTATAGAAACATCCTATATATGTGGTTATCACTTTATTATCCAGAAGAAGTTATAGCAGAAGTTTCACAGACTAGGTATCATCATAATATAATCAATAAAAACAGCATGATAATAAGATAACTGCTTAGTAAAAATTTTAGTTGAAAATAAAATACAACAAGAAAATGAAAATGAATTTCCTATGGCCATTTTATATACTGTACTTATTAAGAGTGAGTAAACAGAGAGAAAAGATGACAGAAGGGAATGACGCTTTTTGGGAAATATAATACAATATAGTTTTGTTTCTTTAACTTTTCATAAATTAAATGATAACTGTAATTTCTTCTACACTCAGATTAAATGTGCAAACCATTCAGAAAATTGGCCATTTAGAAATTAATCTGATGGGAAGCGGCTGTGGCTCAATCAGTAGGGCTCCCGTTTACCATCTGGGAGGCCCCGGGTTCGGTTCCCGGGGCCTCCTGGTGAAGGCAAGCCCGCCCGCGCGGCGTGGTTAGCTGACCCAGCGAGCACAAGCAGCAAGGGGGGGATAAATGAATAAATAAATAAAATCTTTAAAAAAAAAAAAAGAAAGAAAGAAATTAATCTGATATTTCTAGTGAAAATGTAGAGTTTTATTGAGATATTTTCAACTTAAGGGAATGTTAGTTGTCAAAATTCTTGAAAGATCTATCATCACTTTCTTCATTAGATATACTAGTATCAACTGATGCCAAGTTACCTTATAGTCCATTAAATGTGTGCATCCATTTATCTTCTAGAGAAATATCAACTTAGAATTACAGAATGATTTTACTCTTTACTACTATTTTAACTAGAAATACAATTATTTCTCTAGGTTGTGTTAGTAAAATATCAGATAAAAAGAATCTGTAACACCTAAAACAATTTATGTTCTATGGAGTGAAAAATTTTCCATCATTGTTCAGTTTCACACACAAAGAATGTCTAAGCCAACAGTCTGACAATTTTATGACAGTTAAGAATGTTAGAGTTGGATGATATGGATTCTAAAGATAATTCATTTCACTCTAATACATATTTGTCAAAGAAGCATATATATCACTAGATGTTTTACATCTAACTTTAAAAAGAGAATTGACCGCATCAGACTGCCTGATGTGAAACCTACCCATGGTGCTCGATTGGGTGTGAAGCAATGAAAGTGAGAGAATAAAGTTGGGGCCGGTGAGGGTGTTGGTAATAGTCATGGTGTATCATCTTTAATAAAAGCCTTAGCAAATTACCTGTCTCCATTTAAAAATTATAATTGCTAAGATTTATTGAACACTTACAATGTGCCAGGTACTATGCTAAGCACATTTACTAGAGGATCGCATTTAATACTCACAGTCACTTCATGAGTTAAGTATTATTAGTGCGTGCATCTTTCAGATGAGAAAACGGGGTCTTCAAGAGGTTAGTTGGTAAATAGACCAGTATTTGAACCCGGGCAATTTTAAAAAGTGGTTCCAAAATTCATTGACACTTCTCCCATCATGCAGGGGGGCTCTGCCCCCTTTGTCTTGAATCAGGGCTCTGTGACCGTTTGACAAATAGAATAAAGCAGAAGTGATGCTGTGCCAATCTCCAGTCCAAGCTTTTCAGAATTGGGAGCCTTCATTTCCTGTTTCTTGGGGCATTGGTTTTTGGAATCCAGCCCCACTGGAGAGACCCACATGGACAAGAACCAGAGTGTTAGACGCCATCTTGCAACTGAATCCTCCGACTTCAGGTGAGCCGATAAAATAGAGCAGAGATAAGCTGTCCCTGCCTTAATTGCAGATTCACTGGCGCAACAAACAGTTGTGGTGATTTCAAGCCACTACGTTTGTAGTGGTTTGTTAGCAGCAACAGTTAACTGATACACACGATTTGTAATACTGCCTTCTAAAGCACTGTTTAAAATTTAACCATAGAAATATTGTCAATAATTTTTAACAACTGATTTCAATGGACCATCTCATCTGCTATTTTTTCCCTGTGAAATGTCATTATTGAGAATCAACAGAGCTTACTGTGCTCTACTTTGGCCAGAATATCTCATGAATATCAACCCAACAGATTTTCCTTCTAAATACAGAAAAGTGCGAGTTTTATGTCTTAGGTGTTTATTTGTTTCTAAAATGTTTCTGATACTGTTCCGGACCCAGAGAAGAAACAGGAATTCACACTCAGTAGCACCACACAGCTATCAGGAACATTTGCCCTAAGGTCACAGCTTTGCTCCAGAGGCACATGCTGGCAGGCTAGAGGAGAAGTTTACATATACAATGGCCCTCGATAAATAGCCCCATGTTAATAACCTAGGCCTTTCAAGACACAGATAGTTGGTCCTAAGTTGGGGGTGCCAGTGAAATGCAAAACTGCCCTTGGCATAGACCCACTGTTGATACAATGTCATCCAGGAACATTCTCAGCTGTTGCTTCATGTCCCAGCCTGTCTTCTGCTTTACCTTCCTCTTCAGACACCTGCTCCTGCCTTGGCCTTTCAAAAATGTTCCTTTCTATAGGTCTCTATTCACTAGTTAGGTGAAACACCCAAGCTATATATCGTAGCACTGAGTTCATACCTGTTTTTGTTCCCCTCTGCCTTGTCTAATGATATGCTCTGACCCTTCCATTCATAATATTTTTGGCTTTGACACCTTTTTTGAGCATCCAGACCTACAAACTAGGAGTCCAAACTCAAATGCCTTGAAGGACCAAGTAGGTAACAAATATGAGAAAGCAACTAGGTAACAAGAAATAGGGAGTGATGGGACCTGTGACAACTTGCCTGTAACTTAAAATATTTAGATTCAAGCTTATAAAAATATCTGTAGGAACGGAATTGGAATAAGGGCATCATTTTCAATCTCTATATAGACACTGTAACTCTGGCTTGAGTCCATTTTGGGGACCAATCAGCACAGCATCCATAATTCTGAAGTCATTACAATGATGAATGGAGTGTAAGCTAACCAGTAATATCATTTACATATTGGCACAATCCAAACAAATTATTTTTCCTTGATGTACCAGATGGCAGAATAATCTTTAAAATAATTTCATTTGTAATAAAACTGATATATGTACAGAGAAATTATGACTTAAATCATTCAAAGAATCAGTCAGCCACCAGGCACACACAGATATTTAGACATCCTCTTAACAAGGGATTGTGTCCTTGGACTTTCACAAACATCATGCTCTCTCTTACGTGCGTGCACACACACACACACAAACACACACTACTCGCATACATACATTGTTAGAGCCTGTTATCATTTGAAGTTGTCCCAGGAACAAGAAGGTTCATGTTCTGGAAAATTTGAAAGATTCGATTGATTTAGGGCATTAGCCATGGAAAGAAGGAGGTTTTTCTACTAGCTAAAACCAAAAGGAAGAGAGGCTTCTATATATACATAAGTTCAGAAAATACCCCTGCTAGCCCCACATCAGACTTGATTATTTTACCTGGTTTTATTCATTTTTAAATGTTAGAGGAGGATTTTTTTTTTAAAGAAGAAACTCTAGCTGAAGACATGCTATTTGCTAGTGTGATTTTCACTCTTTTTGAGAGATCAAAATCAATTTACATTCCCAAGTAGATTTTTTAAGTTAACTTCTCCTTGGAAATAATGAGCATACAAATTAAAACTTTCCTTACCTGAAAATCCCATAGACAAACTTAAAAGCCAAATGAAAAATTGGAGAAAATGTGTACAACATATATGGAAGCAAAGAGTTAATATTCCTAGACTATAACTAATTGATATTAATTGGATAAAGATATACAATTCCACAGAATAACAGACAAAAAATGTGAGCAAGAAATTTAGAAAAAGAAAATACATATGACCTGCAAATAAACACAAGAAATTATTTAGCATCATTGGCATTCAAAGAACCGTAAAATATTGGACACTATATTCACCTATCAAATTGTCAAATATTAAAAATAAATTATACCATCTAGCATTACCCCAGATACAAGAAAATGAACAATCTCATATACTACCGGAGGGGGGATAATTGGCAAAACTTTTGTGGAAAGTAATTTACTCTTTCCCATTGAAAAACCCTAAAACCTTGCACATCATTTGGTGGCATTCTGCCTTTAAGAACTTTTTGTAATGAAATAATTATGGATATACTTAAAGATTTATCTTTTAAGTATGTTCATTGTTAGGATCTGGCCAAATATGTGAACAATCTAGTAACAGGACAGTATATATATTATAATCCCATTTTTGTGAGAAAAAAACATTTTTATGAATATAGTATATAGGTAAAAAAGATCTGGAATTATACAAATCAAACTTTTAAAGAGGTTATTCCAGGATGTTAGAATATTATATAATTTAAATATTTTTTCTTTGTCAAGCTATGTAAAATATTCTTTCTATAATAGTCATGTGTTATACTTTTGAGTTTTTATTCAATGAAAAGGGAGAGTTAATAATTCTTTGTTAATGAAAATAAACACTTCTAGGAGAAATAAGTGATGGCAAGATAGTTTTTTCATGGGGAAAAGTATTCATGTTATATTGACTTGTAGTAAGATGATATTTAAAAAATATTCACATATGTATGGAAAGAGTCAGAATGAACACAGACCAAAAAGTGATAATAATACTCATATCTAGGTGTTGGTATTATGAAAGATGTTTATTTTCTTCTTTGTTTTTCTCTTGACCGTTTAATTTTTCTATAAGAATGTTGATTACTTTCTAGGAAAACATTTTAATTGGCATCTTGGGGTTGTGTTGAAGCAGACATCCTGACGCACTGCTGATGCAAGTGTAATTGGCGAGAGCCTTGCTGGAAAGCAATCTGAAAATTGCTCTCAATACCCTTTAAAGGGCAATACCATTTTACATAGTAATGCCATTCCTATTACTCTTACCTAAGGATATAATTAGAATCTGGATCCAAGACTTATGTACAGAGTTGTGTTTCCCAGCATTGTTTTAATTGGGAAAAAGTTGTTTAAGATAAAAAGAATGGCTAAATAAATAAAAGTATATCCACATGATGTAATATTATGCAACCGTTAAAATTAATTTCCAACTAAGTGTTCTTTAAATTGCTACTATTTATTGAACATTCAGTTTGCATCATGCATTGTGTCAAACATTTTAACATGCATGATTTCATTCAATCCTCTTTACAAACTTGTGAGTTAACGTTATTGTGGTAATTTATTATTACTGTACATATTAGGGAATTGAGGCTCAGAAAAAAATATATACCTATTAAGGGACAAACAGTCTGAACACAGGACTTTTAAAATACAACCACTATGCATTTTCTTACTACAGTGCACAGATTCCTGAAAGTAATCAAATAAAATCAGAATACACTCATGATCTAATGTTAAGGGGGGGGGGGGAGAATAATTTAAATTTGTATCCAAGTATAATAACACATAGGCATGAAAGGAATCATAACAACATATTCACAGACTTTCCCGTGGATAGTGGGTTTACAGAGGTTTTTTTTTCTCTCTCTTTTTTCCTTTCTGTATGTTCCAAATTTGCTACAATGAACATATATCATTTTATAATACTTCCTCCAAAAAAGACCTGAAATGTAGCCTCAAATGAAAAAAATATGTTCTTAAACATATGGTTTGTATGTTTCATATGAGCATATGGCTGGTATGTTTCAGTGTTTCATATAAACACTGAAGAGTGCTAGAATACTAGGTAAATTTAATTTATGCACATTCTACTCTATAATAACCCTATAGAAAAAAACGTCATAAATATTATTTGACTTTGACTATGTGTTCAATATATTTTTCCCAACTAGGTACTTGACAAATACTTTTGTTTAAGACCTCCTCCCTATATAAATATGAATACACCAAAATCTATGATAAAATAAAGATCTGAGTTAATTTGGCATCCACAAGCTACTGGGTGTTGAGAGATAAGGTTTTTTGTTCCACCTTTACCAACACATTTGGTAACAGCAGAAGCCCAGCCAAGCAGGAAACTCTGCTAAGATAACGCAACATTACTCAGATTCTCTTCTGAGCTGTTTTGTTCTTACCTTGCTGACTTGAAATCCTTCAAGTATTAATTTTTAAAAGAATTCAAAGACATGACTGAAACTATGCATATCCTTAAAAGAGAAAGGTCCATTATGTAACTCTTCAAAATTGACTAGCACCCAGTCCACAAAAATGGAATCCTACCAATATATAAGCTCCTATCCCAAAGAAAGGTTTACAAGCTAATCCTTGGCCTGGAAAGAAAGATAATGTGAGATATCGGTAGCAGAATCACAACTGGTCACAAGGTAAGGCATTGAGACTAAGATTCACAGACTAACTTTATTACTCTATAAGTGTGTAGTCTTAGGCAAGTTACTTAAACCCTTGGTATCCTCTCTTCCTCATTATTTTTAATGAAGGATAACATCTATTTCATAGAGCAGTTGTGAAAATTATATAAGGTAATATGCATAAAGCAGAGAGCCCAGCATGTAGTAAGTATCCAAGTCTTTATTCAACCAACACATTTATTGAAAGGCAAGTAGCCATTCAGGTGGTCTGTGAAAAGGCGCCAATCCCTGCCCTCCAGCAACTTAAATTCTAGTGGTCCTCATTACACAGTTATTGTTTTATAACCAGTAAATGGAACTAGTCATTATTGTTATAAGAAATCTAGATTTAAAAACTTCATTGGAGGGGAGTGGGTGAAGCTCAGGGGTTGAGGGCCTGTTTCGCATGTACAAAGTCCCAGGTTCAATCTCCGGTGCTTCCTAAAAAAAAAAAAAAAATTAAAATTAAAATTAAAAATAGACTGAAAGCTTCATTGGATAATCTTTTATAAGGAAAAGATTCACAGTGGAGTTAGATAATTTTATATTGCAAGATAAAGATTTTACGTGTTTGTTATCTAATCAGCTTTTCAGAAAGCCTTTTCTTTTGTTTTAAAGATTATTTCACTATTTCTTAAAAATGTCCTTCTAATTTTCTAGCTAGCCCTTGGTTCTTCTCTTCTTGTTCACACTCAGATAGTTAAATCCCACTTCTTCCTTCAAGCTTTTCCTGAACAATTTCTTTGTTTTTCCTTTTGTTGGACTCACACATTTACAATCTGAACCAAATATAACCTAGGATAAGAAAAGTTGAGAAACTAGGATGTAAGAATTATAGAGTTCAATAAAGTTCATGAGATGAGATGTGATGGGAAGAAAATCAGTCTGAATTGTGAATCCTTGCTACCTATCACCATTCAGATAATTGATTAATGCTTCACAAGATGAATGATTCAGGCAACGGACCAATGGAGCTTTGAATCAGACTTTCTTTTAGATATGCACAGCTGTACCGAACTACACAAAACACAAGAAATCCATTATGTCCCTCACTTAAGGTCCTCAATAAAAGTAGGGCTAATGGCCTATATTCCCTTCTGGGCTCACTCACACACATTTCGAACTTCGGAAACTTCTAAAACCTATCTATAAATGTAGCAACCAAGAAAAAATAAAGGAGAAAAAAAGACATAAGTGGTAAAATGCCTACCCTTCACAGGCTAATTTATACTCCTGCTGTATCTCTCTCTCCTAGTAACAAGGTTTTAAACAGTTCACCTGGGAAGAGGAGAAAATGGTGGTGGCCTTGAAATCCTTCTCCCAAATACAGCTGGCACACAGTGACGGTTGGTTTCCCTCCTATAATCCAAAAAGCCAGGTCCGTGGCTCCCCAAGCTTTCTGGTGCTCCCTTCCAGAAAGGAGGTTCATAGATTAGCATTACATTCTTAACAATGAAGATGTCTAGTCCAGACAAGATGACATAGATCTTCAGTATTTGTCTTCTAATAGCTCAAAACATGTGAAATGAGTTGAATAACAGAAGTGTATCAATTCTGTCAGTTAATGGATAAAAAGAAATCCTCAAGTGTAAATAACCTTACTTAGTGTAGGCACGTAAAAATGATGAGTAGTCAAATACAAGTCATAGTAATTTTCCATCAATAATTTGAAGGCATTGCTACATTGCATTTTTCATCCAATACTGCTAATTTAATTTTTATCATTTCGAAGTGATTATTTTTCAATCTTGAACATTTTAGCAACTCCTTTTTAAACTTGGCTATCTAAAATTTACAAGCACATGTTCTGCATTTGGGACTCTTCAATTTAATTGTTTGGAATGTTGTAGATCTTTTGGTCTAGTGACTCATATTCTTCTTTAGCTTTGGTTTTTAATATATTTTTTCTCTCTCTTTTAAAATTTCTTTCTCTCAATTTTCTCTGTTTTATTTTGCTGAAACTCTGATTAGTTATATTTTCCTTTTCCTGGATTGGTTGTCTCTATATTTTACCATTTCCTATTATATTCTGTCTCTTTATATTTTTCTCAGTTAACTTCCAAACTAATGTAAATGAGTATATGACATTTTGAAATTCTATCATCAATATTGGAGGTAAAATCTACAAGAGGAAAAAGGTTAAAACAAAGACAGTTACCTTGAGTGATATCTTTATCAATAACACTGATTGAATTAACTATGTACTAAGTAGAGCAATAAAGTAGATTCAATGAATAGGGAAGGAAGGACAATTATCTTATTCAAAAAACACCAAAAACATTGATTGGGCCCTTGCTAGCTCTGTGTTTGGTACTGCTAATACATGATGAGTTAGACATTGCCCTTGACCTCAAGGACTGAAAGTTTAATATGTTTATTTTATCCTGCCATCCTTTGCCATATTAAAACAATTCCAAGCTTAGAATAAGGCTCCTTATTAACTTATGATATAAAAATATTAGGTTTTACTCCTATAAGTTCTTACAAACACTCTCCATTTCTCTTGTCTATCAGAACATTACCAGCCAGTCAGGACTTTCTTGTGATCCTTCATTTACTCATTGAAATTTCATTCACACTGATTCACGTGAACATACATTCGTTCGATATCCATGTGCCTGAAAGATAGCTATGCCTTCCCATCATTGTCTTCATATATTTACTTAGGTACAGTCCTTTCTCCATAGTTAACTCTGATTCCATGAGCTGAAAAAGTCTCATTCTTCAAAGAAAGGTTAAATTAATTTCCAGCATTCCTCACGTGTGTGTTTGTGTGTTTGTTTCCACTGCACTCTAGAACAGAGGATTGCGGGAGAGGAAAAGGGGAGCACCCCACCCCCCAACTCTCCAAAGCATAGGTCCTTACACCACACTCACCATGAAACAGAGCAGGAACCCTGAGTGAAAAGAAAAGCACCTTATGAACAAAAGGCTAGATAAAGATCAGCATCGAGTAAGGCTTTAATAGCAAATTCATGAAGGTGTGCTGTACCCCTTCCAAAAGAATCTCTTGTTTGAAAACGTATTCTCATTTTAGAGTCAGAAACGAATCTGCTAAATATTACAATACCACTGCTGCTCTCAGCAAGATACTCGCAATAAAAACAGTCTCAGGAAATAGTTCACAAGTGAAAGGAGCACAAATATAAAATTGATGAGGAAAATATTAACACTAAAAGCCTAGCTATAACTGGTGGCAGCAGTCAAAAATGTCCATCAACATAGAAATGATAAAATCAATTACACTATATCCATTCAGTAGGATTCTTAGTCATCCCTAAAAACGTATCACGTAGAGCCAAATTGATTGATTTGAAAAGATATTCATGATACTCTATGACAAACTGGTTTCAAACATGAGTATAATATGAGTCTATTTCTTAAAACCATAAATAAAAAGAGTGGTGCAAAAGTCTGAAATCTGTTAGGATCTATAAATATGATTTATACTGGATGGTGCTTTTTTTATTTGTTCTTTTTTTCCTGTTGCCTAATATTTATGATGAATATAGAGATTATTTTATAAGGAGGCAAGAAATCTTTTAAAATTCATAATTTTCACCATGAAATGGCAGAGGCATTGGAGTATGGGGAAAAGGGTACAGGGCTGGGAGCCTGCAGTCCTGGGTTCCAGTTCTAGCCCTGCTGCTAAGACATTTAGGAAAGACATTTAGCCGTCTGAGTCTGAGTCTCCACATCTTAAAAGTAAAAAGTGTTTGAAGTTCACGTAACAGCTGTAAAATTCGGATTGTATGAGCTTTTTAATCTTGCATCTATCCACCTCGTGTACGCTCCCCTTCCATACACTGGCAAACAGTCAAAGCACTACTGCTGAAGGCTTCCGGCAGGCGCACACAGTTCTAGGATGCCCTTGTAAACGGAGCACGACACAGGCCACGCGTGACACATTCCAGAGGACGTAGAATTGCCAGCTATACGATGCGTGTAATTTGGCACTTCTGTCTTCATTGAACTTCACTGAAAATATCTAAAGACATTTTTTTTGGGGGGGGGATGGATAGCTCCTTTTTTGTAATTTAGAAAAATGCTGATGCCTCTATCCATTCATTATATTTGCAGTAAAAATTCATAGCTGATCCTCTCACTACTGGTCCGTGGAACCTAATTGTGAACCACAGATGGTGAAGACAGCACATATCTGCTGCCACACGTACCATAGGTATAGAAATGTAATTGTACTCAGAAGAGACCATAGGCATGCGTGGCCAGGGTTAGGTGCTCCTAGAAGAAAGCTTTTGAGACTTAGGTAGAAACACAGAAGCCAGAATCAGCCCAATATGACTGCGAGAGCATGGAGACTGGCTTCACTGCCATGGAGGGGACACTGTGAAAAAGTGTGATCACAAACTGTATAATGCCTGGAAAGCCAGGGGAGCTGAAGCAGAATGAAGCAGGCAAAGGGAACCTTCTTTCTTTCTTAAGTAGGAGAATGACACCATGAAAGTGGCATTCAAGGAAGATTAGCCTGGCTTGGGTATACAAGATGAGATGGAATGGGGAGAGTATTGGCAGGTGGAGGACTCAGCCAAGAAGCTGATGCAGTGAGAACCAGGATTAGGCATAATACCAGGGTAGGATAATATTCACTGGCCATGCAGAGCTTAACTTCATTCCCAGCTCTATTTATGGCTCTGAATTAAAGAAGGGGAGGAAAGGGGGACACAGCTCCTAAAGTCATCCTTCTTGCTCTCTGCAGTCTCTGCCATGCCATCTGACAACATGGCCCCCTCGAGTGTAATGCATGGGTGATGTGCACCTGGGAAGTTTGAATCTCTAGGTTCTAGAACACCTGTGGGACAAAGTGATTATTATTATTTTTTTTTTTTCCTGAACCTCCCTCATCCCTGCTGCACACATTATTTTACATTGTTATCCCCACTGTGAAAGGTCTAAGATAATGCCCAGGCTATCAGGTAATGGAAAGATAACAAATGTCACCGAACACCTGATCTTTGATTGTAGACACTGCTATTTCACTATGCAAACCACAGAAGAATGAGGATAATTGAACAAAATTTGGAGGAAAGTTAAGATTGCTCTTCTAATGGGAATATGATCTTAATCGAGTTTGATTTTGAGGAATTACACGTTTTATTATATAAACTCAAAACTTTTGTTTACACTTAAATTTGGGGGAGTAATAAAGGGTATTACATTTGGCTAAGAAATGTAGTCATAACCCATGAAAATAAAAGTTTAAAACAAGAGATAGAGCAGACTTGCAAATCCTTAGGTACAATGCCCTCCAACAAACAACAAGAACACCAGAGAGGTACAAAAAATAAGGTCTTTTCCTGGGCATTGTTTCACAGGACTGGGTTACAGTTTTAAAATTCATGTGCCTCATTACTAGCACAATGTTCTGCACTTACACCCTAGTAAATATTTTTATAAGATAGTATTTAATGATAAAGGTATTTTTCTCACTAAACTTCTCCCTGTCAACAACTGGAAATTGACCTTTAACTTGCTTAAAGCTGAACAAACAGTGTTGGTGGCTATTTACATTCGTCACTTCTAAAATGCCTTCCTTTTCTAATCTGTCTGAAAGATAGTTTCCTCTACACCCTTCCCAACCCACCCCTCCCCCCAAAAAAAACATACAAAAAAGGAAGTTTCTCTGGATTATTCTATTTTTCTCCTTCATTGAAATGTCCCTAAGACTGGTGGAAAACTGTGTCTTTTCTGGAAAGCAGAAGAGTTGACATTGATTAACAGAACACAATGAATGATCACTTCTCCCCACCAGCTCGATGGCTGCCCACGGTGGCATATGACGAGATCCACAACCATGTAGAATTATGCTATACAATCTTAAACAATTTGAATTTTCAACCTTTTACTCATTGTCTCATCCACATTCCTTCCGCCCTCCCAAGATTTTTATGGAGGAGATGGTATATGAATCCTTCTGTGTAGTGTCGAGCCACAGTGGAAGCCCGCCCCCAGCCAGGCGAAAGGTTATATTGTCAAAACATTTTAATCTGGGAGTCAAGAAACTTTGGATGTGATTGTGGTTTTGCCACAATCTTGCTCAAGTCCCTTGACTCTCCAGGCCCCAGCTTTATTTTCGGTAAAATGAGTAGTTTGTGATGAAACTTTTTGGGCATTCTCTGAACACATCGTATGTAACAATTACCAGTAGACGTTTTACAAAAGGCCTTGCTTATGTAGATTTAAAATATCCAGATTATCCCTAAAATGTGATGTTTTGTTATCTGACATCAACGTGATGGGAAAAAAAATTAAGTGGAGAGTATAAAAAGGAATATGAAAGGGAAGCGGCTGTGGCTCAATCAGTGGGGCTCCCGTTTACCATATGGGAGGCCCCGGGTTCGGTTCCCGGGGCCTCCTGGTAAAGGCAGGCCCGCCCGCACGGCGTGGTTAGCTGACCCAGCGAGCACAAGCAGCAAGGGGGGGATAAATTAATAAATAAATAAAATCTTAAAAAAAAAAAAAAGGAATATGAAATAAACTAAGCACATTTCTGATTTGGAAGGTGGGCTCTGTGGTCCTGATCTTTATTTCGTGTGCCTGTGCTGAAGAGCAGGTGCAAATCACTTGCGGGTGCTGTGTGAGAAGCCGGGTGGGTGGTGGTTACTGAATTGGCACCTTTGTTTACCTAAACGCTGTCGCCCACCTATGTTGACCGATTGCGTGGTTTTACAGCTTGAACTTAACATGGAAACATCAGATGTGGGCAGCGTTTGTGGTTCATTTCCTTCTATTTATGGACTTTGGATTGTAAAGGTGGGATGTGAATTCAAGCCCATATGCTTGAGGAACTAAGATGGTCCAAAAATGGCTAGACTACTATTTTTAAAGTCACAGCTAATAATTTACAGTCTTAAGCTCTCCCTGAGGCTTGCCTGGATCTAAAAATAGGTGTTCCTGAGCTTTCGGACAGCAGTCAGGGAACACGGTTCAGAGCAGTGAGAAGCTGCGTTGAATAAAGCCTTAACCATCACGGAACACAAAACAAAATCAAATCCAGCCACGAGAGATTTGATTTTAAAAAGATGGATTTGACATTGATTTCCTATTAATTAAATTTGTAAAGGTATTTTAAGGAGAGAAATAAAATGACAGTGAGCCCGACATAATCCTCTGGGGTTAAGCCAGTCTAAAATTGTATTACATCACCTCTTTAGCAGCAGTTTAGCGACATCAGAGAAACAATTAAAGCAAATGGCCCACTTAGGCCTGACAGCTGACCTTGCAGGCAGCTGGTGGGCACCTAGATGAGGTCAGACCCCAGGTCACCAGGGAAGGGGGGAGGGACCGGCTGAGCCGGCAAGCAGTCTTTGGACTAGGGCTGCTCCTTTGAGTGCCCCGCGCTTTTCACAAATGGTATTAACGCTGAGGAAAATAACAAAAAACCTGCCTTATCTTTTTCAAAGACTGCTCTCCCCAACTTAAATCATAGTTCATTTGTCCCACACTCAAGGAATGGAGGACAGAAGGCAGTTCTATGTTCAATTACTTTTTTGATAGCTGATATTTGTTCAAGAAAGGAACTAAAATGTCTTTGTGTGTTTGGGCTTGAATTTGCAAGGAACATTCAATTAGCCAACTTATGTATGCCGGGCAGTTCCTATGACTACTTAAATATTGGAAAAAGTAGCTTAAGTAGGAGAAGTCAAACCAAATTTTTCTTTCACTTTGGCTATTTCTTTGTTAGGCTTACTACTGACCATTTCCTACTTACATTATTATGCTTCTCTACCTACCCACTGTCTATCTAGCTATCTACCTAATTCATATCTCTATCCACTGTCTTGGGATGGAGTAATTAAATGTGGAATTTTCAAGTGTGTTGCTTTTTCAAATTCCTATTAGCGTATTTTAAATTCTCAGCTAAATAGAATGCAGTATTTGGCCTACACATACAGTGATGTTTAATGGTTTTGGCAAGATATTGAAAGAGGGAGGGGAGGAGAGAAAGAAAGAGAGCAAAAGAAAATGTGGATGGTTTGACACAGCTAGACTAAATCTTTTTTTCTAAATCTGTGAGCTAATGCTATCTATGCGTCTATTTTTTTCCCCTGTTTCAAACTTAGTTGAGAGTGCAGATAAATATAGAAATCACATTTGAACATAGGAAATGGTTTCTGGTAAAGAAAACATACCTCACACACACACACACTCACACACACAGTCACCACATATTCGTAGTTCAGAATGAGTCACATGCATCTGACTCCATTAGAATCACATGTTGTAGGAACATATTACGTGGACAGACAGGCACTCCTCCGAAGGCCTAGTGGAAGTACGAGCTTGTGTTGGGTGTTTTGCTGGGTCGATTGAAATCTAATTCCTAGAGTTGAGTTTCGTTCAATATCTGAGATCAGTACTAATACGCTGCAGAGCCTTTAGATGGGAAACGAAGCATTTCAGTTTCGTGTCATTCAGATAGGGGTAATGTGAAAGTAAAATAGATTTGTGTTATCAAATTGTGTTGAAGCAAAGGGTGTGATACCAAACAGCGTGATTTTATAAGAATACCCTGAGAATCTAACACTAAATCTAAGTTGGTTATCAAGTGCTTTATTAGATCTTTTCTAAGGCTATGAATACCTTTTACTTGTATAAACCGTTATGTAGTTGTCTAAGGAAAATATGCACTGAGAGTTGTGTAATATTTAAAATATCTTGTAAGAGCTGTATAGCTTGAAAAGATATTATAGCAATCGATTATCACTGTACAGGAAGATGTTTTATAGTATCGATTCTCTGTACAAGTTGTTCCATTGTAGTGTACTCGCAGTGGCATTTGTGGTGGTTTGAAGCTGTATGTAGCCCAGAAAAGCAGGTTCTTAAATTTCATCCATTCCTGTGGGTGTAAACCCATTGTAAGTAGGACTTTTTGATGAAGTTACTTAGTTAATAAGGTGTGGTCCACCTCAATCAGAATGGGTCTTAATCCTATTACTGGACTCCTTTCAAGTAGAGTGAAATTCAGACAGACAGAGAAAGAAAGCTACAGAGGAAGGAGCCAGAAGCTGAAATCAACCGGACCTGGAAGAGAAGAAAGAGACCAGGGGGCACTGCCATGTGCCTTGCCATGTGGCAGAGGAGCCAAGGAGTGCCAGCAGCCAGCCCCAGACCACCACGGTCTTCAGGAAGAAAGCATAGCCTTGATGATGCCTTGATTTGGACCTTCTTTTAGCCTCAAAACTGTAAGCTAATGAATTAACCTGACGGATTTCATGGTATTTGCTTGAGCAGTCGAGGAAACTAAAACAGCATTAGTCACCTTGAATTTTGTTTATCAACAATAAATTTGCTACAGAATGTTAGGAGTTACTTTAGAATATCTTCTTTCTCATTAAATTTATTCAGTCTTTTCCATGAAAAGAATTCTCTTTCTACTGTAAGATGCTGTATGTCAAATAGGGCCTTTTCCTCACCTCGCCTGAAAAGAACACAGAGCACTTAACTTCAGATTAGTCCTCGTTTTAGAAGATTTTAGTATTATCTTGTGCCATCTTTAATTTGATCTTACCTTTTTAGCTTTAATATGAAGAGAGCCCCATTCTCATCTAGGTTATCAAAACAAAAGAGCACTTAAGCTAAGTTTAGGTATCAGAAATTTGAGTCTGCATTACTTGGCCACTTTCTCAAGAACATGGTCAGTGTGGTCAGAGACATATTTTAATTGGAATGAAGCAGACATCGGCCCAGGAAACTGTATACAGTAAGGCAGGGTCCCAAAGCTAAACCTCTGAATATGGATCTATGGCTGGAGGTGAAGAAGAAATTGTTTCAAAAGGGAGACAGGGAGAAACTCCTGCTCCATGACCAGGGCTTTAGAAAGAAAAGGAGGAGATGGATCTTTCTCCTGGGTATGCATGGACACAGTTAAGTCAGTACCCGCAGCCTGTGGAGTAGATTGATAATATGAGTATCTACCACAGTACATAATAGCAAGCATCGTGTTTAAATATGCCAGCATGCACTTTAACACCATATTTAATGCCTTTTCTTCAATAGGTATCATCACCATGGGAGTCCTATAGAATAAAAAGCATTCCGAGGACTAAAGAAATCTATACAATATTAAAGTCAATTTATTGTAAGGATTTTCTTTCAGGTATTCCAAAGGAAGAAGCATGCTGATACAGCTCAGGATGATTGGCAGGGCAAGAGTAATGCTCTGAATTTTTTTCCAAAGAGAAGAATTCTAATCAGAGGGAAGTTTGAAGACTTAGCACAAAAGGTCATGCAATATTTTCAGCTCCTGTTTAAAACTAGACCTTTGATGAGCAGAGGCCTGAGAAATAGGAAACAGGTGTCAGTGCTTCAAGGTAACTGAGAGTTGAAGAATCTCTTACACAGTATCAGGGAAAAGGAAAGAAAACGTACTGAGAATCTTAGAAAGATGTTCAGAACAAATGGCGGTGGAGAGTGAAGATCTAAGAAGACATTATGCCTTCCCCCTGTCTAGCAAGTAACTGTTGGAACATTTGCCACTATCATTTTTTAAAATTTCAAACTAACTGACAAGACCTTAGGAATAAAATTGCCCTGGAACATCTAAACCAGTGGTTCTCCCCTGGGGACAAATGGCAACATCTGTAGCACTTTTGTTTGTCACAACTGGGGAAAAGAGGGCCGCTGACTGCTGCTGAGCAGAGCCCAGGGATGCTGCTAAGCATCCTGCAAAGCACAGGAGAGTCCCCACCACAAAGAAGTCTCTGGGCCAAAATGTCAATAGTGCTGAAGTTGAGAATACATGATCTAAACTAGTCAAAAGGAAATGGATCTGATATATTAAATGTAAATTGGATATAAATTATTTTTCTATATGTGGAATATTTATGTAAATGAAGATAATTATATATATATATTTATATTTGTGTAAATATATATCATCTTAGGCCTTTAGGTTAATCCTACCGATTACACGAACCCACTGCTCCAGAGTTAAGACAGTCCTTGTAAAAGTAATATTTCTTTGGTTAAGTTCAAGCTGTTTTTCTTTAGTCACAGACAAAAGGAAGATCTTACTGAATTATAAAACTAAACAGGTTGATTTGCAAGGAGAAAGTATAGCCACAAAGTCCATGTCCCTGTAACTTTAACAACTCCCTGAGCCTCAGTTTCCTCAACTGTAGAGAGTGCTAATATTTATTTCAGTGTTTTCAGGTGGATTCAATAATATAAAACCCTTATCTTGGTGTTTTGTGCATAAGAAATGCCAAATAAATATTTGTTATTATTTTCCATTTTTTACTTTTGTACCTGGATTATTACACGGAAACAAATCTAAACTCAGCGTGATTTGTAAAAATAGTATATGAATGTGGACTCTTTTGAAATGATAAAAAACCACAAGTGAAGCCTTAAATAAGGTTCCCAAAGAGAATTCTTAGTTTTTCAACCCTCCTCACAAATATTGAAGTGAATGAAGAGAATATTTGTTGATGGAATCTTTGCTTTAAGAGACTTGAGGTATCACTGAGTACAACCTCTCACCTTGTGTAAGGACACACATCACCCTGTAACAGACTTCAACATCTTCATGAAGGGCAGCCTTTTGACTGAATAACCGCTAAGCTCTGACTTTCTGTTGAGAGCAGTAAAACGTATTTACCATGAAACAATCCTTCAAGCTGCCTGGCTTCTTGACCACTTCCAAAGAGAGGAAACTTACTTACATTAGAAGTCTTCTCAGTAGTTCTCCTCGTAGATTTTAAAATTCAACAATGATCTTGCCATGCTTTTGCTACTGTGATTTACGCAGGATTGTTACAAGAAGTAAATTAATCGTCTCGACAGGTTGAGTCATTAGTTATGATATCAGGTCGTATCTTCCTGCCTTCAGACAAAACGAAAGGCATTATGCTCTTTGAGTCTGCAACCTAATTCTTGCCTGTCTGAAACAGGACCAATTGTAATTGACTCAGCTGCGATACGCAGAGCAAATACATTGCATGGCAGAGATACCTGGCTACCACTTGATGATTCAGAGGTGGAAAATTTGATGCATGAAAAGGGGTGCTGGGGTACAGTGACTCCTCACAAATACAATGGAATCATTTACCTTTATTTATTGTTGTGGAAATATTTGGATAGCTGTTTTAATTTTTTCTAGGATCCTAGACAACTCCTCACTGCTGGCATGCCTGTAAACCAGCAATCACGTGATGATCCCATCCTTTGAATTTAACAGAAATGACTTGTGTCTCCCTCTCGGTCTTCTGACTGAGTTGAAAGTTATAGACCAAAGAACAAAACTTGGCCATTTGATCGTTTTGTAAACTTCCAAGTGGGTCTGAAGAGCTTCAAAGGGCTTGGCTATTTAAGTCCCTTCAAATTTTGTTTACTTGGGTAATCTCGTAAACCCTGCTCTTTAGTTCTGCAAAATAGATTTGCTAATCTAGACTATAGTGCCAGGATCTTCATCTAAGGCTGTTGTCAACAAACCTCCAGAGAATCTGGAGGGATCAAGTCTGTAGGGACTTGACAACACATTTCTTTTGGTAATAACAGTCACTCAGATGCCTGGTATTTTGTTTCTTTAATGCCAATGCTATTTTGGGGGCAGGGAATGTGGGTAGGAGGCAGCGTCCAAATTACTCAAAAGTAGACTTTAGAGAAATTTGCCTCAAGATTTTATAAAGGAACATTTTGTATATGTTTTCTTCTTATGTAGCAGAACAAAGAGGTTGCATGGAACAATGGAACAGAAGTCCTTACCAACGTGTAACAATCTAATTATTGGAGGAGAACTGAGAAGAATGATGTATAAACTGAGAAAAAAAGAAACATAATCTGTTATAAATGCTGCCCCCTGGCCACAACCTATTTTCAGTGGTTATCATTTTCTTGAAAGGGACTTGAAATTTACAGGACTGTTCTTGCTCAGGGTAGGGAGCTGAAGCTTTATTTCTTAATAATTTGCCAAAAAAAAAAAAAAAAAATTCCCATTCCATTCAGAATAAGGATGCAGGCTTTAAACAAATTATTAAATTGAAGCCCCAGATTGAGTAAACAAGTGCTTTTTTTTTCTTATGAGATAAATTTCTCCCTAAAAAGGACAACAGAATCCTCTTACATACTTGCATGAATAAAAGGATATTCATTATTAAAAAGCAAACATGGCCTGCAGGATGGCGCTATGTAGTTTATATTCATTATACAATTAAGCTTTCAAATCAGTCTTACCTGCGGATTCCACGCTCCCCGTTACAGAAGTGAGGAGGCTGGTTAGGAGCCTTCCTTGGTTAGGAACTGGTGTGGACCTTGCCCAGGTCACATAGGACAAGGACGAAGCTGGGTCCTGACCCAACACCCAGTGCTGTCGCCATTTCAGCATGGCTGTTTCCAACAGCAAAGCATATTCCAGAAATTTAGAGTTTCCTTTCTTAAGGCAATACCCTAGGAGAATGGTAAAAGAGAAATCAGCCGTTTCATAGTTGCTCAGTTTTGCCATTATTGAAGCTATCTGTTTTAATTATTTCAATCAATGAGGTTATTATGTGTATTCTCTGGACCTTTAAGCAAATGGAAGGAGGTAGAAAATCCAATAAATGAATAAAGGAAAGGAAGGACAAGGAACGGCGTATTTTTCAGGCAAAAGAACAATAGCAACCTGACATCAACAAGAATCTCCCCTCCTTCTCAGCACTGTCACTAGTTTGTGCTGTGGAAGTACTTGGTCGGTACACCTTTTGCTTTGTCAACTGAGACATTACATTAGCTCCAGTCTCTGCTCTGCCATTGTGGCTTCTCCAAGTAGTGAAACGTGTCCCTATGAATGTTTTATTTCAGCCATAGAAATACTGCTTTGGAACAATTGCACAGTCTCATCAATTTTATTTGCAGGTGCTAACCACAGATCACTACCCAGGCCCTTTGGATTAAGCAATTGCTTTCCTGCAGGGGGAAGAAAATGAAGATGAATGCCTAATAGCAGAATGATCTTCCCTAGTACTCTAAAGGTCTGTGGCAGGGTCATTACATTAAGAGAAAACCCCTTGTGTGTTTTTAAGGGCAATCTATGTATGATCTTATTTAAAGATGGGTCAAGATAATTGAGCAGTTCAACAAGGGAAGCGTTGTATATTCCTGCCCCCACCCCAATCTTTTTCTGTCAAGAGCAAAATTAGATTTTGAAGTGAAGGGAATATCTCCCAAAGTTACTTATAAAACTTGTTGTTTATCATCAACAGAAAATGGTGATTCTAAGAATCATTGCGATCACCATTCTGAGAACGTCTTCTCAGAAGCTTAAAGAATGAGGTGGCCCCACTGTCCTTCCATCACACATGCACTGTCGCCGTCCTCATCCACTCCTTGCCTCATGTGAGGACTGACCTCCTTCTGAGCTTCCCCTCTCTAAGACAGCACATGTACAGTTAAAATAGCAATTGGCCCTTATGGGGGAGCTGTTGTGTTCCAGGACTTATATTTATATCATCTCATTTCATTTTCATTCATGAGATAAGTGCAATTATAACCAGATGAAAAGAGATTACAAATCTTGCCCAGGGTCAAGGGCAAGGAAGGGGCAGAAGGAAATCCAAACCCAGGCCTCTTAGCTGTTCTTCCCAGAACTGCGCAGCTGCTGGACTCTGGAAAACAACAGCTATGAGAGAATCACTCGCTAGCCAGGTAGTCTCAGGCCATTTGACTTCTCTGCAACTTGTAAACTGTGAATAACAGTACTTACCTCAATGAGATTTTTGTGCTTAATGAACGAAATAAGTGCTGGTTTTCCTTCTGTCCCAATATTTATCTTTTTTTGTCACAGCTAGATGAATATTTCTAAACATTAATTTTGCCACATTGTTTTCCTACTCAAAAACATCAGGAACCCCATCAGGCCCACCCCTTCTATCACCACCATTTCCATCAGGAGAAAGCTAAAATGGCATTGACAGCAAAGAGCTGAAAGTGCAATCAAAAAATTATTTTGTAGATAAAGAAAATAAGCTCCTGGGTGATTCAAAATCTCCAGCTTGGGGTTCAAGGTTCTCCATTAATCAGTTCTCAATTTATTGTGTCCAAATTTATCTCCCATTCTGTCCCCATGAACTTTATTCTCTAGCCAAAACTATTTTCTTGCTGTACAGACAGTTAAGTACAAACCCACCTGGCAAACTTTCCCTGACACTTTACCCACCCAAAGGAGCATACTTTCAAGGAACAAAGCTCCATTTACATCTTCCAATAAGCTTCCATTAATACACAGCAAAGGGATTCCTGTTCTGTGTTTTCTCATTCATATTGACATTTAACAATATAATGTACACATTATGATGTAATATCCTTTAATGATTCCATGTTTGTGTCTCACATAACATCACTAGATACTAGGAAGCAAAACCAGGTCATAAATTCTACTGTACTCACCCACCTTAGGCAGGGCAGAGGTAGGAGCTAAATAAAGAAGTAATAATAATAGCTACACTTACTGAGTGCTTACTAAGCAACCAGATAGTCTTCTAAGTTTTGTTCCTATATTAGAATAATTCTTTGATATGGGTGTAATTGTTACTCTAATTTTACAGGTAATGAAAGAGAGGCATGCAATGATACTTGCCCAAGCTCACACAACCATTTAGTAAGTGACAATGCCAAAGCCCATGCTGGAAGGAAGGATGGAAGGAAAGAAGGGAGGGAGAGAAGGAGGGAGGAAGAAAGGAAGGGAGGAAGGAAGGAAGGGAGGGAGGGAAGAAGGAAGGAGGGAAGGAAGGAGAGAGAGAAAAAAGAAGGAAATGAAGGAAAAGAAGAAAGAATTTAGAAAATAGCTTATGTGACAAAACAGTTTTGAAGACTCAACCACAAAAGAGCAATTTGTGTCCAAATAACCTTCTCTAAGAGCTCCATAACCACAAGGTAAAACTATATTTCGAATAGAGTGGACCCAGTAACTTAGCCTTTCTTCTAGGAAAGAGCATCTGAGAGGTGGTATCTAAGGTGTGTCTCTGTTTTTACGAGATTTTCAGGCACCATCTGAAAGAAGAGTTGGCAGAATTCTGAGAGGAAAGGGAGGAGAAGACCAATAGAAAAGGAAGGGTGAAGGAGAAACTGCTAAAAACTTGAAGTCTGTGGTTTGAGGAAAAAAGAGTTAATGATGAAAAGATATGTCAGTGTGATGGTCCCCCAAATTGGTCCTTCTTGACAAGAGTTTTTAGCCACAGATGTGACTTAGGAAAGAAAAGGAGATGATCTGTGCAAACTTGTTATCTTTCTGACATCCTAATTCTCCCAACTCATTCTGGAGCTACTTGATGTCATATGTATGGTATTCATCTGAAAAAGAGAAGACTCCAAGATAAGGTTTCTCTGTAGCCCTCTCAGTGCTATGGGAGCAAAAGGCACAGCTAATATATCTGTACATTTTCTCTCTCTTTCCTTTGTCTGTTTCCCCCGGGGACTGAACCCTGGACATACGATGTCCAGTCATGAGATAGTTAAGAGATGTGAATCTCAAATAGAACATGGCTCAGTGGTCAGATGACACAGATAATATATCATGAGTTTTATTCCTGGTCCATCTCCAAAATGAGATAATCGAGATAAAACATTGCTTTAGGGGGGAAAAAAGGTTTTCCTCTTCAAATATGTTCTTGATAATTCTCAGAATATGTTGGAGTAATAAGAATCCTCACATATCTTAGACAATTGAAGGCAAGGGAACTGATTAATCATGACAATAACTGCAGAGGAAATAACTAACAGAGTTAGGGGAAACCTCCCAGCTCTGGCTCATACTAACCTTTTTAAAAGAAGTTTTATGTTTAGCCAGGTAATCGCTTTCTTCTGGTGCATGTTTAGAGGGTCAGAAAGTATAGAATGTTTAGGATGAAGAGAAGTTGAATTTTTAATCTCTGAGCCAAAGGCCTCTGGTTACTTTCGAGTTCCCCTGAATCTTCTGATTTTCACCCTGGTTCAAAACCACAATTCCATTTGCAGTTGAAATGTCATTTTCATCCATTCCCTACTTCTGCATTTAGTGTCAGATCTTAGGTTATGTACTGAGTTGTGGGAATGAGTATAGAAACACCCTCCACACATTAATGGGCAGGTATGTTCTTCCTTTACAACATTGGCCTCTATCTTTAGAATAGTTCACCAAAATGAGCCAGGGTCCTTCATCTAGACATCAAAGACTTCCCTTACAGATGCTTCAGACATGACATTGCTCATCAGTAGGCCAATTAGGAACTAAATGGAAAACTCCAAGAAGCTGGTCTCCAGTGACACATTTGTTACAGGAAATGAAAGAAGGAACCAACGGTTTCAACCAAATTAGAGCAGAACTGAAAGTCTGCAAATAAAAATGACAGATCCTTCATCACAACTTTCCCCCTGCACAGGCTGTATAAAAACATGCAATTCTGTACAGGACTGTTTCTTTCGAGAGCCTCTTGAGTCATCTTGGTTTCTGTCTCTTGATTTAGAATTGAATCCAAGAGCAATAAAATGGTAAATGTACTACATTCCCCTGCTTTACATGTCATGCACAAGGAAGATATTTCTTCACGAAGGATCCCACTTTGGAGGCTCTTCATCTGACATAGCCTGCAAGGGTTTAGCTTAATCTTCTCTTCTGGCAAATTTTAAAAAGCAACTTCAACCCTAACACTTTCATTTCTGAGCCAAACATTTTGGGGGTTTTATTAAAAATCATATCGAGATTAAAGTCATCAATGACTCTGATGAAAGGAATGTCAGGCAAAAAGTAAATTTGACAAATTTATTAAAAATTAAAAGTAAATGGACTGAACTAAAGATTTTAAGCAAAGGTTATATAGGAAAGACCTCTGCTTCCTCTGTTTAATTTTTTTATCCTTTGGAGCCTTACTCTTGACATGCTGAATCAGCATAACTTGAAAACACAGAAGGGCACACCTGCAGACATTTTGTGTTTGTGTGCCATTCCTTGGAAGTCTAACTTTCAATTCACACCCATTCTGTAAAGTACTAAAAGATCAAATGTGTATGTTTTTCTGCACTTGGAAAAAGAAGGGACTGATCATCACTAGCTTTCAGTGTTCTATTTAATGCTAATAATTAAGCTCCACTTCTTTAAGAATTACACCTTTGTCCCACTTTAGCGATGGGAAACAATTGAAGAGTTGGTACCTAAAATTTGCATATGACATTCCCACTGACATGCTCAGTAAAAACCACAGTCTCATTAAAATTTTTTTATTCATTTGATGTTCCTTCCATTGACAACACAGGAAAGTGGAAGAGTTTTCAAATGAAAAGGAACTTCCAAATCTCAGACTTTGTTATGAACACACCTTGTAAAATATACATCATATCATGTCAATATATTTTAATAAGCAGTCATTATTAATTGCACCTGAGTGCTTATGGAATGCTATAATTATATTTTCTTGTACATTTTAAAAATTGAAGGTCATTTGAAGGTGAGCAGCATTCCTTTATACACGATCTAAGTGTTGTACATTACCAGAAGCACATGTTGCAGTAGAATTGATTGAAACTCTGAGAATCCTTGGGCAAGACAAACTCTCCGGAAAATAAGGGTAATAATAGTTACTTCATGGCAATAGCTATGGGGATAAAGTAGCATTTGAGAATAATATATAAACCATACATATATTAGCTATCAATATAACAACCAACAAAATTATTCTGAAAGGCTAGTAATATAGTCTTAAGAAATATTAATAAAACATAGCAGTAATTTTCTGTATTTATTCCACACTGGCACATGTAATTCTAAAGAATTAAATTAAATATAATATAGCACTCTCTGATGACCTGGCTGGTTCTCAAGATGGCGCCACAGAAAGACAAGAAGCCTAAGAAGTCAACCTGGAAGTTTAACTTGGCTCTTACTTATCCAGTAGAAGATGGAATTTTTGATTCTGGAAATTTTGGTACCTTCCCTAGTGAATATTTAGGGTTTTTTTCCCTAGTTTTACTTTTTTCTCTTTTAAAATAGGAGCAGTTTCTATGGGAGAAGGTTAAAGTCAATGGAAAAACTGGAAATCTGGGAAATGTTGTTCACTTTGAACATTTTAAGAAGAAAATCACAGTTGTTTCTAAGAAACAGTTCTCTAAAAGGTATTTGAAATATCTTACCAAGAAATACCTTAAGAAGAACAATCTTCGTGATTGGCTGTGTGTGGTTGCATCTGACAAGGAAACTTATGAACTTTGTTACTTCTAGATTAGTCAAGATGAAGATGGATCTGAGTCTGAAGACTGGGTGAAGGCCCTCCTCTCATAGGGCTTTGTGTACTGATAAAACAATTGCAGTATACAAGATAAACGTCTAGAAATGGACTTTTAATTTATTGGTAAATAAAAACATAGTACTCTTTAAAAATATATATATACATATATATTATAGCATAGTTCATGAGTGATGCTATGGTTTTGTTTTAACACTTCCAGCAAATTTGCCACATGTCTATTTACCAATCTCCTTAACAGTCTTTCCCAGATCATTTTTTTTCTTAGTCCCTAGAAAAACTGAATCCCTAAATTTGAAAGGAAAAGGAATTATTTGCTAAATATCTATTTTATTTTATTTTATTTTTTTTAGTGTTTTTTTGTGTGAGGAAGGTATTGTCCTTTCTTCACAGACGTTGAACTTAATGGCTCACAGAGGTCATGAGTAATTCACTACAGCCACATGGCAAAGGACGTGGCAATTAGGATTCAAACTCAGTTCTCAAGTACCAAGGCATTCTATTACCCCATCCTGCCTCCCACAGATGAGTTATCATCTTACAATCCAGTTTTACTTGGACACTCCTTGCATTTCTTCAGGGAGTCTCATCTGGGTCGTTTCTTCTCCTATATGGTTAAGGGTGTGGTTTCTTTTTGTGCACTGGCATAGAAAATTAAGTCCTGGTGAAACGTGTCAAGCTGCCATTTCCAAGCCTTCACCGATTTTCCCAGAACAGGTATGAATGGGCAATGAAAGTCCAGGTTTCTCATAGACTACCCCGCCCTAGGTGCCTATCTGCTGACTCACCTGAGATCTTGGGGTACCAGCCCAGGAGAAGTGAATCATTGCATCCTTCCTCAGTTCTCATGCATAGAATCCTCTCCTTCACCCTGACAGCTGCTCCTTGATGAATTTCTGCTCTCAGTGAGACTTACTAAAACCCGAATTAATCTGCAGTCTAGAAGGATCATGGACATTTTAGCCAAATAAAAAATTTTGGATTATGGTCTTGCTTCTTCTGGTTAGGTGATATTGGCGTGTTTGAGCCTTAGGGACCTTCATTCTAAAACAGAGACAATAATTATGGTCCTGACAGGATTTGAAGGACAATGAGATAATGTTCAAAATGCCTCAGTGTTCAATGCAAGAAAATGACTGAGAATCAGGAACATCAGCAAATGAACTCTCCTTGCAGCCTGCAGAAAAACAAGATTCATTTTTGTTATTGCTTATTTCTCTTCTGTTATTTGGATTTGGTTTCATTTTAACCATCAACTACACTGGATCCTCCTAACACCTTTCCCATCCCCTGTGAGTAATCTTTGTTAGGAACCAACCAACATTAACTAAACAAACATTAATGTGCAGAGATGTGGTACTTAAAAGTGACATTTCAGACTTGCTGATGAGAAAAGAAAAGGCAGTATCTTCACCAGAGACTTTGTTTAACCACACAAGAATATTTCCTAAATCTATCCCCCCCACACCCTGATACCATTTGTTTCTCTTTTGTGCAGTTTTCTGAAATTCACCCAAGTGTCTTATTTATGGATTATTGAAGATGTCCCCAGCCTGGTGGTATTTAGCTTGACTAACATGGTTGTGGGGAGGGGCAGCATATAAATCAAACTAAGAAGCTAATTATCCTATCCTGAAATAGGAATCTTTCTATTTAATGCCTCTCAAGTGTGGAGATATAAAGCAAAAGCTCAAATCATCATGATGGACATCAAGCAAACTGAGATATTTTTCTCATGAAGCATAAATAAGATGGATGGTTCTCGGTGCTGCTGCAAGCACTACACGCCGCGATGCTCCTAGACATAGTTCTTGGTCTCGGAAAACTTAAAATCTAGCTCAGACTATAAAAGAGAAACAGAAATCTAAACTGTTGCTTGTTCAAAGTAGTTTAGCAGTGGATATCCAAACCCAAATGTAGAAAGAACTCTTTAGCAAATGATTATTTCTTCTGCTTACTTTCCAGGACCAAAGGCTGATTGTTACTTTACTTAATGGGTCCTGCCACAACACACAATAGTTAGCATGTGAAAGTGTTGCTTGAGCTCAGCTTCCCAGTGTGAAAATAAATTTATACATTCTTGTAAAATCCAAACACCCATGCATTTACTGAAGATCACTAATTGTCTGTGATCAAGACAAAAATCCGGTAGTTGAACAAAGGATTCCCCAGCTTGCTTGACATCCAATTTGAAGGATAATTCATACATAACCGCTATTCTTCCATCAGTCATAGTAGTTGGCCTGTGGGATATATATAAAGTACAGGAAAAAGGCAGCTTTGTTTCTGTTGTTGGAGGGGGGGCAGGGTGGAAATAAAAGTATAAGATATAATGAGTAGCAAATAGGGATCACAAATCTGGGCTGGAATCTGTTGCCACCCAGTCTTCATATATGATCTCTTTGGTTTCAAAGACCACAGAAGGTGAGTTGAGAGACCTGCCTTCTCACCTAATGCTTGGTGGTGATGATGAATGTAATTCAGTAGGAAGCAAACAGCACCAGGAGCCAGGAGACCTGGATTCTATTCTCAGGCTGGACACTAACATTATGGCCTTATTATGTAAGATTAAATAACATAACACATTTAAGATGCAGAGTCCAACGCCTGGACAATAAGAGGCAGTGGAAGGAAAGTGGTGCTGAAATTGGTCCACGGATTGAAAAGAATATTTAGCTTGGCTAACATGGCTGTGGGGAGGGGCAGCATGTTCAGTGTGGCCTTTTTAATAAGTCTAAGTTCTATAGGCGTTAGATAAAATATTTGAACAGCCTCAAGTTCCATATCTATGAGATATTACCACTCAGGCTTGAACTAGAAACCAAAGCTGTGTTGGCAGACAATACTGCTTGGGTTTTGAACACCTGCCAAGAGCTGAATTCCTTCTCTCTAGCTTTTCCAGGCAGGGGCATCCTGTGCTAGGTGAATCTAAGGTGGAGGCCTTAGGCCTGTTGCTGATTTCTGTGTCAGCTCTTATGCTAAGTACTCCAGGTAAAGACTCTCATTAGTGCTCACAATAAACCTGAGACACTTACAATGCAATCCCTATTTTAGAGATAAGGAGGTTAGAGTTCCCGGAGGTTAAGTAACATGTACAAGGTCACCATTAGAAAGTTCCCAAGCTGCTCGTTGCATGCAGATCTGTTTGGTTCTAGAGCACGTCCACAAATTTCATTTGTAGAAAACGGGATGAAAGAAGTTCACTGGTGTGGGCCTCAGCACTGGTAGGGGGATGCAGAAAGGCTATTTGGGCTACAAAGGAGTTAATAACCCGAGTTTGTTGTAAGGACAAACATTGTTTGCGATCTGTGCACACCAAAAATTATTACTTTCTCTTGTTGTCGCTGGTGATGTTGTTACTTGATTTTAAGTGAAGTTGAAAAAGGAGCCTGCATCGCTGTTCTAGTGCCCTTATGTTCCAAGGTCATTTTGCATCCAATGTTTTCTCCATCCCCGAAACACAGCAAAGGCTAATCTTAATAATGACAACATAGAGCACAGATGACCCACCCTGGACTCCTGAAATATGCAAGTTAATGAGTGGCTTGATCATCTCAAAACAATTTGGCCACCACTGAATTCAATTAATGCTTAGTAATGCAATTATCTTAGGTTAGTTTTCTTCTGCCTGCAATAGTCTCCCTACTTACAAGAAGAGAATTCTCATTAGTTTGCTGATAATAAAAACCATGACTGATCATTAAGTAAAGATGAATATTGTCTTCATTACATGCATATCCAGCAGGGGAAACTACAGCAGCTTTCTCTTGTGAGATGGGAGGCAGAGGGCTGCCTTGGCACCCAGTTGAAGTAATCCTAATTTCTGTCTGTCATTTAATTCAGGATAAGCTGCTGGGAGGGAGGGAGCCCTAACACTGATGGCAAAATACAGGCACATTCTGCGAACAGCTGAAGGACTCAGTTTGTACCCAAAATAAAAGCATCTATATATCCTGCTTATGACTTCAAGGGTTTCCTTATCTGAGACCTCTGGCTCTACAGAACTCCAGAAAGGGTTTACTTTAATTGTTATTATTCCTGTTTGACAAAGAAGGAATTAAAATAATAATCCAAAGCCCAGTGGACTATTATATACCTCCCCCACCTTAGTATTAGATGCTATGCTAATTCCCTTGCATTTCTAATCCTAACAATAACTTGGCCTGCTTACTATTATTATCTCTAATTTTACAAATGAGAAAACTGAAGAAGAGAAAGGTTTAAAAAGAACAGCAGCATAATATCTGAACAGTATTTTACCATTCAAAGGTGCTTTGATGTACAGTATGTTTTTAGAACTTCATGCCAATCTTAAGAATTTGGAAAGTCAGGGACTTTTATCTCAGAGAAGCAGAGTGTCTTGGCCAACATCACACAGCAAGAGGTAAAAATGAAACTAGATCTCAGGCCTTCAGGCTCCAGGGCATTTTAATTCTTACCAAGATATCCTGGAAAGCCATCCTTCTCTAAAAGAGCACAAAAATTGATTGAAAGGCAAATAGTAAATAAAGGACTTGATGTCATGTGAGAAAATAATTTCTATCAAAGGGACTTGAGAAAAAAACAACTTACTTCCATATTAGCAAATTGGAGAAACGTGGATGAAGGTCCCATTTATTAAGCATTCAATAGGCATCAGGAACTGTAACAGGCAGTTTTACATAAGATATTTCATTTAATACTTACAGAAACCCTTTGAGGAGATTCCATAGTGTAGGTGAAAAAACAGCCTTGGAGAGCTTAAGCAATCTGCTCACGTTTTTGCAGATAGAATGAGGTAGGGATTTGAACTCAATTTTTTCAGTCTCAAACCCTCATTGAATCATGTTACCTTTAACTAGAAAAAGACTACATGTATTTTGCAATGTCCTGCATAAAATGAATACATGATAAGTAGTGACAGCTTAATAATCCATTTGACCTTGAAGAAAAAGACACCCACTCTGTTTTAATGCAGTAAAATAAACATCAATTGGCTCTCAAATAAAAAGCAGGAAAGAGGCAGCACTTTGAGAAAAGGCTGTTTTGGGATTTGTAGGCATTTTAACTAGTCACCTGAGAATGTCCAATTTATTCTTCATGTACAAAAGAATCATATCCAGAATTTCAAAGGTTTTATATTTAATTTAGAAGTAATGTGTCAAAAAAAAAAAAAAAAACCTTGATTACTTAAATTTTAATGACAAGCTCAGAACATGATTTTCCAATTTTCCTGAGCAGCTACTTTCAGAGGTATGTAAAATATTCAGTGCATCTGTCAATTTAGGGGTAAATCTTTTTAATCAAGTTTAAGTTGAAAGAACAAGGATGAATGCAAGTGATAGCACACAGGTGGAGACAGCTGTGGCTAATTTTTTATTATTCAAAAACTATTTGACAGATTTGTAGATTTCCTGGATCATTTTCCTCTGGTCTTCAACTGCTTTATATTTTCAATAACTTTATCAGCTCCATCTAAAGTTAAAGAGGAGAGAGGGAGAGAATATATCATTTATCTTTTGTGAGCCCCTGTAGTCAAAAGACCTACCAGGGAAGAGGTCTAATAGTTTGGAGCAAATGAACTATTGTGTTTTATTTAGAAATCATCTTTAGAATTGATTTATCCATGCTGTTGGCAATTCTTTCTTTCATGCACCCCATCAACAAACATTTTGGAATACCCACAATATGCTGGGTTACTAAAACCAGGTGCTGAGGATTCAGAGATTTAAAAATATGCACACAGTTCTCTGCCCTCAAGGAACACATAACTCCAGGAAGGCAGAGAGCAAGGTAAATCCCCATGCCAGGGTGCTACGTGAAGGGCTGCAAAGAAGGAAGCCGCCGGGAAGAGGCAAGCAATCCAGGTTGAGAGGAGTGAGATGGGATGCCCCAGGAGAGAATGACTAAGCTGACACTTCCAGGGCTTTTTCCACCCATTTCCGAAAGGTCGTTACACCTTGGGAAGGATGTGTCAGACATTCCTTCATTACTGCTCAACTCCTGCACCTTAGAAATTAAAACAAACTCTGTCTGTACTCTGCACAGGTCTACCCTGAAGTTAGAGTATTTGGTGGTGGAACCACCAACACTTAGAGGTAAGGACATTCCTCTGGCCACTTATTCTCTCAGGCATAATTCTTGAGCAGGGAAGACAGCCCTAAGGCCAGAATAAATGCCTCTGGGACTCCTTATCTGATCTGATGATACCTAAGTCAGCAGGGCTTGTTGGAGTGATGGCCCTGGGCGCCTTGGGCAGGCACACAGAGCAAACCGCACAGCACCATCACTGTCTACAGGAGAAAACAGCTATTGACCATGGGCTTGGACACAACACTGAGATACGTGCCAGGGACACAGACACACCTTGGCTTTTAAAGCACTAGCTCTCTAACTCGCGTGTTACAAAAAAATAAATACAAGGTGTCTCACGTTAAGTATCAAATAAAGCGCAAATAAAAAGCAAAGGACAAAAATGCAGAGCAGAGAGACTCCTTGAGGGCCAGAGGGGCCTGGAAAGCTTCTTGGAAGAGATAAGGATATGAGCTGTGGCTTGAAGAGAAGGGTGTAGACAGGATTTGACCCTGTGCTTCTCTGGTAGCCACATCCAAAAAGAGATAGAGAGGTTTCTAGCACAGGGCCTGTTATCAACCAGGTCATTACTAAGTCTTTGTTGAAGAGATGAATGAATGAAATGTAGATTTTGCTCCAGGATCGTTATCGCTGGTTTTTGGGTTGAGAAGGTGAACGTGGGCAAGACCAGCAGGGTTTTGGTTCTGCTGTAAATTTTATATAGGGGCTCCTGCTACTTTTATAGCATCTACTTCTAGAAATCAACCACAGAGTTAACATTGTATATTATGGACGAGGAAAGAGATGGGCTAGTTGTATTCCTGGCCCTGGCTCTCACTAACTATGCACGTAATTAATTGTGTCTCAGTTTCCTCCTCTGCAAAATGAGAATAATCACAGCTGCCTTGATTACCACGGGGCAATCGTGAGGATCAAATAACGATAATTATTATCTACGTGCTGGTCATTCTCGCCACTCAGCGTGTGCTCACCTGCATCAGAATCAAACTAAGTGCTTATTTGTTGAAAGAAAAATGCTAGTGAGACTATTTTACAAACAAATAAATGACAACAGCACCAAAACAACAGCAGCAGCCTCTGCAAATATACGGCATTTTATTTCCACTTGGGATAATGCAGGCATAGGATGCATATCCATGGGTGTTATGCTAAGAAGGAGAAAAGGTGGTGGCAATAATAAACAAAAATTAATTAATTAAAAACCATACAGACTAAAGAAAATAAGCCAACTGGTGTGTCTGAATGTAAGCATAAGGATTTAATTGGATAGAACCGAAGCCAAATTAAATTGGTTTCTAACAAAGACGGATACCTTGTGATATATGTATTCCATGTACAGCATTCATTTAATTGGAAAGAATATAATAATTTAAATAACATAATAATTCCAGAGGACCAGGATGGGGCATCTGCTTAGTAGTGATTTAAGCAGAGATAACTTTATTCAGAAGAACTGGACCAACCTTGGGATTTACAGCTGCTCATAAAAACTGCAATAGCGAGTGGGCTTCTGGGTTCTTTGTCCTTAGTCAAAACCATAGTGATCTGAACTCACTGAATCTGTTGGTCAATTCAATTCTGACATCGGTCAGTGTGTTCATGGCTTTTGACAGGAAGGTGTTTTACTCAAAGATTTGCAGAACTTCCTTCCTGCAAGATTTCAGTAGCACAGCAAGTATTGCAAGAGGAAACTACTTTACTGATCATAAAATAACAGTGTAGTAATCTAAGCTTGCCCTTCAGTGAATTTACTGGAAAATCATGTTGTGGAAACTAAACGTAAGTGAAATTTTCATAAGGCTATTTTTTTAAAATCCATTTTTAAGTAAATTAAAATGGAAGAGCAAGACTTGTTTTTTGGATAAAGAACTAAATGGGCACCACAGTAGTACTACTGATCAACTCTTGACCATTTGTCACGTACCAGGCCATGCACTGAGACTTTACTAAATACCTGATCTCTAATCCTCCAACAATCCTGAAAGGTACGTATTCAACATCATTATTCCCATTCTATCGATGAGAAAAAAGCAAAGCTGAAAGAGTTTATGTAATGATCACAAAGTCAGAAATCAGTGACTTGCATGTAGGAGGACACCATTTATGTTTTTGCTCACCATTGATTTCCTGAGCCCATAATAAAGTAGCTACTCACTCTTTGCAAATATAATTCTTAGCATTCCCTTTAAAAAACAACAACAACAGTAACTCCTAGGTTTTTATAACTGTTAAAAGTATCTGAGGAAACTCACAGCCTAAAGGAAGGGCTTCAGGGTGCTGGGGAAACAACTTCCCCACTTTCTTGCCCTGCTATGTCATTTTCAGCTGCCCCCAATTAGTCATTATAATACATTCATTCTTAAATGGCACGCCTTCCCCCTGTGAAACCCCATAAGCCTTTCTCCTAAAGTGGAGAATATGACTGGAATCTGGTCCCATAGTTCCCTCCTCTTGACATACTGAAACTTGAGGACCAATTTGAGTTGCATCACAAATTGGAAAAGCCCCCAAAGCCCCAAAGATAAGGCACCATGCCCTATCCCACTTTCCTCATACGCTACTGCTCTGCTCAGCAAGGCCTCCATTCACCTTTCTTACTGCGTCTCTCTTCAGAGCTAAGGGACATGGCTATGAGCCACTTGATGATGCTGAATTTTTTGGTGGCCTTTTGCCCCACAAGTCCTCCAGTAGCTCCTTTACCTCATTTCATTTTCTGGACAGGGCATGATGAAAAATAAATATTTAAAATTGGATTTGTAGAGTTCAATGCTTTAAATCTGTAGCTGACACTAATGCTTCCTCTCATCTACTTTAAATTTACATATTTGAAATTTTCCCAAAAGCAATTTTACCATGAAGAGTTAAATTATTTAAATTACAATAAATATATACATACATATGTCTTATGGTAAGGTGGTTTGATCCAGCTTTTGAGCTTATGAAAAAAATAACCTATTTTAGGAGGATGGTAAATTGTACAAGTGAAGCTAGAGAAGAATAGTGACAGATTTTTCAAATTCCTGTCTGAAAAGGAAGATGTGGAACACTGCACTTAACTGCTATCTTACCTACCCAAGAGCCCTACCACTCTCTCTTCCTCACCAACGTCAATGGGAAAACGATACCCATGTAATGCTGTTTGAATTTGTTGTGAGTTCATTGATAATGTCAGTGCATGTCATCAAATATCTTGCACGTCTGGAAGCAAGTCTTGCACAACCAAATGAAATGTGGTAATGTGAAACAAGAAATCAAGGGGAACAGAGCTATGCTCAATTGATACCTGCAAGTCACTGATAAATGTGCTTTGTCATCTAAAAAGTACAAATCTTAAAGAAGAAAAATTGTTATGTGGCATGGTGACCAGTTTTCCATTATCTTAGATCTAAGCTTTAAAAAAAAAAAAAAAAAAAAAAAAAAAAAAAGTTAACAATTGCTTGTTTATGGCAGATTTGCATTGAAGGCTCATTGAGGATTCTTAATTTAAGGAACAATTCCAGAGATCATATGTAACCTTTTTGTTTGTTTGTGTTTGCACAGATTATGTACAGGGAAATAAATACAAGGTTTAGCAACTGGAGTTTAGAGGGACTAATAAGTGATAATGTACACTCTAGTTAAACCTCTCTTTTATTGAAGATTCTGCTGTGACTACCCAAACCAGCTTGGCCTCTATCAGGACATGTGGTACCCAGATTTGTTTTCCTCTTTGTCTCTTTTCATTCACAGACGTTTAGAGAATTCTCATTAAAATTACTTAGAGTGAAACAGAAAGACCTTGTTATAAAATAAATCTAGTTAAATACACTTTGTTGTATTGCCTCATTTGTGTGATGCATGGACCTAATTTTCCTCTCTTTGTATCTTAACTATGTACATTAGGTGATTCGTGCCAATTAATGCAGGATGTCACATCCCCAATTGCTTTCTCTATCTTCTTAAACATTAAAAATAAATACGTGCCATCTGTCTCATATCTTGAAAGCAATTCAAAATGGTTACTTTTGTTTTCTCCAGATTACAGCACATTTTATAGCTTTGGTGCTTCTGCTTTGTAAGGAAGTTCTTTTTCCATTTCATAAATGTAAAGTCATTTTAGAGCAAATCTGTAAAACTAACTGAAACCTCTCTGAGAGGTTGGGCTAGACAGAAAACAGTGTAGGGTGGCAATTAAAAACCTGGTCGTCGGAGAGACCTGGATTGAATGCTGAGCCTGCTGCTTCCTAGCTGAGTAACTTCAGGGTAGTGGCTTAACCTCTCTGAAGCCTCAAAGCCTCAGTTTCCTTGGTTAGGCACAAGAAGTATTAGATATCATGGTCATTAATATCAACATCATCATCATCAAGTTTAGGGAGGAAATAATTCCGTTTGGGGAAGGGAATTCTTTAACAAATAGCTTGTGGCAGCATAAGAAAAACAACAACAAAAAAAGAAATTCCTTACAAAAGCTGTCTTCTTTCTCTGTAGCAATTGAAATATATAAAGGGAAGGAAATTTACTCTCATTTGCTTCCATTGCCTTTTGAACTCACAGGTAAACTTTAAAGCGTGAATAGGACTGGTAGAACTTTGGGAACGCTGGAGACTTTGGATCCACTCTAGCTAAAATAACATTTTTAAAAGGATATTTTTTAAAATAAAAAATGGTATGCTATAAACAAGCAAATGCCTGAAAAGCTTAACTATAATTAAAGAGGTAGAGGACAGTATGAGAACTTTCCATTTTCCATTCCAAGCTAGAGCAATTATCTCCCAACAATACTTTGTACTGTAGCACAAGAGAAAGCTTCCTAGATCCAAGCCAGAGCATTTTGAAGATGGTGAACATGTAATTTAAAGTCCACCCTATACTCACAGACCACAGAATTGTAGTGCTATATAAAATTTAGATACATGTGATCTGGCCCAAACCATTTTAGAAAAAAAGAAAATTGAGGCCCATTGTAGCTAGGCAAATTGTCCAAAATCACACAGCTGGTTAGAACTAGAACATTTCTTTTCTTTCTTTTCTTTTTTTTTTTTTTCCTTTCTTCTTTTAAGGCACTAGGGATTGAACCCAGGACCTTGTACATGAGAAGGAAGCACTCAACCACTGAGCTCCATCCTCTCCCCTCCTTTCTTTTAGCTAGATTTCAATATATAAGGAGCTAAGGAGCTTGAAATTTTGTTAAATCTATTAATATCCTTGGTTTGCAGTGTATTCCTTGCACAACGGTTCTCCTAACAGCCTTATTTGAGCATAACTTTGCTGTTCAACATAGCCTTTGCATGACCAAGTGGTCAAGTCTTAATAGAAGCCGAGAATGTATTATCAATCCTTTATTTAGACTGTACAGTCAGGGCAATTCAACTATTAGTCATCCTGACATGTGCTTCAGAACACAACACACCCAGGAATCCTGGCAAAAATTTAATCTGCTTCCTGCACCCTCCCACACCACAGCTCCTTTCAAATTGCTGATATTTTTACAGCAGTTATAGAAAGAAAATTACTTAAATTCCTTATCTGGGGATGCACTTCAACTTCCCCTCCCCAGTTATAAAATTAAAAGCAACTAATGTAAACTCCTCAAATTCAGCTAAATTAAGATAAGGGAAAAATCCAGAAAAAGAGGGAGCACTTTAATCTCAAATAATGAACTTCCTTTCAGTCAAACTAAGAGCAATGTTAAGGAACTCATTCCAATGGAAGCTTCTGTTGTCCTGTAAGCACTCCTCCTCCAGAAAGAAAACACAGATTTTACCCTGTCACTACTTATTAAGATAATCTGAAAATTAACTTCTAATGGCTAGATGGATCAATTCCCAGCATTCCACAGTAAGGGGAAAACTGAGACTGCTCAGATCTAAAGCTACTCCTTTGAAATATTCTCAAAAGCAAAAAGCTGCCTATTTTATTTTCAAAGAAACTTTGCATTCTATGCATTCGATTGAGCTTTAAAAAAAAATAAAGACACAGAAAACATCTCATGAGGATATAAATAATCCTCTACCCTCTGCCCTATTTTGCTGCTTAGCAGGGGAGTCTGTGGGACTAAGGAAGAGTGGGTTGAAGACGACCGTGGGAATGGCTGCCCGGTGTGACTTCCCTCCCCATCGCCACTCCCCACAATATCCTCAGAAAGGTGTGTGCCACCAGGCCAGCGGGGAGGGCCCGCCCAGTTGTTATTGTTTCCCTGGAGCCTGCATGCCAAGCCCAGGCTTTAGGGATAGTGGCGAAAGGGATGAATTCGAGTTTCTCATTGTGCGGATGCCTCTGTAATATATTTCTCTGGCTTGAGTGACAGGAAGATAAAAAACAGCAAGTGTTTTCCTGTAACAGCCAAACGCCTGGTAGTTGTTTTTGTCAGTCTTTGGAGAGGAGTATTCATTGCATTTGGTAGAGAGCAACGTCAGGCTCCTCCTTTCACTTTAGTTCGGAGGACAGGGCCTTGGTAAGCTGAGAGGAGGGGATATGTGAGATAGGCAAACTGCTCTCAGAGTTGCACAATGGAGATTTCCCAACTAGGAAGCCCGAGTGATTAATACAGCAGGAATTTGTTTCAACAACCCTCCCCCACCCCCACGCCCCAAAAAACAATCAGACATAAGATGCTGATAAGAATTCTTTTATGTTATTCCAATAAAAAATACATTCATACAGAAATATAACAATCTTGCAAAAAACAATTTCAAATAAAATCTTGTAAAACAAAATTTTACAAAAATCTTACAAAGATTCTTTAGATAACAGGGTGCTTCAAAAAGAAAAAAAAAAAGAAATTTCACTAATAGAAATTTTTTTTCTTAATTTCAAGCAAAAAGTTTCTGCTTGATTGAGGCTCAGTTATCACCTGAACAGAATGTACTTCTTTATGTATGTACTTGCTTATTATGAAAATTACAGGCATTGACATATGTGGCACCCAGCCCCACCCATTCAAACAACTGTGATGGCATTTCGTAAGTGAGACAAGCCAGTGCAGGTTTTTTTCTTTCCTTTCTTTCTTTTCTTTTTTTTTTTTTTTCTTTTGTTTACCTTCTTGCTTAATGGAATTGTTATGGCTAAGCACACAGCATGGCCAAAAAAGGAGTTTTCCAAAACCCAGCAAATCAAATGCTTGGATTTTGAATTGCCAAAAGAATAGTGCATTTTCCCCTTCAGCAAAATGAAATGAGTTATTTAAGATGGATGTATTCATCAGACCAGATTTTTTTAAGAAAAATAAAAATTAAAAACCAGTTATGTGAGCTTTCATCACTGCTCATTTCCAGGAAGATCAAACAAAATACCAGCACAGCCAGACTCATACGCATATATATATAAAGAAAAGATCCACACCCACAAGCCAACAGCTGGATGAAATATCAGCTGTCCATGCTGCGGTATGCCAATTTAGGGAAATTACTTGTTTGAAAAACCGGGAGAATCTACATGCTGGAAAAAATAGCTTCATCTGCATAAAAAGTGTTCTAAAAAAGAATCCCTGTAACTAGGTTACTGTTATGTTAGCTCTTTTAATAAGGCTGAAATTCAAAATCAAAATCCTAGTGTGTTTGAGTCCAACCAGCGTGCCAGTATTCCATCCATGCCATTTTTTAATGGTCAAAGGTACCCCAATTCCAGACATGCCAATAATGACATACCAAAGCCAGCAGTCTGGAATAGATTCAACGCCATGAAAATCTTTAACAAATTGTTAAAGGCAAAGCCTCTATAAAAGTTAGATTGTAGTTTTCCTTTTTACCTCCTTTATGGCCATTTTGAAGCATTTCTTCACAGGCTGTGGAATTTCCTAGCTAAACATTCTAATTTCTCCTTAAAAAAAATATTTATATATTATCTATCTATATATATATATACACACACATACACATATTATACACACAAATATACATACACAAGAATTCCGCCCACTTTTTAAAAAAAGTAGTATACTTTCTCTATCACCAACAAAGAGCTAGATAGATTATGTGAAACTTGTGCCTTTTAAGCAAATACATTAACATTGTTTTTTTAATACTTCTGTATCTTTAATATGTGTGAAAATGGTACATATTAAATACAGCCAGGTGTGTTATCTATACAATTGTTGTGCAAGGTCTATACGAAGGTCTTACGGTGGCAGTTGGCCAGATTTTTTCAATTACGATGTCTTTTTCATTTTAACACTGACAGTCAAGTTGTCTAAAATATTGAACAAATACTGACATGTTAAGGGAGTTGTCATCTCTGTCTTTGCGAAGGAGAACCTTAAAGAGATTTTTTTTCTTTCTGTATTATACATTGATACAGTACAATGCCAGGTGAGAAAAGAGCCTTAATAAAGCATGCATCACCCATACCCCTGTATGAGACCCCCCATATAGGGGTCACTTGCATAAGGCACGATTATTAAGGTCAACAGTGCATGAACAGCTAGAAACCAGAAATTAGTCCTCAAGGCAGAAATAAGAGAAACGTAGCTGCATGAGAAAACAGTTTCTAAGCTTTAGTGGTTTTATCCACCCAACTGAGAAAAATGTTAGGTTCTCAATCGAATGTAACACTAGACCAGCAATTCCCAACCCTGACTTTCTGACACCCCAACATGTGTCCAATTTCTTCAAAGGGCATCACGAAATTTTTCAAAAAGTTCATTCAAATTCAAAAGCATTGGAAAAATAAGTCTATGCTGCCCAAACCGTTCTGGAAGGGGAGTGTTACAAAATCGAAGGAGGGGGGAAGAGAAATCATGTATTGCCAGGCCAAGAAGGCTGGGAATCACTGTAGACAAACTGTATATTAGCTGCTCATTAACTGGAATCAAAATTGCAGTCCTGATTTAAAAATGGAAAAGCATATAAGCTCCCCAGAACCATGCATGACTTTTGTATTATAAGGAAAAGGTATAATTGTGTTATATTTGTAAATACACAGCTTATACAATGGAATACAAATGAGCTCTGTAGCAAGTAAAACAAGCTACTTGACACATTGCACGTTTAATAGCTGCACCAGACACCAAAAGCTCCTCTCACACAGGAAAGGGGCTCCCCTCCCCACACTTACTTGCCACTCTGGGGTCCTGACTTCCCACCCCCGCCCCCCATGTTTTTCCTTTTTTTTTTTTTTTTTTTTTCCTTTTTTTTTTTTCTTTTTCTTTTTCTCTAAGGTGCAGATACCCTCCCCAGGAAGTGGTTGGTGGTCATCTCATCTCATGGTATACTCCTCACACACAGGACATTCAAACTACTTTGTTCTGTCTCTTGCAGTTTGGCTACCACAAGGGAACAGAAGTCTGCCTCATCACACAGTCAGTAATAGATCCTCAACACACAGTCAACCCAACCATTAACATTCTCAGTGCACATGCTCACGGCAGAGGCTTAGGAGCCACTCAGGTCAGGGACCAGCGACGAGTCCAGGATCACCCAAACATCATGCACCATGGTTGCTATGCCGCTTCTTACATGACTTTTTAGCCCTCGAAAGACCTTCCAAGGCGAGGTCCTGGAGGCAACTGGGTAGGGTGCAAAATGGCATGCTTTGGCTGGAACACGCATCCCTCCTTCCAAGGCCGTTTCTCAGCCTTGAAGCCTTTTAGCCCACAGGATTCACCTCTCTCCTCTCTCAGAGGTGCCTCTTCATGTGAAGGGCCAGGTGATCAGACCTGGAAAAACACCTGCAAGGGTTGAAGAGGCAAAAAAAAGGAAGTGAGGTTTACACCACTTGGCTTTGTTTTACAGACCAGCTGCCTCGTGCCCCCACACTGCCTCACTTTAACCCCCACTTGAAGGCAAGGTGAGAATCGAATCTGATCCATAACAATTTTTTTTTCTTAGGGAGTGGACATTTCAACTTATAGAAATATAAATTAAGGAGGTAGCAAATCAGCAGTTGGGAAGCGCTTTGGAGAACCTTAACCTTCACATTTGTGAAGGCCAGTCTTTAAAAAGATACAAATGGAATTACTTTATTCTCAGGCACTAGGCACACAGGCTACAATTCTTCCTAACTCGGAAAATGACCGTACTAGAGACCTTTTAAAAAGTCAGAGATGACAGAAAAAACCTTCCTTCCTTTAAACATTTACTCTGTGCCTCCTGTATTCTGGAAGTGGATTGCATGCACGCATCTCTTCAAGCAGACTCTTCAGCTACATACCTGTCACAATGAGAACATTTAAAAGGCTTGGCACCAGTGTGCTTTCTGAAGTGTCTGGTTAACTCATCACTTCTTGCAAAACGCCACTCGCATCCTTCCCATGAGCATCTGTAAGGCTTTTCTCCTATAAAGAAAACACATGACAAGTTAGCCATGACTTCATTGGAACAGGGAGGGAATATGGGCATTACCACAACACACAAGCAGCAGTATGCAAATGAATTCATCAACACGTTTAGAGGAAGAACTCATAAGCACTTCAATTGAGGACAGCACCTCATAATAATCAAGCATGAGCTCTTTTCCGACCTAGCCCCAGTACACTCAGTGTTGTAAAAGTGACCCCAGGTTTGGCAAAACCGACATTACTGTAATCAAAGTCAACATGTAAGAATGACAATTACTCAGATTGGCAAAAATAATTCCGAGATGATGTGTCAGCCTACTGGACCAACAACCTTGTCAAGGGCAGGGCTTTATTGCCTTCTCCATGGAAACGGTGTCTCACAAGTGCTTATTTTGTTTCTTACTCATTTCCCTGTGGAATGAGTCTTTGTAGTTTCCTCTGGGACTTTCTACATTTCTCCAAAACCAAAGTCATGAGTTTCTGTGAAACCCCATTCCAAGGTCTTGAAATAACTTTCTAGAGGGCAATCAAATACACAAATAAACTTCATTTCTTGGTCAAATTATAAATGTAAACTTAATAAAGGTACCATCTGAGAGCATAAAAAATTTTTAAAAACCAGTCCTAGAATGTGAGGCTGGGAAGCCGCTGGCCTGGTTTTTAGAATACCTGGGTCCTGAGCTCAGCACTACCATCAATCTGTTTCAGGGCTCTGATTTGATCTCCCATCAATCTGCTTTCATTTTTTCTAAGAGTTTGAATGGGTTGCTCTCAGAGATCTTTTCCAACTCTAAAATGTCTGTGATTCCTAGACAATTACCCTAGAGACTGCCGTGGCATTTTTAAATGGAACTTAACTATGCTGTCCTTTATTAAGAATTTTTAAAAAGCAGTATCAGAAAACAAAGGCTGCCCGATATACAGCCTTATGCACAGAGATATTCTAATAAATACCCACCGATCAATACCGGTGTTTACAGACTATCGGCCATGCTCAGGCCTCACACTAAACATGAGTGTTCTCCATATTACCTACCCAGAGACCTTGGTCTTGACCCTTGCATTTCATTAAAAATTAAAACAGAAACAAAAACAAACAAAAAACGAAAGGCCGCTCACAGCACTATATATCCATGTAAAATGGCTGACTGGTTATAATAAACTGGATTGTCAGAGTGGGTGGAGGTGGGTCGAGTGCAGAGGGAGAATGTGATTTAGCCTCTCTCTCGTTTACTCTGAAAGTGTTAACCATTCATCCGACACAAATGTCCAGTCTTTTAAGATTCTACTCTGTACTCCAAAAAGATCCAGTTCTTTTGTGGGAAGGACGAGGAAGTGCGGTTTTGAATACTGGTAAGGCTCCGGTATGACGGCATCATTCAAAGCTCTGGGCTCTCACCCAGGGTTTCTGTAATTCAATGACAACACCACCGTGGGGGGATTCAGCCCCAGCGGCCCCGGCGCCTTTGGGGCACATGGGGTTACTGACCTGTGTGAGTGCGCTGATGTGCTTTCAAATGGGAGCTTTTGGTGTAAACTTTTCTGCAGCCATTGAAGTGGCACCGATGGACTCTCCGCCTGCCATCTGGAGAGGCGTCGCCGCTGCCCTTGTCACCAGGCTTTCCCACAGTCCCACTTCGAATTTTACCCGGTGAATTCAATTCACCTGGGATACAATTCCACAGTTGAGAAGGTTCTCTGCTCAGTTCTGGAGAAGAAGGAGGTGTGGAAGTGACAGAGGAGCTCAAATTTCCTGAATTGACTAGAACTTCGCCTATTGGATCAGAGGAAAATTTAGTAGTAGGTGAAAGTTCTTCGGAGCTGTCAGATGATTCACTGCTCACATCCGAGTTTAAGCTGTTGGTCTCTAAGTTGTAACTAAAACTCGGGCTGATTAGAGTGTCCTCTTGAGGACTAGAAGAAATCTTCAGTTCAGATTCCTCCTTTTTCTCCCGAGCCAGAATGATTTTGGTCCACAGATCTTCCTGGCTGTCAAATTTGATTTCTGATGCTGATACATAACAGGGTTCACTCTGGAGATAACGTTCCAACTCTAGGCAGGTCTGTGCAAAAGGAACCAAAACAGGGAACATGCCAGTTACAATCACTGAAAATGGAACAGAAAGCACATTTCCAAAAACATGCAGGAATGAGAGAACAAATAAACTGTGGAGATATCAACGTGGGCAACCCCTTGTATAATTAATGAGTGGGGTCTTCATTAAAGTGAGAAGAAATGTGTTGTAGAAATGGGTAAGCATTCAGAAGGAAAAGCCAGAGGGTGAACCCTCTCTGGGCTTCCCAAATGTTGGACACTAAAGACCAAAATGATTGATCACTGAGCCAGTTTCTGTCACAGTTACCAGTGTTGAGTTTTCTAATGAGTCTCCCCGTAAATCACACAAAGAAACGAGCCTCACACACATATACCCCCAACAGGTTTCATCAGATTAGCGGACATTCTCAAGAACCATCTTTATTAAAGAAAGTCAAAGCCATCACCCTCCACATGCTGACACACATTCACACGACAGGACAGAAGACTGCACTACACGCAATGTGGTCTGACAGACTCCCTTGAAAACAGAGCTGACAGCACAATGCCACGCTCCAAGCAAGATAGCTGCTAGCCTACAATCTGTATTCAGGGACATCAATGGAGTTACAGATAAACCACCCATTTCCTGTGTTTCAGAGACCTATGAGGCTTTCAAAGAATGCCATTTCCAAGTGCAGGGTCATGCATACCACAAAACTTTAATTACTTCTACAGTGGTTGGAGAAAAACAAGGAGCTTCAACAACAAGAGCGGAGAAATCATTCCAGAATAGCCATATGCTATTGTAAAGGATGCGAGAGGGGAAATTACTCCATGGTCCTGCTGGGAGTCCCACAATGAACAAGAACTTTATCTACTGGCCAAGAGTACAACTGTATGAGTCATCACTCTATTTCTTTCACGCAATGCCAAAGGAGACTTCCTTTTGAAATTCTGACCAACAGCCAAAAAAGTACTCGGTTTTCAAATATACATGCAGTGGGTCATGTACAGAGTTTGCCCCCTCCCCAGCCCCCACAACCAACCTTTCAAGAAGCTACAACTGCCGAGATCAGCATCCCCTCTCCCCACCATTTCAAACTTTCTAGCCACTGGAAAAGAAAAACGGTAGGAAACAGTTTAGGATTCAATTATTTCTTCCCTTATTTCCACTAGGACTAGTTGTCACTATGTCCATTTAAGGTTGTCTATACTACTGGCAATTCCTGATTTAAATTTCTACACCAAACTCTGTGCTTTTTTTTTTTTTTTTTTTTAAGCAAATCATTTTCAGGACAGATAACCTTCCTTGCTTTAAGCAGAGCCTATTGGAAGAACTCACTCTTACTCAGCAATATGCCTTCTCTTTTAATATAGTACATAATCTTCCCCTCCCCACAAACTCGTCACATACGAGCAAGCAAGGGGAAAAAATAATAATAATAGTTTTCTCCTTACACCTAAAATTAGATGCATACTAGAGTTACAATGCATACTAATGTATTCTGAAGAGAGACAGCAATATATTTTATGGATGTTCCAAAGAAAAATGAAAGCACATTTATTGAGATCTTGTTAAACTTTAATAATCTGGCTAATTTAAAATCTCCATTATGTAGATGAACACTAGGGACCAGAAGGAAGCTCTCTGTGAGTTTAAATGCCTCTGAGGGCGACCAGGAGCCAAGTCTGGCTTTTTGCCCAAATCCCAAATGCCTGAAGGAAACTACTTAGATCAATTTCAATCACGTACTAGGGAGCAGCGGGTCTTTGAGGAGGAAAAGATTGGTGGGGGGGGGGAGAGTAAGGCAAAAGAGGATAGTGAACAATTAAGCCAGCATGTGAAGGTTGCAACACTTTGCATTTCATCTGTCTTAAAAGCTTTCTAGGCTTTGAAACCAACAGAATATATTTGATCCTGTAATTCACTTTGTGACAAAAAGCAAACAGCACAGCAGGGCTGAGAGACAACACCAAACCCTTCTGATATCTTTTTAAAGACAATGGGACAAGTGTCAGAGTCTCTTTCCCCTAAGGCAATCCTACTGATTTACTGTGGGGGAAAAAATGAAGCTTCTTAAATTGCCAATGCCAAAAAACAAAAACCAAAAAAAACCCCCAAAAGACCCAGTTCCACTAAAACGCCGGAAACCGAGGTTCTTCTTCCCAGACTGGCTTGAAGCAATTAGGACAGGCTCATTGTCATATGACTGACAAGCCACTGGTTGTGCAAACATTTTTTTTTTTTTTTCCCTCTTCTGGTCAACAAGAGAAGCAGGTAAAAAAAAATAAGGCACATCTAGACAAATCTTAAGACTGTCAAAGAGGGAAAAGAAATTGGAAACGACATAGAGAAAAAGCGCTGACATATTTGTCACTGGAAAAATTTTTAATTAAAAAAGTATATGTACAAACACCGAAAGGCAAAACAAAAACAAAATCCCCTTTTAAAAAAATCCCTTGGCAATAAATGCAAGTTCCTATGACAAGATCCAGCTGTGGAGTTTGGACCTGGTACAAGTACAAAACTTCTGCCAAGGGCTCGGTACGGGATCTAGAGAAAGCAAGGCTGAGGAGTTTGGCTTTCCACTCTGCTGGTTGCTGTTTCGAAGATCCAAAACGGCAAAAAACACTCTCGGAACAACGTATGGTTGCTCCGCTTTCCTTAAATGACAACTACGCTTGACGTTGTAAAATGCCGTTTAAAGTGCCTTCAGAACCGGAGACATTAAAACTCAAATTTAAAACAATTATTTTAATTTTAAAAATTACCCGAACAATTAAAAAAGAAAAATACACCTCCAATCATCATACACAACCTTCTTTTTTTTTTTTTTTTTTTTTTTTTTTTTCTCCTCCATCCACTCCTCCCTCAGTGTTCCGGGGACACTGGGCATACTTTTAAACTCAGCGCCTTGTATATTAAAATCCCTATTTACCTGTTGCCAATATTCTTCCAGGGATGGTAACGCTGAGAAGTAACCAGTTTCATGCACAATCTGGAGTTCCTGGAAGATGCTGCACATTGGGAGTACATCCATGTCGGGTTGGAAAATAAAGACAATTCTGCTGTAAAAATAGGGAGGTGTGTGGTCTGTAGTCAGAGAGATTTAAAACTCTCCCGAAATCACAAGAGTCAATTCCTGCAGAGGAGGTGAAAGTTTCATGCAAACTCAACTGCACAGCAATTAGACGCCTCAAATTCGGATTCTCCTGGATCACAGAGACTTGCTCAGGAACCTACACAATATTTGCAAACACTGAACTGACTGCAAACGTAACCCCTGCAAAACTTCCCTATTCAAAGCTCTTCTGCCAGCCTCTCCCCCCTCCCTCCTCCTCCTCCTTCTGCCTTGGCTCCCCCCACTTCTCCCCTCCCCCCACGTGACTAGCTCTGCGCTGGCTCTACGAGCAGCCCAATCACTACATAGCCATCCTGGAAGCAGCGCGCCTATGATGTCAGCTTCAGCCAATCGTGGGCTGCAACACACAGCTGCCCCGCCTGGCGTGACCGAGCCTCTCCATCACAGCCTTTACTATTGGCGCAATTCGAAATTTCCCCGCGTCTGATTGGTAGGCGGCCTCGCAAGCTATTTTTAGCAAGGTACATAAGACGCGAGCTCCCGAGCTGCTGGAGGAGTCGGTACTGTGTGGTAGCGCTGCCGACGCGGCCTTCAGTCCTGCCCGCGGCCGCTGAGAGCGCGGCTGAGCCGCGGCGGCCGGGGGGAAGCGGCGGCCGCCCCGAGTTGTGGCCGAGCCCCCGGGGCTCCGGGGCCTTCCTCTCCCCAGCCCCCGTCACACTGCTGCCGCGGCAGCGCTAGTTCCCGACCAAACACTCGCCCAGGGCAGAGCCGCGGGCGGCTCCGGGGCCTGCGCCTCGGCTCGCACCGCGGGCGAGCGAGCGCGGTGCTGGTCGCTCCGCGCGGGCTCCGGGGTCCCCTAGGGCCGCAGCGGGGTAACGGCGCTGGCCGTGGCCGGGCTTCGCGGGACCCCGCGGCTCCGTGCGCCCTGCGCGCGACGCCCGGCGCCTGCACCCCGGGACCGGACGATGCCCAGCCCGAGCCGGGCGGAGAGCACGGGGCAGGCCAGCGCCTGTCGGGCAGGCAGCGCCCGGCGACCCCAGCTGCGGCGATGGGGCGCTCGTGGCGTCAGCAGGTTTTGCACACGGGGGCAGGAAGGTTAGGTCTGCCGGGACCAGCTTTGTCAAAACGCTTTGAAACATGGGGGAGATTTTATTTGAATTTTGCAATCTGATGGGAGTCGCGGACGAGGGAAGTATGTAAAACACTCCTTTGGAAATTCCCTCTAAAAGTTTCCGTTTACAATCAGGGTTTACGGGGTGGGAACTGAACGTACTCCTAAAATTAAGACAGCGCTACATACACCTGGTCTGGCTGTCGTGTCAGGATCCAAGAACCCGGATGCTTATTGGAATCTCGATTTACTTACATAACCTGGGAGGGGGAGAGCAACTTGGTTAAAGTCAAAACAACTGGTGCTATTTGGTCTGCCCACTCTTCCCCGTGGTGGATTTTTAAGATAAACTCTAGGTTTTAACTCTGGGAATCTTAAAAAAAAAAAAAAGAGAGAGATGAGCTATATAACCGGTTTCCAAATTATGGTCGGAGACCAGAAATAGCTTCAGCATCACTTGTTAGAAATACAAATTCTAGGGAGCCACCCCCAAACCTACCAGATCAGAAGCTCTGAGGGAGGTCCCAGCAACTGTGGCTTAACAAGCTCTCCAGGTGATTCTGTTACAAGCTAGAGTTCGAGAAGCACTGATCCATAACTTAATGTCCTTTATGTGTTATCTGCCATACAACAGTTCTCATTCTAAGAAAATGCAGAGTAAACTTCTAATTGGGGAAATCTGACTGTTTATCTAGTAGGGCAGCAATCTCAAAGAACACCCACCAAAGTTAACTAGGCTTTTCCCATGAATGTGTAAACAATTTAAATTAGGTTGAAGCCAAAATTCAATGTGTTGGTTTTTTTTTTTTCTCATATAAATGATCTAAAATGCACCAGACTGTTCATCTTCAAGAAAAAATGCCAAGAATATAAAGAATGTGCATTTTAACCTCAAAATGGAAAGGTGAACTATAATGCCTAATTTTTATTTCAAAATAGTTTAGTGCACATTGTCTTTAAAAAGCCTTGAAAGAAGGGAGCATATAAAAGAATTCGGAGAGAATTTTGTGCCTTACATTTTGAAAGACTAGAGAAGACTAAAGTATACCAGGATTATGACCCATTAGGATTCTCGGCAGGAACCTTTTTGTTTGTGAGTCAGAAGTTATGAGAGATTATTATCTTGTGCTTAATGCAGTAGTCTGTGAAGATGATCCAAAATGAATTCATAAAAATTAAAATGCTGGGGTTTGTTGATCATATTTTACTTCGGAAAAAACAGGAGTGACTAGTCCTCCATAGGTAAGAGGTGCCTTAAATCTATTTCCAGAAACAGAAATGGCTTTGCTTTGAACCACCCACAGGTTTATCCCATCCCACAATGACCAGAAACTGGTAGTATTTCTGAAGTGGTTCCTAGAATGCAGTTATATTGGGGATAGGTCTTTCTTAGTATTCACAGCTAGCTTGTGACATTACCCTCAGCATTACCAAAGGGACACAAAGAATCCAGGTTAATCTGCATCTGAAGGCCAGTTAGTCCCCATAGAACAATCCAGTAGAGTTAGGCAAAGGGGAAAAGATATTATTGCCTAAGTCAAGGATGCCCTAATGCATTAGTAATGGCATAACAGGGTATAATAATTTAACTGTTGGCCAATTAGTTATTCATTATTTTTAATAATTTTCTTCATTTACAGTCCTATGGAAAGTACACTTGTCATTATCTCTTACATGAACTGCCAAGTTCTTAGAAATTTACATGTGTTTTTTAAAAAGTTAACCTATGCTATACACTTATTGTTTATATTCATGTATGAGTGATACACTTCAATAAATTAAAAAAAAAAAAAACAGCAAAAAAAATAAACCTAACTGGACCTAATAAGGTACAATCAAAATTCTAATTTTCAGAAAAAAACAAAAAGGTACAAAAGCAGGTTACATGAACTGAAATTCAAACAGAATTAATTTTTCGACTTTGTGCTGAACCCATTAGCCATTCAACACATATTATTCACCCCCTATGACTGCCCAGGTATTTGGGATATATGGGAGGCTGAAAGTCCCTGCCGTGGGGGAAGGTAGGAGAGTGTTGAGGCCTTGAAATAAAGGCATTGCCTGCATTTATGTATTTAACTATTTAGTGGGAAAATAGCATCAGCTTCCTATGTGAAAAAGAGTATATGTGGGATCTGAGCAGTACTGGTTGCACTTGATTTTTAAAAACAAGAATAGTCACAGAAGGCCAGAGTCACTCAGGAGGGGGAAGGGCGGTAGGAGGGGCGTAGGACAGTATAAAAAGGTGAACTTTAGCTTCTTGTTTTCCACTCATGAGGATTAGAATTTGTTAGAATTAAAAGTGATATATTAGAATCCCTGTTTTGTGGCAAATAGTCATTCAATAAATTGATGGTCATAGTAACATTCAACAGTTACCCATCTCTAAGTCAGCTTTTGATATTTTATAACCCCCCCCACTACCATTCTTTTTTAAAAAAAAAAAAAACAGATGAGTAAACTCAGTGAAATGAAATCGCCTTTGCAGGTCACATAGCACATCAGAGGCTAAGTTGGGTCTAGAGTTTCTTTCTGCTTCCCAATGAAGAATCCTCCTCTCCCACATCCCTCCCCAGTCTCCTACTTCATGGAGAGCAAATAATAAATTCCCGTTGCTGGGCACGATCTTGGTTCTAGGTCATCTCCGGCTTTTCGCCCCTCCTTTCACTTGCCTTGCCGCCCTTCTGTACCACCATCTTCAGGGGTAGGACAGTCATTCTGTGCAATTGCCCCGTGGCGTGTTTTCACATTCCTGGATGACGTCATTGCCTGACTCCTTTCGCTGCACACGCCCTCCCCGACCCTGACATTTCCTCACATCCCCACCCCCACTCCCTCCTCCACTTTCTTTGCTGCTTTTCTCTCATTTTGAGTCTACACTCATTTATTTATAGCACTAAGCTCTCTTTGCTGCAATTAGAAAAAAAAATCTGTTTAAAATAAAGTGTACATTTTTACCCTAACTTTAAAGGTTTATGGAATATGACATGTTGGTTTCCAGTGCTTTTGAGCTTTCTTTTCTTCTAGATAATTCAAGAGGGGTTCTTCAGAGGATTCTTATAAATCTGTTCCAAGGATAACTCCAGTAATGCTCCCAATTATAATGGCAGGGAATGCTCCAGCTGTTGGGCAAGAAACCATTTTTTCTTTTTCTTTTTCTTTTCTTTTCTTTTCTTTTCTTTTCTTTTCTTTTCTTTTCTT
>JAKSZT010000049.1:19599100-19645597 GCA_026826555.1 Tolypeutes matacus | reverse complement strand
TTTTCTTTTCTTTTCTTTTCTTTTCTTTTCTTTTCTTTTCTTTTCTTTTCTATCATTGCCAATTTATTGCCTATTCTACAGCAAGCTAATTAACCTCTTATCTGTTTCTTTTGTTATTGTTTAAAATATAATAGCTAAGAAAGTACTTTGGGATTTTGATGATAGGTGCTATGTAGGTGTAAAATGCTCATAGGTACATATTATCTCATTGGTAAAAACCTGCTGAGAGTTTCTATACAAATAGTATGGACTGTCTTTTTTCTGTGGACCTTTTTTTTTTTGAAGGTGTGTGAATTTTTTAATGAAAAAAATCAGTTACAACATTATTTATAGGGGATAGATTTACCCCTTAAATAACTATTAATACTGAGAATAGCTAATGGGTAATTTTCAATGGACATTCAACTTAATTTAGCAACATATGGAATGTGCTAAATACAATGACCAGAATATTTTCTGGTGTACTGTAAGAGGAGAATTTATGTATATATATAGACTAAGGCCTTAGTTTTAGTAGCCCTCTTTTTAATCTGTAATAATATGTGGGCTATTTGATGAGAGTGGGAGAATAGGTTGCTGTAGATCAATTTGATAGTAAGAAGAAAGAGAGGGGATGAGTATTAATTAACATTCAATAAATATGGATCCATATGTAGGCACTATGCTAAATCTTTTTCATGTTATTCTTTATTGCCTCCAGGACCCTGTGAAGTAGGTACTATAATCCACAGTGAAAAACATAAATTTAAAGCACAGAGACATTATGGCTTGCCCAAGATCCTAATCTGGCAAGTGGCAGGATAAGGATTTTAACCCAGGTCTTTCTAATTTCATAGGCTACGTACTTTTCACCTATCCAGACTTTCTAAAACAGCCATTCTCAAACAAGCTCTTCCATAGGAATCATCCAAGGAGCTTAGGGTAGGAAGAATTCCAATGTGACCCCAGGGACCTACACACTGCTCTTGAGTGTAGTTGAGACCCCTGAATATGTTGAGATAGCACTCCTGTGATTAGGTTCTAATCAATTGGCTTTCAGTTAATTAAAAGACAGATTATTCTGAGTGGGCCTGGCCAGAGAAGGTGAAGCACCTGCTGGTCTCAAAGCCTCTATGAGTTCTATAGCTGCAAGGAACTGAATTCTGCCAACTACCTGACTATGGTGGGAAGATGACCCCAAGTTCCCTAGGTGACAGCTCCAGGTGACACCTTGATGTCAGCCTTGTGAGACACTGAGCAGAGACTCCAGCTACGCTGTGCCCCTGCCTTCTGATCTCCAGATACCGTGAGATCATAAATGGGTGTTGTTTTAAGCTGCAAAGTTTGTGGTTATTACATAGCAATAAAAAAAAAAATCCAGCTCTTGTTAACAGTCCACATTTCTAGACCCCACTCCCAGACAGGCATGGGGCCTGGAATTTGGATTTTAGTGACCACATCTGTGTCCTTGAAAGAATTTTAAAAACAGTTGTCTCAGATTCTGCTTCTGATAATGGAGGAATAGTTCCTATTGGACCAACCCTCCTGCAGATAACAAGTGTAGACTCCCAACAAAATATTAAAAAACAAACAAACAACAACAACAAAAAAAAACGACCTTAAGGCACACTTCTAAATAATCAAAGAGATAGAGACATGTCTGGTCATTTTTAATAAAAATAAGCATATACATACCCTATGATTCACTTATTACATCTTTCAGGTATTTTAACCAAAAGAACTAAAAGAATATGCCCACAAAAAGATTTATACAAGATTGTTCATAGTAGTTTTATTCATATTAGTCAAAAACTGGAAATACCCTAGGTGTCCATCAACAGGAGAATGGATAAAATAGTTGTAGTATATTCATATAATGTGATAGTACTCATCAATGAAAAGAACAAACTACTGACACGTGCAACCCTATGAAATAATCTTAGAAACATTAGGCTGAATGAAGGAAGCCTTGCATAGAAGAGTATATAATGTAAGGTTCAAATTATATTAAATTCTAAAACAGGCAAAACTGATGTTTGGTGAAAAAAATGAGAACAGCAGTTGCTTCTAGTGGACAAAGATGGAGGTTGAGAAGAGACATGAGGGAACTGTCTAGGGCAGGGGTTCTTAACCTTTTTTGTTCCACGGACCCCTTTGCCAGTCAGGTGAAAACCTCGGGCCCCTTACTAAGTCCACAGTATACTGCGTATTATTTAATAAATGCATCACACCTGCACCAACATGTCTCCACAAGAATCATGTTTTTTTGAATTTCAGTTCAAGCTCAGGGACCCCATTTTAAGAATCCCTGATCTAAAGAGACTATAAAATAAAAATTTATATGTCACTCAGTATATTAGTTTCCTGTGACTTCTATAACAAATTACCACAATTTTCATGGATTAAAATGACCAAAGTTTATTATCTCACAGTTCTGGGAGGTCAAAAATCTGAAATCAGCAGAGCAAGTGTAGCTCAGTGGTTGAGTGCTTCCTTCACATGTACGAGGTCCCAGGTTCAATCCCTGGTACCTCCTAAAAAAAAATCTGAAATCAGTGGGTCAGCAGGTCCACGCTCCCTCCCAGGGTTCTAGGGGAGAATCTGCTCCTTGCCCCTTGCAGCATCCGGTGGCTGCCGACAATCCCTGATTTGTGGCCACATCGCTCAAATCTCTGCCTCTGGGGTCAAGTTGCCTCTTCCTCTTCTGTCTGTCAAATCTCCCTCTGCTTCACTCTTACAGGGTTCCTTGTCATTGGATTGAGGAACCACCTGGATAACCCAGGATGAGTTCCTCTTCCCAAGATCCTTAACTTCATTATATTTGCAAAGACCCTAATTCCAAATAAGTAACACTCACAGGTTCCAGAGACTTGGCATGGATATCTGTTTGTTTGTTTGTTTGTTTGGGGGAGGGGGCACCTTTTCGTCCACCACACTCAGTAAGAAGTGTATAAGTTCATTTCTTAAGTGAAAGAATATTTAGTAGTAGAATAATGGAATCTGACCTACTCCATCTGTAATTTCTAGACTATCAACAGTAAATACTTTTGTATAGTTCAGAATATATCACTTGAGATTTTATACTTTTTTCGGCAATCTGATCATTTTTAGCATTTTTTGAAATTCCTGTTCAGAACAATGAATCAGTCATTAGAGACACAAGTCTCAATATTAACATTATTTAAAATGTCATATACTATCTATCTTATCCATAGGAAAGAAGCCCTCTCTCACTTGGAAGTGGAGTGGACATCACCATCCCAGACTCCCCAGGATTGGGGGAAGAGCTATGGACTAGAGTGGACTTACTGGTATTCTGTTATAGACATATTGTGATTCAAGCAATGAAAGAAATTATAACATTAATGTGGAGCCATTGGCCACTGGATGCTTTGGGGGCAGGGAGAGGGAAAAGCAATTGTAATACAGAGGCTTTTTCAGGACTTGGGAATTATCCTGAGTGACATTACAATGACAGACATAGGCCATTTTACATCAGCATATAACATGCAGAACTGTGTGGGAGAGAGTGGGGTCTACAATGTGAACTATGGTCCATGCTTAGTGGCAAAGCCCCAGGATGTGTATATCTATTGCAGGTGATGTGCCACACTAATGAAGGATGTTTATGTGGGAGGTTGTGGGAGGTGTGGGAGTGGGGCATATGGGAATCCCTATAATTTTTGTAACATTTATGTAATCTAAATATCTTTTAAAAAATTTAAAAAAATAATAAAAAATAATAAAATTTTTAAAAAGTCATAGAATGTATATACAACAAAAGGAGGGATGTTGATTTGCTTCAACAATTCAATTGCTTCAAAACTGAGGGCCTGTTTGTGTAAGACATAATTGCAAGGCACTACGCTGGAAGCAGAGGTGAACAGAGCTTCTGGCTTGTTCCAGAAATGTACAAATAATTCTCTGGACTTGTGAAAATTTTAATACTCCTGGGTCTCAGTTTCTTCATCCATTGATGTAGAGATTAGGAATAAGGCCTCCTATATTCCTGCATTCCAATTCTATCAAATCACCAACGTAGAGGAAGACTGTAGTAAATACCCTTTAATAGAAAGACACAGGGCCGTAGAAACATGGAAAGTAGGAATTAAATTGTGTCAGTAGGGACGGAAGCTTCATGGAGATGGTAACATCAAAGTCGATCTTGAAAGATGGACGGGATTTAATCAGTTTGGGGAGGAAGGCAGTTCTAGGTGGAAGGGTGTGGAAGGGCAGACCTCAAGGGGGTCATCTGCATGCTGTTTGCTGTGACTCTGGAGCTGAGTGCATGGGAAGATAAGGTTGGAGAACATGATTACAATTTTTCTTGGAAAGCGACTGTGGCAGCACTGTGAAAAATGATCTGGAAGAAAGAACGGATTAAGAATGGATTGTATATTGCAAAATCTGGTAGACAAGAAGTAAGGATCTGAGTGATGATGATAACTATTAAGCAGCTGTTAAAAGGCTGTATAGGAAGGGAATTGAGAATTGGGGTAACATACCTTTTCCCAATTACTAGGCTAAATGCTTTACATGGATTATCTAACTTAATCCCCGTGAAGACCTCCATTTTGAGTAATGAAGAAACCAAGACACAGGAGGTTATTTAACGTGTGCAAAATCACACAGCTGGTAATAATGAAAGGTAACATTTACATACTGTGTATTTGGCACTGCAGACCTCTGAGATAAACACAATTGTTATCCCTCTTTTAGAGATGTAGAAAGTAAGATGAAGAGAGATTAAGTTACTTGCCTAAGGTCACACGCTATGAGTAAGGAACCAGGGTTGAAATCTGGGGAAAATAGCTCTTGAGCTATGCTGCCTCAAGAAGTAATAGAGCTGTGGTTGGAAACCTTAGCCTTCTGACCCCAAAGCCCATGGACATAACCACTGTGTTATATGAGTGTAGGAATGGGAATCAAAAAGCAAAGATTGGAGAATTGTTTCTGAGGAAAAATCAACAGGATTTGGTAACAGGGAAATGAGGTAAATTGTAATCCAGTTTCTAGTTGTGTGAACTGCAGTCTCTTAGCAGCTCTCTGGAGGGTGTAATTAACTGTGTGGCCTACAAATCAGCATTGATTGCTTTATGACACTAGCAGGTCCTGCTGTCCTTGAGGACAGAGGCCTCCACCTGATTGTGATGTTGGCACTAGAAATGGGTGCTTGACCCACTTGCCAACCCTTTGACATACCTCTGAAATGCCATTGCTTCCTTTATGACATTCCTGAGTTAGCCAACCAGATATGGCAGCCCTGCCTTTCAACTACCCTAGAACCTTAAGTATTTGTCCTCCCGCTTGTCCCTTGAGACTCAGGCCAAATGACTCCCCCCAGGGACCTTCCCTAAATATTCACTCTAAATGCCGTGCATCTCCTCTGTGCTATCCTATCACTATTTGACTATTTCTTCTCCTTGCACTAATCACCTTGTAATGTATTTGTTGGTTTCTATGCTTTTCTCCTCCCAGTGGTCTGTGAGTTCCTTAAGGAGAGGGATTGAATTCCTCCTCCACATCTTAATGGCACTAGGAGTGGTGCAAAGGAGAACAGAGTTTATGGCCAGAAGCAGAAATGTAACTCAATTAACTTCCTACAAAATTATATTTGAAAGGTAAACTTTCAGAGTTTCTGCCTGTCCAGAAGTTTAGTATTGTCTTGTATTATAGATATTTGTGAATTCTTAGCTTCCCTATTGGACTGTCAGTTCCTAGGAAGTAGTAACTGAGTTTCTATCAATCCATCTTTCCTCTGCAAATGTTAGCAGGCACATTTTAAGAGAAGTTTTATGATGCATTGAATTGTGTACCCCAGTTTGGATATGCTCTTGTCGTGTTCTGCATTCTGGTGGGTGTAGACGCAATGTAAATAAGATCTCTTCAAGATGTTGCTTCAGTTAAGGTGTTGCCCAAGCAAATCAGGTTGGGCTTTAATCCAGATTACTGGAGTCCTTTGTAAGCAGAGGGAAAATCAGGAAAGAGAAGCTGGGGGGAGATGCTAGAAGCCAGAAGTTAGTGGAACCTGGAAGAGAAAGGAGAGGACGTCACCCTGGGACAGAAAAGCCAAGGAACACCCAAGGATCACCTGCAGTCAGCCCCAGAACGCCCTCATCTTCAAGGAGAATGCATTGACCTGCAGATGCCTCAGTTTTGGACTTCTTAGCCTGAAAACCGTGCATCAACAAAGTTCTATTGTTAAAGCCAAACTGTTGCGTGGTATTTGTTTTGGCAGCTGGGAAATTAGAACAAATTTCTAAAGGCAATAGTGTTGCATACTATGATAAAGCAGTCTCTAAAAATTAAGATTCCAAACTGAAGTTTAGAAGAAGGTAAAAAAGGCAAAAAGGAAAGGGAAGATTGCCAAAGATCAACTAACTGACAAATTTGGTATAAATCCAAAGCCTGTCACTGAGTATTAAATTGTTAAAGGAAAAAAAAACCCACATTAGATAACGTGAAGAAAATTACAGTTGAGTAAAGGAATTGAAGATTGGCAATCACAAATAAGATTAAACTCTGCCCATGTAAATTAAATGTAAACATATGTATGTTTAATATATATTAAATCTTATTTTAATATTTATGTTTAATTTTATTTTGATCTATAGTGTTCTCAATAAAAATGGACTGCCAAGAATGCCTTGTAAAACTTAGCAATTAATAAAATTTCCCTAGGAAAATTATAGTCCATAGGGGAAAATGATATAGATGGGCTTTAGATATCAAACCCATGCAAATCTATAATACAATCTTTACATAAACAAATAATCCCTTTAGCATGATGCCTATACCTCCTTTTAGCATTACAGATATTCATGGCTTTAGATGTTGGTTTAGGTCATCATTTCCCTAATGGCCTGAACACAAGTACAGAAGAGTGTACTTATTCTTTTTTCATTATCAGTATTTAGCATAATGCCTAGAACCTACTGGCTACTCAATAAATACTTATCGAATGAATGAATAAATCCATGGGTGATTGTATGCATGCATAAGGGATTTATCTATAGCTTAAAGATGCATCTTCAAATTATTTTCTAATTTTTGTAAATGAAAATAAAATTGTATCTTTAGTCCAATTCATTAATGATTTTACTTCACTTTCATTCTTTTTTGTTCCCAGACAGAAATTTTGATAAAGGATCACTCTTTTATCATAAATATGCTATAGCTTGCATCTGAAATTGTTGTACTTTGGAACTAAGCATATGAGTTGTAGACCTGAGTAAATGTTGTACATTCATGGGATAAATTACATATAACTCAGAAATATTAAAAATTTTATGTTTTATTGTATGGTGGAGAAATTGAAGGAGGAAAAAATATGAACTTTTGGTGTGAATTCCCTCAGAACTTTCGAGATATTGCTCCATTGTGTTCCAGATTCAGTTTTTTTGTTTTCTCTTCCAAACTTCTGATTCTCCTTATATGACTGTGATATCTGGGTATCAAGTGGTGATGGTTAAGTTTATGTGTCAACTTGACTAGGTTATGGTACCCAGTTGTTTGGTCAAGCAAGCACTGGCCTGATTGCTACTGCTCGGGTATTTTGTGGATTTAAATCATTAGGCAGTTGATTGCATCTATGATTGATTACATCTACAATCAACAAAGGAGATTGACTTCAGCAATGAGAGAAGTCTCATCCAATTAGTTGAAGGCCTTAAAGGACAACTGGTGATTTCAGTAGTCAGAAAGAAGAATTTCTACATCTTTTTCAGCCAGCCAGTTTCTTTTGGAGGAATTCATTGAAACCTTCATCTGAGTTCCCAACTTGCGGCATGCCCTATGGAATTTGGACTTGCCAATTCCAACTGTCACATGAGCCAATTCGTATAATAAATTTTATAACCTTTACACACACACATTTACACACACACAAATGCTATCATGTGTCTGTTTCTCTGGAGAAATACAGTAGGATTCCTATGCTTTCCATTTCTTGGCATGTTTTCCAGATATTTCTTTTCTGGGTAGGAATTCTGTTAAAGATTCTGCAAGAGCAAAGCATTTTGGGTAAGTGTGCATGTACAGAGAGCAGATATGGACAAACATATCCACCCAATGCCAATGTATCCACCCAATTTTGTCTCAAACATTTTCTCTAGGTTTTTTGGGAAAGAGCCGTCTAGTGTTTGGTTGGAATGTAAATGCCTGAGCTTTGTGGGGGGTGGTACGGAAAGGAAGAATGAGGAGTGAGGTTTTGAGTGGTGCATAGACCTTCAGTTTATCCCCTTGTCTTCTGCCTATATCTTCCCCCACACTCCATGTGGCTATTTTGAGCACAGGCTGTCTCTGGGTTTAGTTGGGTGGACTGATACTTAGCTCTTCCGAAATCTGTTTCAGTGTATTCTATGCTACAGATCTCTCTTCCTGCTTACATTTCTCAACCCATGCTGCCAACTTTCTGTTTTCTAGAACCTTACTGAAATCTCATACATATTGGTGAACACCTATTCTCTTCCCTGTTCTATGTTCTTTCTTGTAATTGTATATTTTTATTCAATAAGATATGGGTAGAATGAAGGCAAAATTATAGACCTGGTCTTTTAGCTTAAACTAGCAGTACTGAATTCCATTAAAAATTAAGTTTAAAAGTCCGTAAAAGTGATCTAAGTAAGCATGTGCTCATGGCTATGTTATGTTTTTTACTTACTCTGCAAATGGTAGACATGTGTTTTCTTTCTCTTTTCATGTAGTGGGCTTTATAATGCCTGATAATCTAAAATTTTAAAAGAAAGAGAGAGATGAAAGAGAAAGAGAAAGAGAGAGAAAGGAAGAAAGGAAGAAAGAAAAAAGAAAGGAAACTGAAAACCATTAACCATGCTGATATTTCAGGAGGAACCCCATATGGGCTTCCTGTAACCAAAGGGAGACCACTTGGCCCATAAATGTGTTCATGGGTTAAATTTTTTGAAACTTCACTTTGACAACTTCTCTCAGAAGTCTCCTCCTGAAAAAAAGGTGGCCCAACTTAGCTTAATTCAGAAGATCTTATCTCTTGCTATTCAACGTTCTCATTTCCAGGAAAGATTGTCTTCTTTAGATGAGTCAGAAATTTGTAACATCTATCTTGTAATACCTGTCTGCCAGTAAGTACATCCATTCCAAAGTGTTCAATGAAAGCATATTTTTTTTCATTCATTAATACAGCAGATTTTCTGTATTTTTGAGCACTTACTATATGTTTGGCATTGTTCTCTGTCTTTGAGGTACAATAGTAAACAAAGTCCCTACTCACAGGGAGCTCATATTTCTAGTTGGGATAGATAAGTGATAAACAGGTCAACAAATTATATCTCAGGTGGTGATAAATGCCATGAAGGAAAGAAATGAAGGCTGTGGGGATGGAAGAATAGGTGAGTGCTATTTTCAACAGTATGATTAGAAAGACCTCTTGATAAAGTGGCTGTTGTATAGAAAGAAGAATAAAGTAAGGGGGTAAAAGTAAAGCATAGGGCTATTTAGCAGAAAATGCATGTTGAAAGTGACTATCAAATGATAGTATCTTTTACCCAGGTTCCTCCTTCCCCCTTCATTTCTAAATGATATTTATGGATTTCCTATTCCTTTAGGTACTTCTTTATGTATAAATTGTATTTCTTATTAGATAACATCTGTCTTTAGGTAACCTTAAATATAAACTTCTAGGAGATCATGAAAACTTACACTTAACTTCTTGAAAGAAATAAGCCTTAAAAACATTTAATAAGTATGTGTGTGGAGAGTGTCTTCTGTTTCAATATGTTGTAAGAGTATTTGAATCAGATGTATGAAATGTGATCTGCCCTTGACCAGCCCAGACTAGACAATTTCAAAAGTCCCTTTAGCTCTGAAATCGTTTATGATTTTATACATATGGAAACTTCTCCATTTTACCATTGTGTTGATCTGATTAAGACCCTAGAGCAGATAGCTCCGGAGTTTGGTACCTTGCCAGTGGGCCCTACTATGGAGTGTATGCTCCTGAGAGTGACAGAAATGGACTCAATTATGGCTTCCCTACACATGGCTCATCTTTCCCTTCTGTTTAAACCTATACTTGGTGCTGGAGTTAGTAGGTGTACATCCAAGAAACTGAAGTCTTTGGGCTATCTATGTGCCAGCTGGGCCTGGAACCTCAGTGGAGTTGTCACACCTACTCTCCAGTTCACTGGACTTCCTCAGGACAACTAATAAGGAGGTGAGGATTGACAATCAACATACCAAGGAAACAAGAGAGCTGACAACTGCAAGCAAGAGAGTCCCATCCATCGGCTGTATGGGATCAAAGCCTCCTCTCAATTAGAGGTGGACATCCCCATCCCTCAGGATTGGGGAATGAATTATAGACTAGAGTGGACTTACTGGTATTCTACTATAGACATATTGTGATTCAGGCACTGGAAGAAATTACATCATTGATGTGGGGGCAGTGACCACTGGAGGCTCTGGGAGCAGGAAGAGTGAAAAACAGTTGTAATATGGGGGCTTTTTCAGGATGTGGGCATCATCCTGAATGACATTGTAATGATAGATATAGGCCATTTTATATCGTCACATAACATGCAGAACTGTGAGAGAAAGCGTGTAGACTACAGTGTGAACTATGGTCCATGCTCAGTGGCAAAGCCCCATGATGCGTTTATCAATTGCAATGAATGTGCCACACTGATGAAGGATGTTCATGTGGGAGGGTGTGGGAGGTGTGGGGAGTGGGGCATATGGGAATCTCTATTTTTTATATTTATGTAATATAAGTATCTTTTAAAAAATAAAAACTAAAATTATTATATATATATATATATATATATAAAAGACCCTAGAACACTGCAAGGCACTCTGGAGCACTTAAGAAAGATCCCAAATTCCAGAGTGGTGATGCCTGCAGTCTTAGGAGAATCCTCTGAGATTTGTTTGACATGATGCTTTGGAATGAAGTCAAAATGAATTGGATCTGTGTAACTTTTTTTTTTTTTTTTAAGAGGCACCGGGGATTGAACCCAAGACCTCATACGTGGGGAGCAGGTGCTCACCTGCTTCCCATGTATAACTTTTATTACCATGTGTATTTGGACCATTTTCTTGGTTGAGTACTTGGAAATGCTCCTTTGACCTTTTCTCAGAGTTGCTGGGCACAAACAAGGAAACCCTTGCAGTTCTGGGGTCCCACATCTCACAATAAACCTAGGTCTGCCTGATAATCTATTGAGTCACTTCACAAATCTGGGGGCAACATTTGAGTTCCAAGGCTTAAACTCTGAAGTAATAGGAAATCATTTGTTTGTTTCTTGCTTACAGGATTCCTTGAAATGTTTGAAAGTCTCTAGGAAAAGGTTTGCCTGAGATTAGAGATTTAAATATCATTCCCCAGAAAGAGAATTTGAACAGCAAAAGGCTTAGTGAGTTCTGCCATTTCCTATAATTATAGAACTTGAAAGCTAGTCTAATAGAATGACTTAGGATTGATAACCTCTAACAACTTACTCTTCTGTACATGGAGTTTAAACAAAGGACATAAACTTATGCCATTATTTAATGTCACTCAGTGTCCTAAAAAGGAGATTGGCTTTTGAAGATGTTTTAGTTTGCTAAAGGCTACTGGGAGCAATAAACCAGAAATGTGTTGGCTTTTATAGTAGGAATTTATTAGGTCAAAAGCTCACAGTTCTGGGGCTGTGAAAGTGTCCAAATCAAGGCATCTGGTAAAGCTCTTCCCATGAAAGTGAGCTACTGGCAATCCTGGGCTCTTGCCACATGACAGGGCACAATCGTTGCTCTGCTGGTCTCTGCCTTCTCCTCTGGGCTCACTTTCTTCCTGAGCTCAGCTGTAGGCAATGAAGCACATGGCAGGGCACAATGCTAGTCTTCTCCCCTTTCTCCTTTCCTCTGGCCCTTGTTGCTCGTTCTGCTTCAGCGTGCTCTGTCTGCGGCTCTTCTTTCTCCTGGATTCATTGATTTCAACTTTGGAGGCTTCTCTCTGCCCTGCAGCTTTTCTCTGTCTATGTCTCTGCATGTTTCTCCTATTTATAAAGGACTCCAGTAAAAGGATTAAGACCCACCTTGGATCAAGCCCTACTGATGTGATCTAATCAAAAGGAAAGTCCCTTAACTGACTCTAATCAAAGGGTCCCGTCTACAGTAGGTTTACATGTACAGGAATGGTTTAGCTCTAAGGACATGATCTTCTGGGATCCACCCAGCTTCAAATTCTCACAGAAGACAAAACTTGGTTTGAACTTAATCTCTAATATTTAGCTAGCCACATGAATTCAGACACATTTCTTAACTCTTCTAAATTTCAGTTATAAGCAAATATTAGCACTTACCTTACAGGCTTGGTTGGGAATTAAATGAGATACCATATGCCTAGCTCATAATAGAAGCTCAATTACTAATAAATATTGTTTTTAAAGCACTATGACAAGTCCAACCTCATTCCACAGATGTAAAAATAGATGGTAATGCCATCAACAGATTTTTGGGGATAAGTAACAATCTCCTTTTAGGGGTAAGTAGCAGCAACAGCAATGGAATACTTTGAGCAAAAACATGTTTTTGTTTGTTTTTTATATTTCTATCTCTATTTGGTTGTAGATATATTAGGTCATGTAGCATCTTTTTTTTTTTTTAAAGATTTTATTTATTTATTCATTTATCCCCCCCTTGCTGCTTGTGCTCGCTGGGTCAGCTAACCACGCCGCGCGGGAGGGCTTGCCTTCACCAGGAGGCCCCAGGAACCGAACCCGGGGCCTCCCATATGGTAAACGGGAGCCCTACTGATTGAGCCACAGCCGCTTCCCTGTAGCACCTTTTAAATGGTCTCAAACTACAGGAATTTACTAAAGCATCTTCATCATCTGTGGTCCATTCTTGGTGCTTAGTACCAGTATATTATCAAAGGATTTTGCCTTTAGTTGTTCTCTTAGTGTCACATTTTGAAACTGTTCATGCTTCCTTTCACCAAGTCTCAAATATGGATTTGAGTTCTCTGTTTATTTGACTTTTATTTTTTTCTAGAAAAATTCTTGGTTAGGAGTGAACCCACACATACACACAAACACACAAATGAGGTCTTCTGGGTATTTTGGCCGATTAGTTCATGGAATGTTAGAGTTTGTAGCTGGCTTAAGGCAAATGGTAACCTGAATGAATATGTTTAAATTTAGAATACTTTCAGAATAAAGCATTATATTATTGTGGTTAACATAGTCATAAAATCATGCCAGGCTTCAGAGTGTTTCAATGATTAATTCTAGGGTATGAGTAGGTAGCAAATATTTGACAAGAATTACCTGTGCTCAGACACTGTGTAATTGAAAAAAAATTCTCTTAGGATGTGCTATTTATAACATTGTTTTATAAGGTTAACTTCCTGAAATGTAGCATCTTGTTAGGAGTTAAATCCTGGAACTGCCTGACACACACATACATACACACACACAAATTTTATTTTAAAATAACATGTTGTCACGGTAGTGTGAAAATGTTAAGGTATGACTGTCTATATATTAAATGAGCATAATGCCACAATGACTTCTGCTTCTGTGGTGAGAAATCATAAGTCACAATCGTAAGTCAAGAAGCCCTTACCAGACGGCAGAGCAGATAGCTGTTTTCTTAATGTTTTAAGGTAAAATAATACATGACAGAGCACAAGAAAGCATGTTATTCTAAAAAGCAAATTGATGAAATCTGTCATTTTCAAAAACTAAAATTACAAAGGACTCTTCATGTCTCAAGGAAAATAATGGGGAAGAAATGTCAGGCTCTGTGGTTTTCCTGAATAGATTTGAGCTCATATGAATCACAAGTTATTTTTTAGGAAAGTCATATTTTCACACATTTACAGAAATAATTTGCTTCAGATCTGCAATAAGGCTTGAAAACACATTGCATTTTTGAAACTGCCAATCTAGGATAATGTCTGGAGTATCTCTTTTTTTTTTTTTTTTTTTTTTTCTTAATAACTAAATTAGATCTATGCTGTATGTGGAAACAGCAGATAACTGGCAATACAGAGCTAGTGGGGGAGAAAAAAAAAGGAACTTTCTTTAAACATATCCCCTTCACCCTCCAAACAAAGTAAAATGACAGCATTGTACTGTTATCAACAGAGTTGCATGGAGCAAATGTTCCAATCATTTCAGAGATAATGAGACATTATGCTTCTTGGTTCAGTATTTAAAAATATGAAACCAACAATTACAGATGGAAACTATTCATTCTGAGATTTAAGGAGTGAAAAGCAGGGGAGAAAAAAAAAAAGAACCCATATCCTTTTAATGTCTGAGCATATTGGAGATAACATAGCAAATACAATCCTCACTTTCTCAAAAAATGGAGATAGTGTTTCTTACAGAGAAAAATGCACGGGCAAGTTGTGTGATGTGGGTTTTGGTTCCGACAGAGTCACTGCATCATGTTGGGCCTTTTCCTCCTGTGTGCAAAGAGGTCCACTGTCGTCACCATGTGTGGTTCTGTGACTGACTTTCATAATCCCTCAATAGCATTCAGCAGTGGGAAATGATTCTTGTAAAATAAATAGTACTTAGGATTGTGATCTAGCTCATCCTCCAAAGGAAAGCCAATGATTGATGAGAAAGGTAACACGTCTAACTATATAGACAGTAAGAACTTGCTATTTTGAATCGTTTAAATCTGGGTGGGTAAATTAGTGATAAGCATTTGTCCTGAAATATATTTTTTATATTTCATATTTTATATTATCAGTGTGCACTACGTAGATGAACAAATTTAGTTGGTAGGCAAAGATAATCTTCAGTCTGTCTTGGTCAAACTAAACAAAAATCCTAAAATTAGTAAAATCTAGTAACCTAGGAAATTTTAATGTGTTTTAAAGAGTTTACCTACCCACATGTAAGCATTCATTTAATAGCAATAATATGACTATTCCGTTTTGGAAAAGGTTTTACAACTGTATGTCAAATACTAAGGTATTTCCTTTCACTAAGAAAATACTCATTTGATTCTTTCATGACAGTTGTGAAAGTCTATTTTGTAATATTTTAATGAAGATATATCAATTGAGGAATGTCTCCCTGATTTCCTAGAAAGCATTAATTATAAATTTAAAGCATTAATCTCTATTTTGCATTTTCTCCAAAGAAAACGTATTGTTGAGAAAACAAACACTGTTGCCTTGTGACAGGTTATTTGTTTTTAAATAAGTGAACACAACGGAATAAAATATATGATCTGTAGTTGCTGAGGCTGAGTCACTTCCTGTTTCAATAACAAGAATGTCATCAGCTAACTCTAACCAGCACAGTTTGTCAATATGTATGTGGCTTTATTTGTACATGTTGCCAGAAAGTTCTTAGGGAAAATAGACTCATCATTCTAATACTAAAAAAGAAACTTTCAGTGAGCAGTTTTGGCTATGGCTGCTGCCTTGTTAATTATTTATGCTATAACAGATACTTTCATAGTAAAAGGGAGAGTTTATGCCTGGCAGCTTAAATGATGCTGTGATTTTGTCCAGGAAATTCATAATTTACTCAGGTCACTAACGCTCCAACACAAATGTTGTTTCCAAAAGATTGAGAGGTATGTTATATGTTATAGTGATAAAATGGAGAGAACTTAGGGAAAGAACATCAAAAGACTTGATTTTTTTTCCCCCTTGGCTTAGCCACTAAGTGACTATTTGATCTTGGACTTGAATTTCTACATCTGCAAAATTGATGGTATTGAATGACATGCTCTCTGTGCTTTGTTCCAGTGAAAAATTCTATGATTTTTTTTTCCCCTAAAACCATGAAATTGAATTGGCATTCTTTGCCTGGTTAGTGCCTGATGTTCCCTGGATTTAAAACTTGGTCCACCAGTTATTTCACTTGGCTAATTTTAAATGACTCATCAGTATGATTCATCACCATGCTGCCTTCAGAAAGAGATGGAATTGCCTTGGTGTTACCATTTTTGCAGATAGCTGAAGCTCAGCAGCTGAAGGATTCCAGAGAGTGCCCCAGGTCAGAAAAACTGGGAGAGATAATCCAAAAATATAAAAACATACCCAAAAGAGTTGAGGAGGAATAGAATATAGGCCTCTCGCCTGACCACTACTGAAACATTACCTTAAGCTTTCTCAGAAGTTCACTTGGTTTGGGTCAGACTGAGAGGAATTTCAGGGATCTTCCAGGTGTTCCCTCAAGGAAGTGGAAAGGGTGACTCATTAGGTGTGACATTTCCCTTATAGTCAGAATGAAACAACATCCTATCAAAGGAAAGAGGGATTTCCTGAAGCTGAAGGAGAACCCTAGACAAAAAACTGAGTGACAGTTTTACCTCAATTAAAAAAAAAATCTTGTTCCTTACTAGGATGCATATAGGCACTCACCAATTCTCTTTCAAAACCCTCGATAGAGAATTACATTATGACCATGTCACTCTCTCAAGCATATTTTAAAAATCCATCCACAGCCATCATTAAGTTGTAATAACTAACATCTTATTAGCATGCACCACAATTCTACATAAGTGTCTAATCTGGTGATGGCATTCTATAATTGCTAAGTAAATATTTGCTCTCAGTTATACAGGATGAATAAAGTGGACATGACCTTGTTCCTATCATTGACAGCCCAAGTTTGCTTTCTGTATGAGTAGTACATGAGTATAGCTGAATCAGACAAAATCTTCGGAGCCAGCCTAATTTCGCATCATGGGCTATGTGTACCTGTAGAACCACACTGCTGTATTGTTAGTGCACTTCAACCTTGGACTCAGTTATAGAAACATTGTTTAAGATAATTCTGCTATGTCATTGCTGGAAACCATGTTAAAACCCTGTTTTCTACTAAGGCCTGAAGCTTCTTGGGGGGCAGCTATTGGTAAAAGTATCACCCTCTGGAGATGGGCCCACAACCTGGTAAGGGGCCATGGGTTCAGGACCCAATTAGGTACAGTCTAAGGATTTGGGTTAATTTCAGCCTTTCAGTCGGTTCAGGAATGAATGACCTTCCCTAGCATTTAAGAGTAATTTTGACCCTGGTCCCATGACAAACATAATACATATATATTACTTCTGAATTGTTTTGGCTTAAGACTTTGTGGACTAGGGATCAACTGGGGCTGATAATTGCTTGCTTCAGCTCAAATCAGACCAACAATTCAGGGTCATGTAACAGTCTCCAACCATTCCTGCCACCTCCAGGCCTTCTCCCTGCCAATTCATTCTGTATATCAGGAGAGCAATCTTCATACACTAACTTTAGAGCTGTCTGCATGTTACTTTCACTTCCCATTTCAAGATTTCAAAATCCCTCAAAGCTGAATCCCTTAGTTTGGAACTGAAGTTGTAAGCCTTTTAGTTTCCAAGCCCCTCTACATCCTTACTTAACACTGCTTCTCTATAAATCACCCTTAACTCCAGCCAAACTAGTCTGCTTCCCATCTGAGAACGTGTTAAACAACTACAGATTCATTTAGTATATTTCTTTTATGAATTATCCTTCCCTGCTCTCTGTTTATCTAAGGTCTTTGACAATCATATTATAACTTATATTTTTAGATACCTAACTGTCATCAATTACAATCCAAAGCCCTTAGCCATGTCTTAGACAGCCGTACCTCTAAGTCCCGACACATTCATAGAAGATCAGTAAAATGGTAGAAAGAGCTTTCTAGGCCTGTGACCTTGGGCAAGTCTTACTCTCTAAGCCTCGATTTTCTCACTTGTAGAATGGGAACACTAAAATCTATCTCATAAAATTATTTTGAGTTTTAAAGGAGTTAATACATGTAATAAGCCTAGGATGATGGCTAACATATAAAGATGCTCAGTTTTTCTGCTACCAACTCTTACAGATCATTCTAGGAGTTAACGGATTAGTTTTCTTTGGAAGACTGCTAAGAAAAATGGTTCTGCGCTGGGTACTATGATTAGTATTTCAAATTTGGGATTTTGAACTTGTTTGTTCAACAGCCAACTCGTTTCTGGGCATCAAATCCACTGTTTCACTCACTAGTGACAGACCAAAATAAAAGATCCTGGCAAATGATTAGCAGCAGTTCTTGCTGCTGTGGTTATAAACTCTGTTACTATTTTTGGGCCAGTATTGTTAAATCTGGATTTAGTTTTTCTTTGCTGTCTATTTTGGCATTGACTTACTCTGAAAGGGTCAGGCTCTCACACTGAGTTTTACGGCCAGTGGCTTGTTGATGATCTTTGTTCCAAGTTTAGTTAATGAGAGGATGTCACCAATGGAAAAAATAAGTGATAGGAGAATAAGGAAATTATCTTCCATTTATAATCTTTTAAAAAATATGCTTTTAAATAAAAGATGTCTTGGAAAGTTCTTTTTGTTTGCTTTTTATTCCTAAAGTTAAAGGAAATCAGATTTACCTAGTAATATGAATTTACTCATATTTACTCATATTACTTAGTAATATGAATAAAATATAGAGGAAGAGAGTAAAGGACATGCTATATAGTCAATATATGTGTGTACTTATATGTATCTATACATACATGAATCTACACACATATGTAAAATTCTTCATTTACTTGTCCATTTTCTGAATGGGATAGTCCTTTGAATCCTCAGGGAAGAATCTCTTCCTGAACTTATTAAGGAAGTCTGAATACAGTGGAACCACAATGCAAATTTCAGTGATTAAATTCTTATAAGTGTTTATGGTTTATTTTAGGCAACTCAGTTCCCTGTTTCTGAAATTCATTACCATTAGGAGTAGACATCTATTACCCTTTTATAGAACTGGAAGACGTTACTGTTGTGTTTACATTTCTTCTTTATCAAACTACATCAATAGTGTGAACTTCACAAAACTAATATTTTGTTCTTTTTCATTGAAGAGTTTTTTGTGCGGCCCCAGAGATCTTATATGTCGTGTGTCCCTAAGAACTTTAGCATATGATTATATGACTTATGAGGGACTGACACAGTGAGCTCTTGGCTGTTCTTAATGCACACTTGACACCACATGCCAGACTGCAAGATTAACTTTATACTTACAATGGTAAGTGTTTAAAGTGGCCCTAATGCATTCATCCCAGTGCCAGATGTCCCAAAAGCCAACCGAAAAGAATGACGTCTTATAGGAGCAACTCTTCCATGTGGAATTGGAAACAGTCTAGAGATAATGTAGGAATTAGTCTGGAAGCTGATGCATGTAAAAACTGAAGCAGTTTGTATCACTATCAAACTTAGTCATCTCTCCATGTAATACTTAACTGAGCTTACAGGCAATACTAAGACTCATAGGTAAAACAACCTTTGGTATCCAACTCCTGACTTTCAGCTCAGAGAACAGTTAGTTCCCAGTAAAAGGGAGTGGGAAGTTGATGTCATTGAAAAGATATTGCCTTGCTTTGAAATCAGTAAACGAGTTCAAAGTTCTCCAGTACACACACTGCAGAAGAATGTCTCTCTGAACAGTTATGGGCAGCTTTTTGATAAACATATGTTCAAAGAAAACATGTATGTACTTTCTATTGGAGAAAGGAATGCAGTTTTTTATATGTACATTAAAATTCTATTTTCACTTACAACTTTCTCAGAAGATATTAAGAGTAAGGATTTCAAAACTAACTCTAGGTCAAGAGTGAATTATTTCAACAGCCTCTCGAAGATGGTTTATAATTTTGAGCCATATATGGGTGAAAGTAATGATTTCAACAGGAGGGGAAAAAAGGAAAACTTTTTGCACACAATAGAAAAACGCTTAAACTTGCATATGTGAAAGAGTTCAAATCCCCAAGCCTTGCTGAATGAAACTCCAGGTAATTTTTAAAATTTGTTTTCATAAAATGTATCTGAAATGCTTTACTAACTTTCAGGACTAAATCAGAAAGCATTGTTTCCACTAATTAATATTTAACATTTAGCATTTTACTTCTGTATGTGTTCTTTTCATAGCTAAAGATGAATAGAAATTTGATTGAATTTTAGCGATAATCTTAATAGCATTATTCTACATTTACTCCTTAAAGCAATTTCTTATTTGCAAATTGCTCTTGCATTCCTTTTAGCTAGTTACATAACTTTCTTTGCTCAAATAGTAAAAATAAATTCTTACAATATAAAATGTTTTGACTCTTTCAGAGTAAACACAAATATGTCAATAAATGCATAGAAAATTATTTCATTTTAATAGAGGCAGATCAAAGTCTAGTTATTAAATAACTTTTGATGGTAATTCTACCATACTGCATACTGTTTTCCTCATAAAACCGTGAGTCAGCATTGAAACGAAGTTCTAAAATATGGCATTTCCTGTCATTCTATCAGTTGTCTTAATAATCTAAATTCTATCAGTTGACACTCTGGACAGCCAGGTCAAGGGCTTGTTAGCATCTGTGAAAGGGCTCCAAACTGTGGTGTTTTGAAGGATCTTACAAGGGTCCCTAATATTTAATGGTCACCTTAAAAGTCACATGGATTTCAAAAGAGCATTCCATTGTGGATGAGCAGCCAAGAGAAACAAACCTCAAGCAAATGTCCTATGGATTAGAAACTGAAATTCTTGTTCAGAAAAACAGGAATGATGAGCAACAATGGAGGCATACCCCAATTCCAGTAAACTGAGAATGCAATCTGTGCACAGAAGAGTCCCTTAAGGGAGCGATTATTATTATCACTATTAAGAAGTATAAGAAATTCTCTCTAAAGTGCTAACGTGTTCATGTTCAGTTTACAGATGGCTAATTTGCAGAAACTGGGGAAGAACATTAAAGCTATAAAACGCAAACATCCTGTGAGCTAGGATTTTACCCTGAGAATGTGATGTGCACATTTCTGGACTGTATTTACTATAAATTTTAGGCAAAGCAATACATCAGTGGTCACTCAGCTGTTGTCCCTTGGTCATCAGTTGTGTTATAATGTCAAAAATCATGTGTGTGTCTATTTGGAGACACCCATGTGGAAGACAGAGGGGTGGACTTTGAGTAATGAAGGGCAAGTTTCCTAACTCAGCTAAACACCCCGGCTCTTAGATGAACTTCCACTCACCTATAATGTGAAAAGGCAAGTCCTCCCTGAAATCTGCCATGGTAGAGATAGTATATATTGCTTCAAATCCCTCAAAAATGGTGGACTGGTACACATTATAGTAAATAGTTGTGGAAATTAGTTTTTAAAAAAATCCCTTTTCCCATAAATCTGAAACTTATTGGTGAAAGAACTGGCATTTCTTTCCATTTTTCAAAGTCCTACAGACTTGAAATCTTCATTGATAGAACAGGCCCAGTGTTGATACATGGCTCAAAGATGGACTCACCTGGACATCTTTTACTGAGAAGTTTTGCTGGGCCTCCTGCTATTTGGCCTCCTGACTTAGCTTCTCCTCCCCTAATTAGGCAGAGCACTGCAGAAATTCTCCATATTCATTATTTTTAGATGATGATTATGGCAAATTCATAATCACTCAAAATCCAATGTGCTGGATTGTTTTTCTTTTCAGTAGCCATTCACCATCCTTCTTGGATTAGTGAAAAATAAGGACCCCCCACCCCCACCCCAAGAAGATATCTATCTCCTACCACCATGTTTTATAATTCATAAACAACCACACTGGAAATAAAAATGTGTTTGTGTGTAAGAGACTGAGGAGAATAAGCTGTGCTGCAGAGTCCTTAACTACACACATGCCTATTTTTTTCAGTTTGTGGTTTTGACTTCTCTTTCAAAAGCCTGTTGAGGGAAACTCAGTAGAGCTGCTTTCCATGAAACCCACCAATCTGTTATTCTTTTCTTTCAGCTCTCTAAGCCCAAGAAAGAGCGCAAATAAGAATAATAGCAATAAAATGAGTTCTATTTTTATTTTAAATGTAACCACACCCATTCACTCAGATTCTTACACATTGGCTTTCTGAACTGGCTTCAAGTCTACCCTGGCCTGTTTCTCAGTAGGGTGGGAATGTCCAGAATACTAGTCTTAGGTTGTCGTAGATAATCTCCTGGAGGAATAATATACTCAGTTATAGTCCAGGATTGGCTCTATGGCCCATTTTTCTTGGTTTCTGTGTTTTCTGGAAAAGATTAAAATTCACTTACCTTCTTAAAAATATCTGAGGTTCAGGCAGTCTAAAGTTTAAAGATGCCATAATAAAGCACTATATAAATATCTAATAAGTGCTGCAATAAATATCCCTGTAGCTGAAAGGAAGAATTCTAGGCTTAGCAATGCTGGATCAGAGGATATAATCATTTGTAAGATTTTAGATAAATATTTATCAAATGATGTTCTCGAAAAGTTACACCAATTTGCATTCAGGTCAGCAGTGTTTTGGAGTGGACATATAATATTAATTTTAGAAATCTGCCAGCATTTGATGATGAGCAAGTATTTGTTCCAAGTTTTAAACAATTGAATGAATACACACCACAGTGTACATCAAAACCATGCTTTCTTTGGACTTCAAAGACTTTCCCATCTTGCCTATTATTGTTCCCACTTTATATATGAGTGAAACCAAGGCTTAGAGAAGTTAAATACATCTCTGCCTAATCACACAGCTATTAAATTTCAAAGCCAGAATTTGTAATTAAGATGGAAGGCTTTCCAAGCCCATGATCTCGTCTTCTATACCATATTGTCTCTTGTCTCTGATGCTTTCTATTATGTATTTAATTGTACCCCTCCCCCCCAAAAAAAAGACCATTCAAGCCCTAATCTCTGGTCCTGTAAATGTGAACATATTTGTAGGTAGGATCTTTGAAGGTGTTATTAGATAAGATGAGAGCAAACTGGATTAGGGTAAGCCCTAACCCAATATGACTGATATGTCGTATTTGGGGAGGAAATATGGGCAGAGATCCAGACGTTGGATGCAGAGACAGAGAAAGATGGCCATGTGACAGAGGCAGATGGGGTTATCCAATGTGGTCAAGCCACGCCAGAACCCTACAGACTTCAGAGGAAGAAGGACCCTGCTGGAACCTTGATTTTGGTCTTCTAGCCTCCAGAACTGTGACGTAATAAATTCCTGTTGTTTAAAACCAACTAGTCTGTGGTGCTTTGTTACAGCAGCTTTGGCAAACTAAGACACTTTCCTTCCCTCCATGACACAACATAGGCTATTTGCTGCCCCGTAAGTAATTTAATCTTGTTAGACAGATTCATTTGCACACTTGAAAAAAACTATAATAGATTCATTTTTAGTGCATAGAATGCTAAAGAATTCTGAATGCAAACTCTTCAGTGCTTCAGAGGTAGAAGTTAAACCCATAAAATATTTCTTGATGTGATTTTTCTGTGTAACATTTTTCTTAGGTATACTAGAATATACCATGATAAGTTCTTTATAAATAATTCTTTTCTCTAGCTGTGAAATAATCATGTCTTCATTTCCAAGCTGCTATGACAACTAAGGTAGCTTAACAACAGGAACTTATTGGCTCACAGAGGCTGTAAGGCTTGCTTGCTTCTAGGGTTGGTAGCATTCTTACTGGCTGGCAATCCTTGGGTTCCTTGACTTTTCTGTTATCTGGCAATGTCCTCTCCTTTCTCTTCCAGGTACTGCTGGCTTCCAGCCTCTGGCTCCTCTCCATGACTTTTTCTTTATAAGGCCTCCAGGAATAGAATTAAGACCCGTCCTGATTCAGTTGGTCACCCTTTAACTAAAAAGAACATCTTCAAAAGGTCCTATTTACAGTGGATTCACACCCATAGGAATGTGAGTGAAGACTAAGAACTTGTTTTTTCTGGGGTACATAACTCAATCTGCCACAAGTCACACGTACAACAAATGAATAGAAGTGTTTCCTTTTTTGTTACTTTGGGGTTTTCTTGCTAAGAAAAAGTACAGAGCAAAAAAATCTATTAGTTTATTTTTTAAATACCAACTTCCTTGCTTTGGTGCAGTGTTAGTCACAGGATAAAGAGGCACATCTGTGTAAGTTACATGAGCATCTGTTAGCTAACACACTCAGACAATTTGAGTGACTTGGTGTCATCACACCTTCTAAAGGAGGCAGCCCCAAACTGTAGTAGTTGAGACAAAAAGGAAAATCCACCTTCCAAAAGATCACTTTGACACTGATGCTACATGACTTGTGGTTGTAGAATTAAAACCCAGGTTACATTGATACTTTCTAGGAATAACACTTAAGCTGTTTTCCCAATTTCCAAGTCTCTCAAAAAGAGACCCCAGGAAACTGGATGTTACCAGAGGGACTTGGCATCTCGGACAATCTAAGGGAATTGAATGCATTTGCTGTCCTCCTGTGTTCTCTTCTATACTTATGATGCTAGGGTGTGGTAGTTCCTGCTGCTGTGTGACAGGTTACCCCAGATTTAGCAACTTAAAACAGCCATTTCATTTTGCTCATGCTTTGGTGGGTCAGGAATTTGGGAGAGGTTCAAGTGTGCAGTTCTTCCTTGGGGTATCCCCTGTAATTGCTGTCATCTGAAGGGTCGATGGGCTGGATGTTCAAGATAACTCAGTCCCGTAGCTGGCAGTTAATGGTGTCTGTTGGCTGGGAGCTCACCTGCAGCTGTCAACTAAAGCACTACACGTGACCTCCCTAGAATGGCAGGCTCAGGCTGGGGGCTTCCTGCAGTCCAGTCTTCTAGAGCAAGCATCTCAAGCAAACCATGCCAGGGTTACACGGCATTTTCTGACCCAGTTTCAGAGGTCACGTAGTCACGTCCCACATAATCTGTTGGTTGAAGCATTCACACACTCACTCAAAGGGGAAAGGACATAGACCCCCACCTTGAAAGGGAAAAGGGTCAAAGAATTTAGTGCTGTTTTTTTTTTAAAAAAAACTGCCACCATCAATACTGTATTATTCATTTCTTAAATTAGATGGTATTTTTTTGAGTGATTAAGTTGACATTAGGGTGCTGACCTGTGTGCTGAATCAGCCTGCTTATATATAATTAATTGGGTGTGACACTTGCAGGAATTCTACTCAAAGAATAAAAAGACATTCATATTATACTTGATTACAAAATACTTGAAAGCAGATTATCTCAACTGAATTTCACTCCAACTCAGGTTTGTGTATAGAGCACAATTTAAATTTCCAATTTAACAAAAATCGAAGCTTAGATAGTTAAAGGACTTGCCCAATGTTGCACAGTGTCTGGTCTCCCTCTGCTATAAACTCCCTTTCAATTCTACTAAGCTGAATTCTTTGTCCATTTTTGAGGAAATTTTTGTCAAATGCTTGACCTGATCAGCCTGTGCAAGAACTTAAATAATCAGATACTGCAAACAAGAATTCAAATAATCAGATACTGTTATTACAGGCAGTGAGAACCATCCGCTCAGATCTATCTCTTTAGTATGTGTTGCATCTTGATGTCACAGACATATCAAGTTGGGAGTCAGTATTTTTCAATTACAATTAAATATAATTTAAAGCAATTCTTGAGCACCTAATATGTGTTAGTCATGGTGCTTTTTTATTTTTGCGTAGGATGTTTCTGACTGCAAAATGAGTGGCTCTTTCCTTAGAGTGTTTTGATAGTAGTTTTGATGGGATAAAACATCAAAGTACGATTTGCCAGCCCTGTGTTTTCTTATGCATCAACTTACAGAGTTTTACTCCTGAAGGCTCATTCTTTGTCCGGCTCCATACTTGAGTATTAAAGATGGCATGAAACACAAGGTAACTGATTCTTGCTCTTTGTCCTCTCTGACACAAAGAAGGAAGAAACTTGCCAGTCTTAATTTTACCAGCACATTGTGTTTTCTCTGATATTTTCTTTGAGAAGAAAATGTCTGTATCTCTCTGAAAAAATCCTATTCTTAAGGAAGCACATAAGAAAAACAACAGAGCTAAAGTAAGCCAGAGGAAAGATGCAGTTTGGGCAAAATTCTGACCTAGAAGGGTTCATTTATATTTGTACTAAGCACAGTCCCACACTCAATCCAAGTCTTGTAACCAATGTTTGCCGAGTTCTCGAGACCACTGTAACATTACTTTCCATTCTGGAGACACCCCCCTTCCTGGGACAGGAATGAGAGTAAAGCCAGCAGTGTTATTCTACCCTTAACCAACTAGGAATTTGGTACTTAACACTCAGAAGATTTCCTTAATTACCATACCCAATTGCCTGTGATCTCAAGGTTTCAAAAAGAAAAAAAACAACACTCCTCACCCTTCTGTAAACATAGCACAATGTAGCCAATTTTCCACTGTTTATCAAAAGAATCCAGATTCATACATGACAATTTCGGTTGGTTGGGAAAATAGCCACCTATCCCCCATTTCGAATCACACTTACATGATAACAGGAACATACCACTTTTTATTCTAAAAAATGCCTACATAGGAGTATTACTAGAATATAACACACCTTCTTGTCTTGTATAATTGCTTACTAACTTTTTCACAATAAGTACCAACATTCCCGCTGGAGTTGAGAGTGTTTTTAAGCACATGTATATCCAGGGTAAATATACTCTATGAACCCTCACAATAACCAACAAAATACGAAATACCCATCCTGGGGAGTCCTGCTACATTCTCTAATAGAGTGGCAAGATATTCCGGAGTACATAGGCAGTGCCTAATAAAAGAAGACAGACCAATATGCCAAGCCTTCAATATCAATGCTTGTACTTATGAACCTTATTCTTATAAAATTGAAACTTAGCCTAATAATATCTATTGCTTAAGAATTACTTCCTGAAAATCTCCTTGCTACTCAAGTGTGGCCTCTCTCTAAACCAAACTCAGCAAATAAACTCACTACCTTCCCCTTGCATGGAGCATGACTCCCAGGAATGAGCTTCCCCTGCACCGAGGGATTAATACCAAATGCCTACCAGTGATGTATTTGGAAACATTAAATACAGAAGAGTTTTATGGCTAAGAAATTTCAAAGTGAGTTGGAAAATCATTCAAGAGATTACATTTATGAACATCCCAGGCAGATCTCACTAATTGCCACAGTCAACAATGCTTTAAACAAGGATGCTCCCGAGGGCTCTAGAGACGTCCAAACACCATAGCCAAGGCTTGGAAGGTGTGATAACCTATTTCCCCAATGTAACAGAGTTAGACTCATTTATGATTTCTCTACAGACGAGTCTTCTACCCTGTTTATTTGAACCTATAATTAGCACTATACCCATTAAATATGTGTCCCAGAAGCTTAAGTCTTCGGTCTGTTCATATGTTGATTGATCCCTGAATCTCAGCAGAGTTGCAGCCAATACCTACTTTCCAGATCATCAGACTCACCCAGGACAACTAACAAAAGGATGATGATGGACAACCCCCATCCCCAAAAACAAAGAGTACCTTAGTTAGTAGCAATCCTTCAATATTTGTTCATCAATTGTAAACAAACGTACCACATTAATGTGAGATGTTATTAACAGGAGAAAATGTGAGCAGGAAAGTGGGGTGGTATATGGAAATCCCCTATCCTTTCAATGTAAAGTTTCTGTAATCTAAAACATCTTTAAAAAAACAAACAACTGCTGGTTCCCCTGAAAAAAATAACAACAAAAGTCAGAACAAAAACATTATGTTAGCATCCATAATTACAGTATTTGAATGTATTGTTGGAGAATGTATAAAAGTTAATCATGAGAAAAACGTCATTTTATCACCCCACCCCCACCCTGCCCCGAGATGGCTCACTGGTCTGTTTGCTTGTTGTTTTTTTTGTTTTGTTTTTATTTAATATTTTAAAAGATGTTTAGATTACATAAATGTTACACACAAATTACAGGGATTCCCATGTTCCCCACCTCCCACACCTCCCACAACCTCCCACATAAACATCCTTCATTAGTGTGGCACATCACCTGCCATGGCTATACACGTCCTGGGGCTTTGACCCTAGGCATGGATTGCTCGCTGTTTTTGCTCATTGTCTGCTCGTTGTTTTCTTGCTCATTGTCTGTTCATTGTCTGCCAGCTTATTTATCTAAGATGTATCTTTAAATATATATTTTGAACAGGTTGCTCACAGTGGCATTTAAGATAATATACATTTCAAGGGAAATCATGACAACATTTCACAGGATATGGATTTCTTATATTGGCTCAGGAGCTACAGAGAACATAGACCCAAACTGGCCCCCAGTGGACACTTGCCTATGGTAAAATCAAATCAGAATAATCAGTTCTTCAGCTGAAAATCCAGTTCCTTATGGTTACCCAGTTACGTGGTCTTTCTCTCATAAAAAAAATTTAAACAATTAAAAAAACACTTCTTTTCTGCCATAAGATTAATTTTGTAGGCATGGCTCAAGTATTCATTGTTATTTTATGTGGGAATAGTACATATCAAAATTTCTGAATAACATCAGTTGAAATGGACTGTGTTGGAAAGCCCCTATTTTTCCAGAGTTCTAAGGTTATTAGAATCTCTATATCTAACATTCAAGGAGAGAAAGTGACTGTGCCATTTTGCTGAGAGAGAAACTAGAATGGTGCAAAATAGGTGAAGTTTGCACTGAACTTCAGCAGAATTGGCAAGCTACCAGACAACCTACTACACACGGAGGTTATAGACATCGAAGTGGAGAAGCCACTGAATCCTTTAAATTGTGGCATCGTCTCTGCCTCCTTTACCCCAGAATTGCCAATGATATCCCTCTAACCCTGAGTATATCAGAATGAGTCTTGCAGATTTGTACTTAGAAGTGGGATTGGATTATGTGAGTCAAGGGCTTTCACCCTTTTTATTCCAACACTCCTAAATGATGTGAAAATGTCCCATCATAACTGACTCACTGTAGAAGCTTTCATTGCTGCCCACTGCCTCCATGATTAAATGCCAGGCCTTGAGCATGACAAAACCATTGCCTCTTACACTTCCCCCATTCCAGATTGAACTTTCTTGGGTGTCATTTTGTGTGAACAAGCAAAAAGAGCAATAATCATGAAAATATTTACGGAAGGTTTTCTAAGTCCCAGGAACTGCCGTTCAGAAAGCATTTTGCATGCATCACATCGTTTAATCACCGCACTAAACATATGAATTGGCTATTATTATTATTATTTTTTGGCTATTATTTTTAAATCAAATTTATTGAAGTCTAATTTACATAAACTAAAATGCACTTATTTTAAGGGTACAGTTTAATGAATTTTTTTTAAATTTATTTTTTATTGTGAGTAAAAATAAAAATTTTCACAATACATACCAATATTTGTAAAATGATATATAAATGTGTATGCATATATGTTCATTTGCTTACAAAAATGTTATTTATATATATATATAAATATATTTTAAGAGGTGCTTAGATTACCTAAAATATTACACGGAACCCACTGGGATTCCCATGTTGCCCACCTCCCACACCTCCCACCACACCCCACACAAGTGTGGCCCACCACCCTCAATGGACTTACACATCCTGGGGCCTTGCCACCAACCATAGACCACAGTTCACATCGTAGACCACACACTCTCCCACACAGTTCTGAGTGGTGTGTGCTGATTTAAAACGGCCTACATCCGTTGCCACAATGGGACTCAGGACAACCTCCAAATCCCAAAGAAGCCCCTGTATTTCAACTGCTCGTCCCCTCCCTGCCCCAAAAGTGTCAAGTGGCCACTGGCTCCACCTCATTGTTATAATTTCTTCCATTGCTAGAATACTAAAATGCACTTATTTTAAGGGTACAGTTTAATGAATTTTGACAAATGTGTATATGTCTGTGTAACCATACCCGAATCAATATGGAACATTTCTTCATGTCACTTTGCAGCCAGTCCTCTTCATCTCCTGCTCCAAAGAAACACTGAGGGGATTTCTGCCACTAAAAATTACTTTTGCCTGCTCTGGAACTTCATAAAATGAAACCAAGCAGGGTGTCTCTTTTGTTTCTGGCTTCTTTTGCTCAGGATGTTTTAATAAAATTCAAAATCCATTCATGATGGAAGAAAACAAACAAAAAATCTACCATACTAGAAATTGGAAAAAACTCCCAATTTAGCTTGCTAAAAACTCAATGTATCATCTTCTAGCAATCATTACATGAATGGTGAAATAGTACAAGTATAACACTTAAGGTCAGAAATAAGAGTATAAAATTTAACCATATAATAGTAACTGAAAAGCACATGTTTCAGATCATATATAACTTCATACCCTTTTATGAAGCTTAAAGAAAGCCTAAAATTTAAAAATACAGTTTTTAGAAACATATATATATATATAAAATAATATAATATATATGTAATGAAACTATATCAAAATCAAAGTAAGAAAATGGATACAGGATTCAACCTGGGTTTATCTATGGTGGAAGCAGGTGAGTGGACTAGATTGGAAGTAGGTACTATTTTTATTCTCATTTTACACTGAGGAAATGGAATCACAATTAGGTAAAGTAATATGCTGGTAATGAGGGCAAATCAAGATAGTCAAATAAGCATCAAAGATAATAAAATAAATTCTTATGTAGAAATCTAATGTGCGTATGTGCATGTGTGTCTTTACATGTGTGCACTTACACTGCTACACACTCAAACACACATACCCACTCATATGGAATAAAGCAGGGCTCCTCTAATTGAAGCTGTGAGTAACTATTAAAAGAAACCGGATATTCTTAGTTAGCAAAAATTAGGTTCCTGAACTGGGGGTCATTATATAAATCATGGGCTACACAATTGGAGGCAGAAAAAAAGAGAAGCCCAGACTTAACAAAAGAGATAGCATGGACTCTGAAAGAGGGAAGCTGCCGTAGTTCTTGTTAGTTTTTCAGTTCCTGGGTCTAATCTCTCATGAGGCTGGAAGCACTTCCCGCCTTTAATTCTCTCTCTTCAGAATGGCTTCTGAATTCTGGCCATAAGCATCTGAGTTAGCCTCTCCTGGAAACTGCAAGAAGAACGCAGCATCTTAAGATAAAGTGGTGGCCTGTGCTCTACAGCTCATTCACTTGGGTTGCCAGCTAAAAAAAAGAGTGCTTACCTATATTTAAATTATAAGGCAATTGTTTAACTTGTATTAAGTACTAAAGCTCAAAATCACTTTTGCCCAGCTTGTTACTTCTTTCTCTGAGTTCATAAAGCTGTGCTTTGAAGCACTGTTCCCCAGTATCTGGCTCTCTTACCTTTTACTGTGATATAGTCAAGTTTTAAAGTTAATATCAGATAAGGATAATTGTGATTGGACTTGGGGTATCTCAGCAGCAAAGGTAGTCTTTAAACATACATGATCATAAAGATAAACAGTTTTCTCAAATCTGTATCATTGTGATTAATAGTACTTCCTAGTGTACCATCAACAAGCTGCACGTTCGATAGAGATCAGCCAATTACGAAGTAATAATTTATACTACTAAAATCTTTCTCATAATCTTCCATTAAGCCTTTGCACATTACAGATTGTATTCAAGAAGTACAACCCTGATGGTCCAGGTAACTTTCTATATATTGAACTTCAAAAATATGAAGTAAATGTTTTTAAGGAGTAATAATTAGTTATAGAATTTATATACTATTTTATTTTATTTTTTTAATTTTACATTTAAGGAAGTTTAAGATTACAAAAAAGTTACATCGAAAGTATAGGGGAAAAATAAAAAAATAAAAGTAAAAGAAAGTCTAGGGAAAAGAAAAAGATAAAACAAAACAAAACAAACAAACGAAAAGAAAGTATAGGGGATTCCCATATTCCCCACCCCTCCCCCTCTGACATTTTCCCTTATTAATAATATCTAACATTGGTGTGATACATTTGTTACAACTGATGAACAAATATTGAAGTATTGCTACTAACCATGGTCTATAGTTTACATTATGGTTTCCACAGCCCTCTGGAGCACCCCTGTTTGAGGCTTTGTTTATTGTGGCAGTTAGTGAGAGCCACCTGAGACGTGCATAAGCATAACCTCTAGAATGATCTCCCAACTCACTTTGAAATATCTTAGCTGTAAAACTCTTTTGTATTTAATGTTTCCCCCTTTTGATCAAGGTCTTTTTCCAAATGTATTGCTGGTTGGCACTTGATATTAATCCCTCAGTGCCAGGGAGGCTCATCCTTGGGAGTCATGCCCCATGCCAGGGGGAAGGTAGTGAGTTTATTTGCTGAATTTGGTTAAGAGAGAAGCCACACTTGAGCAGCAAAGAGGTTTTCAGGAGGTAACTCTTAAGCAATAGATATTATTAGGCTAAGTTTCAATTTTAGAAGAATAAGATTCATAAATGCAAGCATTAAATATCGAGGACTTGGCATGTTGGTCTGTTTTCTTTTATTGGGCACTGCCTATGTACTCTAGAGAGTCTTGCCACTATATTAGAAAATGGAGCAAGACCACCCAGGATGGGAATTTAATACTTTGTTGGTTATTGTGTGGGTCTCCACCCACTGAGATAACACCCTGTGACCACATGAACACATTCATGTTCCATAGAGACATGCCCCAGGTACACTCTTCCTCACACATCCCCCCAATACTGACACCGTGCACCAGTGACCCTCCCCTGCCATAGTTGCCCAAAGAATATTCCCACAATTATATTCTCAGCCACAGTCCTCTATCCACCCAGCATTCACCTGTTCTTTCCTCCAACCCTGCCCCCAGCTCCATGGATAGCTGAAATCAACCCCCAACCCATTCACACTCACACTCTAGCACCATTGACCCCACTTATATCACTGCACCACTATCACCACTGTCCACTGCCAAACCACCCCTATCCACCTTATCATAGATTCTGCCCAGATTGAGCATTGGCCCACCACTCTCTATTCCCTTTCTATCTCCTGGTAACCTATCTTTGAGACTTTACCTCGGTGAGTTTGCTCAATATCCTTAGTTTATATCAGTGATATCATGCAATATTTGTCCTTTAGTGACTGGCTTACTTTACTCAACATAAAGTCTTTGAGATTCATCCATGTTGTCATATGTGTCAATACTTCATTCTGCTGATGCAAAATACCAGAAATCTGTTGGCTCTTCTAAACGATATTTATTTGGGGTAGAAGCTTACAGTTACTAGGCCATAAAGCATAAGTTACTTCCCTCACCAAAGTCTATTGCCGTGTGTTGGAGCAAGATGACTGCCAACATCTGCCAGGGTTCAGGCTTCCTGGGTTCCTCTCTTACCAGGGCTCATTTCTCTGTTTCTGAGCTCTGTTTCGGGCTCAGCACCTCTGTTTCTCCACAAGGTCAGCTGTAGACTATCAGGTGAATGGCTCTCTCTCTCTCTCCCTGGGGCTTCTGCCGTGTCTAAGAGCCATCTCTATTTCTCTGTGCTCTTCTCCTGTGTGTTCACTTCCCAGGCCCCAGTTCAAAACTCAGCATCAGAACTCCAAATCTGTCCTTTGCCATGTCTTTTATCTGTGAGTCCCCACCCACCAAGGGGCAGAGACTCAACACCCTACTGATGTGGCCCAATCAAAGCCTCAATCACAATTTAATCATACCCAGAGGAACAGACCAGTTTACAAACATAATCCAATATCTATTTTTGGAATTCATAAATAATACCAAACTGCTACATGTATATACCACATTTTGTTTATCCATTTATCCATTGATGGACACTTGGGTTGCTTCCGTCTCTTGGCAATTGTGAATAATGTAGTGATGAGCATTGGTTTGCTTATATCTGTTCATATCCCTGCTTTCAATTCTTCTGGGTATATTCCTTGTATTAAGATTGCCGGATCATATGGCAATTCTATAGTCAGCTTCCTGAAGAACCATCAAACCATCCTCCACAATGGCTGCACCATTCTACCTCCCCACCAGCAGTGGATGTGTTCCCTTTCATTCAAATCCTCTCCAACACTTGAAATTTTCTGTTTTTATAATAGCAGCCAGCCTAATAGGTATAAGATGATATCTCATTGCAGTTTTTATTTGCATTTCCCGAATAGCTGGTGATGTTCAGCACCTTTTGAAAGTACTTTTTAGCCATTTGTATTTCCTCTTTGGAAAAGTGTCTATTTGAATCTCTTGTCCATTTTTTAAATGAGTTGTTTGTATTTATTTTGTAAATTAAAACGAGATGTAAGGTTTCTTTATATATGCTGGATATTAGACCCTTATCAGATAAGTGGTTCCCAAATACTTTCTTTCATTGAGTAGGCTGTCTTTTCACATTTTTGACAAACTCTTTCGAAGCACAAACTTTTTTTATTTTTGAGGAGTTTCCATTTATCTATTTTTTCTTTCATTGCTTATGCTTTGGGTATAAAGTTTATGAAACTATTTCCTACTACAACATCTCGTAAATGCTTCCCTACATTATTTTCTAAGTGGTTTATGGACTTGGCTCTTATATTTATGTCTGTGATCCACCTTAAGTTAATTTTTATATAGGGCATGAGATGGTGATCCACTTTCATTCTTTTGGATATGGATATCCACTTCTCCAAGCACCATTTGTTGAAAAGACTATTCTGTTCCCTTTGAGTGGGCTTAGTGGCCTTGTCAAATATCATTGGTCATATATGTGTGGGTCTATATCTGAACTCTCAGTTTGGTTCCATTGGTCAGTATGTCTATCCTTGTGCCAAAATGTTTTAATAATCCAAAGTTGGTTTCTAAGGATCATAATGAAATGTATATTCATACACAGAATCACAAGACACTCAGATCAGCCATACATTTAGTAATGCAGCAAATGAGTTGACCATCACCTGCAGATAAATCACTACAGTGTCTTTTATTCTAAAACATATTATTACCTTATAATATTTACAAGGATGGACAATTCTGGCATTTTGTGGTGTTTTAAACATCTTTGGTACTTTTCAAAACAAAAACTGCATTTATTTTGTGAATTACAATGAAAATGTCTAAGAATCATGCCCCTTCCTGCACAGTCTATGTAAAACATCTAGGGGTCAGCTTCTGAGGTCTGCCTTTCTGTTTCTAAAACTGGAGATATAAATTGCCCCTAAAAAAAAAGCTTGTCTTTCTCTGAGTGCATCAAGTTATCTCTGCCTCTCCTGCCTCTGGTGTGAAGTCATTTGAATTCCTTGATCACTTCTCTCTCTCGAGTAACAATTCTACATTTGGTCAATTAAAACAAGCATGTTTTGGTGCATATGAAAAATTTTGATACCTTGAATTGTACCCTTGTTAAGGCTTAATCATAGGAAAAATGTTAATCAATAATAGTATCATGTTGTTAGAAGCATATATCGTGTATTATTGGTTTTTGTTTGTTTGTTTGTTTTCTTTTCCTGGCACCTAAGTTTGGTCTTTCTCTTGGTTAACAAAACACCACCCTTTCTTTTACCTGGGCCTTTGGTTAAAGTGGAGGAATGCTGAGCATTTTAATTTTAGTCAGACTTGGACTCTTGAAAATTCAGCTATTCTTTTCTCCTCTTTATCAAACCTATGATGTAAGTACTATCAGCTACACTGATTAGATAGCTGGTCAAATGTACATAAGATCAAGTGAGAGCTACAGTCGTAAGATCCTCAAAAGAAAGAATGTCTAGATGAAAAGGAAGGTATCCTGATGACAGAAAAAAAAAAAGCTTCCATGTAATTGAAGGAGAAATTAAGTCATCATGGAGACTCTTAATAGATACTAAGAATTATCTTTTGTCTGTTATCCACTTTCCACTCATTCTAGCTTATTTTTAAAAGTCTTGACATCTTTGGCTTCTCAAAGAAAAAAAACTCTGTTCATCTTTTCAATATTGATTTTATTTTTCTGTGAAAATTATGACTTTGGAATGGTATCATTATTTTTCATTCATGATGTTTTCAAGGTACTTGTAAAATCTTTATCGCACTGATACTTGCAAGAGCAGTGCAGATGTTGAAGCAGAAATTAATATACCTGTGAAACAGAAGTGGGTACAGAGGCTCAGGGAAATTTAGTGACTTCCTTTGGTTAACTCGAGTGTTAAAGTGCAGAACTTAAATCTTAATCTATTGTATATGCCAATTCTCTTTTCTCTAATTGGCATTGCCTCATAGCACAAATATTTTTATAAATTTATTCTATTTATATTGTATTGTATATTATGGAAGAAAAGGTGATTTCTTTCCTTTAACATAGGGAATTTTAAAAATACTTTAAAAATGTATGTTTAACACATAGTTTCACACAGTGGTCTTTAATAACTTATAAATCTATCTAGTGGTCTTGGGACCTAAGGCACAATTTTGCCTTACTTAAATATTCTATATAAGAACAATATCCAAATAGTCATCTAGCGTATTTAGATTTTTTTTCTGTCAATTTTATAGGACACCATTACAATATTTGTAATTGTTCAGTTAAGGTGAGACATTTCAAGAAAGAGCCTGAAATACAACTTTCTAGGCCTCATCCCTTCTATTCCCAAGAATCTTTTCACTAGAACTTCCATCTCTGGGAAGACATTTTGGCTAAACAGTCAATCATTTTTCTTTCATGAATTTTTGCTTTGTTTACATACAACTTAAATATTTAATTTACATGACAATTATTCCATACATACAGAGGCTGAATCTTCTCTATGGTAGAATATTTAATTAAAAAGAAAATGTTGGGCTAATGTCATAGACTAATGTAGATATTGGTAAGCTATGAGATAATTTAAATATATCATATTATTGTGTATGTGTTGGCTAGTTGCTATTTCCATGTTTGTGTTTGATCCCCCAATCAACAGTAAATAAATTTGAGAATAGAACATCTGACTTTGAGTGTATCTTTATGTAGGATTGGATTTAAAGGATCACTCCCTGCTAGCAGAGCAGAGATTACGCCTGCTTCTTGGATGGTCTGACCAAAGCCCTAGAAACAGAATCGGGGGTGATTCTTCATGAAGTAATGAGGAGGCTGCTTTGGTTGGAGTACGTGATATCTGTTGCTTGGTGGTGAGATAAGGTTGCATAGCAATGAAACTAACACAGGATTATGAAAAACCTTGGAATTTAGACTGAGCAATTTGACTTTAGCAGACATTTAACCTCTGGCCACATTAAAAAAATTCAATTTACCTTAAATTAAGTGTTTGAACAATGCATACTGGATACAGTAGAAAATGCACAAGCTGGAAAAGAGTTTCAGAATAAACGCTTTTATTTTTCCAGAATAAAGAAAGTGCCCATCATTTTCTGTTGTTTCCCTCAGGAGAGGTGTATGCTTGGGGAGGAGGGGGGAGGGAGGATAAACCTGAAAAAAAAAAATCAAAACCATAAAATACTATTTAATGACAGGAAAATCATACCGAGTCAACTATATTAAAAAACGTGCAGATTTATGTAAATAGCCTTGTAAATTAAATAGGGTTTTGCTCCCAACCCTTCATCAAAAGTCAGCCTGATACTCTTAAGATGGCCCTGGGAATGAGCTTGAAGTCTCTACATGTATTATAATACTCTATCTATAGTGTACTAGTTCAATATGTATGTGTGTTCTGTGTTAACTTGTTTTTTTTTAATATGTGTGATTCAAACGTGGCAGGTATCCTCTCAGAAATCCTCAAGACCTGAAGTAATCATCAGTACCAATGTTCTAATGGCCTGGAGCAGTCCTTAGGGATTGTTTTTGGTTCTCCCTGTTGCCTTCCTTGACCTTCCTCCCCTCTGACCTCACACTACTCCTTGACTCGGTGGTAGTTGTTGGGGCTGTAACTTTAGCTCTTGTACTCATTTGGCTGATTGTGACTGTGACTCAAGATCTTGAATATGGTTACAAATAAACTGACCATGAAGCACCTTATATTATTCTAACTGGGTCCCGTTTAGCTGTCTTATCCACTTCACGTTTTTCAAGTTCAAGTGGAGATTATTTTCCCAGATGGGGACAATACAGAATATGTAAGGAGAAGTTCTAGGAATTCATTGGAAGGGGGGTTATACAGATATTTCTCACTTGTCTCAAATTTGAAAATTTCTATCATCAGGGAGATTTAAAAGAGCACTTGTGAAAATATAATATTTTGGAAGGCAACTAACCCTTTCAAGGTTTTGGGTTGATGAACTTTGAGCCAAAACCATGTGTGTTAGATTCACTTTCATTTCCCAGGATTCACTCCAGTGTTGGCTAAAGGCATGTGCCTCCAGATAGCTAGCTCCTGGAACAGTGGTTCTTCTAGCTTTGGTGTAAAAAGCCAACAGAATGAATGAATGAATAGTAAATAAGTAAATAGCAAACAATAGAAAGCAAAACTATTGAAAATCACACTAAAGTCCTTCGGCTCCATAAAACCTCCTGCCCTAATGGGAATCTGGAAAATAAACTAAAGAACACTTTGAATGGTCTGCTGCTATTTTGATGACAATAATGAGGAAGAGGAGAAAGAAAAGTCTGTCAACAATCCTACATAATAAGAGGATATTTCAAATATGTTAAAAGTGGCTGTGGTTTGTATTGGCTGCTTGAGGAGTAATTCTAGAAAATTCTCTTAGAGAAAGAAAATGTTCTTTTCTTTAGGAAAACCCTTTGTTGTGCCTGCTAGTTTGTAGATGCAAGCAGCCTTACTCCACATCTTAGATGAACCCAATCCATAGAAACACACACATATACACTAAAACTTATATATAGAGAAGTTTCAGTACAAAAGAGAGAAATGGTGTCACAGAAGAGGCAGTAAGAAGACAGCAGGCTGGAAGACATATTATTGAGAGTGAGAAGTGCCTAAATTTATTGTAAGTATTGTGTGGGTCAAAGGGGTGGAGTGTTGCACTGCTGAAGCAATTGTGTTTGGTACTAGGTACTTTATTATCTCCATGTTGCTGATGAAGAAACCATCTCTGGCTTAAAGAGGTAAATTACCCCCCACGGTACTCAGTATACTCGTGGATCAGGAATTCAAAGTCTGTTCTTTATGACCATAATCATGCCTTAGGGTCATAGGTTAAGGAAAGTTGCCTTACTAACATGTCTCTACATTTATTTACTTAAGTCACAGAGCTCATAAATTCTAAAGCATGTTTTCATGACTTAGGAATTCTCTAAGTCTGAAATGGGAATTTAGAGGTCAATAAGGTCAACTAATATCCTTTATCTGATTCCTGGCTCTCTGGCTATTCGTTACTGACCAGGGTTTATCTAACTTCTGTTTGAACAATCTGGTGACAGGGACCTTGTTTTAGAGTACCTGGATTTTAGCATTTGGTGGTTAGATCCCTACCAAGGAAGGACCTTAATAAGTATTGGTTAGAGTATTGGACAGGAAAATGAAGAAATGTCATTTCTTCTCCCCTCTCTCCAGCACCCTTCCTCTCTCCCCTACAAAACTGTGTGTGTGCATGTGCCTGTGTGTGTGTGCATGTGCCTGTGTGTGTGTGCATGTGCCTGTGTGTGATGGAGGGGGGGAATGGAAGCAGGAAACTAGGTGAGGTACGCAGTACCCTAAGTGAAGATCGGTGTTTTCCCAGGAAACAAACAAATCGCATCTGTTGGGTCACATAGTTTTCTGACCCTTGGGAATAATTCTGCTATACAGTTTAGTAGATACACATGAAGAAGTACCCACTCAAGAAATATGGACCTAGAGCTTTCCCTACATATAAAAATGTACCACTCTGAATAATGAATGAATTCATAAACATTCACAAAAACCTACCTTGAAATAACTTACAAAACAATTAGTAGGCAGACATATAAATGATGCTGTTTATGCCACAACTAAATGTTAAAGGAACAAACATTCCTTAAAAGGTTCAGTGTTTCAGGAAATTTCCCACCCTCCCACTCTCCTTTAAAAAAAAAAAAAAAAAAATGACTCTTGATTCTTCTGACCTTTGGTTCAATCACACGTACTTTTTATGTCCTAGTTTTCCTTTCCCTTTTAAATTACAATCAGAATTGAAACTGAAATGAAGAAAAACTAAAGTACTTTGGTATTAGCCTCAAAGCCCTTCAGAAACACATTCAAACTCTGGTAATGTTGTAAAGAAACAAGACAGTATCATTATGAAAATGATTATATTTGCAAAACCTGACATCAAACATTATTTTAGCTTCTATTTAATACAAAATCCAAAGAATAAATTTATGTAGATTTTAAAAAGGAAGACATTTCATAAATACCAGCAACCTAAAAAGGGTGAATGTAATTTGAAAGAATGTCAAAAATATGAAGCAGACACACATTTCCATATAGTCACAGCCCTCAGCATATCATATTTAGAAGGTAGTTTAATTCTACTGCATTTGACTCTGTGATTCAATGGAAAAGACCCATAAATACAAAACAATACCCTCTCCTCAAAAAAAAATTAAGGGAGCTTCCCAGATGGCAGTTTTTTTTCAGTACCTGAGCTCAGTGTTTGCCTGAAAGGGCAAGGCACTCATAGAAGTTTCTGGAAAGTCTTTTCAATGACATCTCTGCTGTGCTTACTAGTCTCTCCTCACTGCTCTCAGCACCTCCCAAACGGTGCCTAGGGTATCCATGTCTGAGTTCCCTATGAATTGAGAGCTTAGCTGAAGTTGTTATTTTTTAATAACATTTTTGGTGCTTCAGTCTCTAAGGAAAAATGTTCACTGTGGTTGCAGTCCCATCGATTATCTTCACACCCATTACTGAAGGAGGTGGGAGCTTCTCTGCCCTCATCTTCCCTGACAGGGTGTAATAACCCTCCTTTGCGCCACCAGAGAATTCTGCATTTACTCTAACGTTGTACTTGCAAAATGACAAACAAGTAAACTGCAAGTTTGTCTGGGAACTCACTAGACAGTGCACAGAAGACCACATCTTTTTAGCTCTGGATCCACAGTGCCTACAACAGAGCCTAATGCAAGGTAGACCCTCAAATTCATGTTTTAGAGCAGAGTGAACGAACACAGAAATTAATGACTGTTGAATTGGTAAAGTCACAGGAGTTTGGTAGTAGGGATTGCTGGGATGTTCTCAGCTATATCTCAGTATTCCTTATGGACTGGCTCTCACAAAGCATTATATTTATGTACAGAATAGTCTCATCATGGCATTCTCAAAGGGGAAAAAATGGTGAGGAATTGTTGACCATAGTTTGGGAAACACTCCATAGAACATCCTTTCTTGGAAATTCACAGTGAAGTTAGCATATTTCAGGGCTCTAAGAACTCTTACCATTAGAAATTCCATGAAATACTGTTTCCCAGATTAATTTAAGCATGGATTTATTTTATTTTTTATTTCTTTACTCTAACACCTCTGAACATCCCTTGAAAATAGCTTCCACGGAAATGATAGAAAATGATGGCATGATGTAATGGAAGGGGCCTTTGCATTTAGACCTCCTTGGAGTCCTGGCTTTGAGGCTCACACAGTGTGGCCTTAGGCACACCACTACCTTCTCTGAGTTTGTTTCTTTATGTAAAATGTGGATAAGATGGAGAGCTAGAAACACCAGGTGGAAAATTCCTAGCATAACGCCTAGAACACAGTAACCATTTAATAAAAAATACCTGTGAGTAGATGTAGCTCAAGTGACTGAGCACCTGCTTCCCAAGTATGAGGTCCTGGGTTCAATCCCCTCTAAGTTCTAAAAAGAAAACAAACACACAAAAAACCCCTAACTTGTCAGCAGGGTACAGGGCTGCAAAAACTGCTAAATATTGTATGCTTTAAAAAGGCAATTTTAAAAAAACCAACTATACTGGCTAGCCAAACAGCACTTCTAATCCCCATCATCTAGATTAGGATTCAAATATAAGCTATTTTGAAAAATAGTAATTTGTCAATTATTTGGTTTTCTTTTATTGATTCAAGTAAGCATCTATGCCAATTAACAAAGGATTCCAGAAAACAGATTCCAAAATACTCTAAAGCTAAACAAGGCAGTCATTTGAAAATTAATAAATTCTACTAAGCATAGGTGATTCTAGAGGCAGAATTCAAAAAAGAAACTGATAATAGCTTGTGAGCCAACCACAAAAATGGCAGGATGTGCAAGTAAGGATATCAATTTTATATTAGGGAGTTTATATATTAATCTGTTTTTAAAATGACTGAGAAGTGTTTGAACTTCTGTATCTATAGCACAAGTAACAACCCATTGGTCTCAAAAAGGAAAGAATTTTCTATATAATGCAACCAAAATGTATAAGCAATTCCTATTTAAACTAGAGATTTTATTTGCCTCCTATAGAAGCATTTGAAGATTGGCTATTCATAGCGTTCTATACATTGAACTCCAACTGATTTTAATACCTTTACTGGGCTTTTGTAATTGGAGATGAAGGGGGAAAGTTTCAGGAAAAAAATGTACAATTTTTTCCATTTCTTTGGATGGATCAGCTCTACATTGACAAAGTGACCATTCTGTTGGAGAATCCTTTCTTTCAGGAAGTTAAGTCCATTTTACTTCTGATATATTTACACTGGCATGATTTAACTAACATTTAAATGTGATGACCAAGGATGCCTCTTGCAATGCACCCAAAAAAGGAAGGCTGCTAATATAGTGTCAGAGTTTGTGAGCTAGAAGGCAGATAATTCCTCATTTTTTATTGAAGCAACATCTGCGTGAACATTTTATGAATAGCGTTAAGCATTACATTAAAAAAATCCCTTCAATTTATGTAATGGCTGAAAGAATTCTGGGTTTTAGAAGTTAAGTATCATATTAATTCTCATATCCAATTTAATCTAAATTAAAATTATGCTTCAGAAGAAACTGTAGCTGCGATAGTCTTAGTTGCTTTGCGTGCATCAGAAAAGACATGGCATACAGGCAGTCTACTCTATAAATACAAAACCATTTAGTACTGTTCAGCAAGCAACTATTTAGTAAATGTATAAGGCAATGGAAATATGGTGATGAATTTTTAATTACAGTAAAATGGCCATATCACAAATTTGTTCAAAATGAAAGGAAGGTCCTTCATCTATTAAAGTGTAGGAATTATGTTTATATTTTCATAGCTCTTACAGAAACTAGTCACTTTCCATACAATTACTTTGTGAGGAAGGTAATATCGTTCCCACTTTATGAATGAAGAAACTGAGACTCTTAGATTTTAAAATGTCATTTGGCTAGAAAATATCTTAGGATGAAGACAGGAAACCAAGTATCATGTCGCCTCCTCATTCAATGCTTTAACTTGATTAAATATTAATATCTCATGAAATAATGAGATGGAAATTATTTCAGCAGTCATCTGTTGGATGAGAATGAGGCTTAGGGAAATTTAATCGATTGCTGACCATCACTTAAATAGCACATTCTTTCTGTCTCTATCTTTATTCTCTAAATATTTGGACTATATTGGAGAGCTTGGAGTCCAGTTTATGTCTGTTTTGCACATATGCTGCTTATCAGGGCATAAAGCATCACTTGAAATCAATCGAAAAAAGGTTTTTTTAAAGATATTGGCTGGGGAGTCCTGAACAAGATAGAAGACATTTTCCTGGGTATACCACTGGGAGAGGAAGAATCCTTACAGAAGCAGAAAAATAAACATTGTAGATAACTAGAAGAGACGAGTGGGGCAGCAGAAAAGATATTCCAGTACCATCCTGACAAAGAGAGACAACATTCCTAGAAAGGTAGACTATCACAAAGCTTCCTGATGGAAGCTAAACTCTTAGTCTTCTCATATTTCATATTAGAGCAGATTAATTCCTTTCCTGGGGTTAAGAACCATCTGTTAGGATGGCAGTATAAGGCGGAGTGGGAGAGGATGCTCTAAAATATTCCTACAAAAAGCACTTCCAAAAACTATCCTGGTTCACACCCAATACCAGTTTAATAGGCCTCCTACTTGCCCTGAATGATTCTCAGTAATCCCTATTTCAAAGAGGATGGAGTTAGAAGGAACTTTTTGAGCACCTATTATATGCCAAGTACTCTGTCGAGGGTTTAACTTGCAGTATCTGATGGAGATTAACCTTTACAATTCCAATATTTAGATGCAAGATGCCCAAGTGGATACTTTTTCCAGGCATTACTAGTTGTGTAATCTAGGGCAAATTAGTCCATCTAAACTCCAGGGTCCAATGAAAAAGAGAATGAGAATACTAACTACCTCGGAGGATTATGATGAGGACAAAAGGCGACCATCCACGTGTGGCAGTTTGAGATTATTTATGAATCCCCAGAAGAGAGATTATGTTTGTAAACCACTCTTTTCCTCTGGGTGTGATACCCTTTTGAATGCATTAGATTCAGCTGACATGTCTTGATTAAATTAACCATTAAGAGGGCTTTTAAATTACCTGTCAGTAGGGCGTGACTCAGGGTTGAGTCCTTGACCCCTTGGTGGGCTGATAAAAACGGACACTCACTCAGGAAGACACAAGAAGAGCGAGATCCATAGACATGGAAGAAGAGAGAACTTGGTCATTTCAGTCCTGCCATGTGACAGAAAGGAGAAGGCTCAAACAGCTAAAGCCCTGGGGAAAGATGAGCCATTCTCCTGATAGTTTGCAGCTGAAGAGAACAGAGCAGCTGTGCAACTGGTAAGGCCTGGAAAGAAACGAGCCCTCTGCCAGACTGATACGGGAAGCCCTGAGAGATGAGCCCTATGCCAGCCTACAGCTGAGATCGGAAGAAGCTGGGCCCACAGAGCCTTAAGAGGAAGAAGGAAAGAGAGACCAGGCAGAGGTCGCCCACCATCTTGCTTCAACACGTGGCAGCTGACTTTGGTGAGAAAGTACCTTTTATGGTACTTTGAGTTGGACTCTTTAGGGCCTTGTAACTGTAAGCTTTTACTCCAAATAAATACACTTTATAAAAGCCAATTGATTTATATATATATATATATATTTTTTTTAAAGGCATTTCCTTTGCCTTTTCACCCATTTTCTGAATGTCCCAATCCGCTAATTATATTTTATATCGTTTTGTTTTTTGTTTGATTAGTTTTTTTTTCCTTTCCTTTTATTTATTTATTTATTTATTTCTCCTGAGTTTCCTTATGTTTGTCTCTTGCATGTAAGCTTATCATACTTGTTTCTTTTTCCTAGTAAGTGTATTTGATTATTTTATGGACTACATGTTCATGGAGGATTTGGATCGCAGAAGGGTTATAATGGGTACTGCAGGGGATTATTGGTGGGGGGTGTCTGGGAGGGGGGTTTCATGGGAATTAGTTCATCCCAATATACATGAAAGATATACAAAATCGATCAAAAGATCAAAAGATGGGGCATGGTCACGATGGGTGGACAATCACACAACAAATGAGGGAATCTGAATTCCTAGCCTGGAGAGCTCTGCCACAGTCTCCAAGGGAGCAGCAATAGTCCTCTGAGTGCAGGGACAGTGTCTGTCAAAAGAGGATGACCCACTGATGTGTTCTTTTTATTGATGACTACCCTTTTGAGTCTTTGCTCTTGTAACTGAGACTTAGCCTGCAGTTGTGGGGTGCCTAAGGGTTGCCACCTAAGAGCCTCCTTGTTGCTCAAATGTGGCCTCTCTCTAAGCCAAACTCAGCATATGATTGCATTACCTTCCCCCCAACGTGGGACATGACTCCCGGGGATGAGCCTCCCTGGCAACGAGGGATTAATACCAAGTGCCAACTGGCAACACAACTGGAAAAAGACCTAGAATTAAAGGGGGAAAAGGTAAAGACAAATGAGTTCAAGTGGCTAAGAGACTTCAAAGAGAGTTGGGAGGTCATCCCAGAGGTGACTCTTACGCACACCTCAGTAGGAGCTCATAGAACATCTAAGTGCCTATCACCACACACAGAGGGGCTCCTGAGAGCTCTGGAGACACCCAGGTCCTATATAAGTGGGGTTAGACCCAGAGACTGATGCCTTATCAGTGGGCTCTATTTTGGAATCTGTGCTCCTGAGAGTGACAGAATTGGACTCAAATAAGTCCTCCCTGCACATGGTTCATCAGTCCCTTCTATTCAAACCTATATGTGATGCTGAAGTTCTTAGGTATACTTCCAGAGACTGGAGCCTCTGGCCTACCTATATGCCAGGTGTGCATGGAATCTCGGTGGAGCTGCAACTCCTACCCTAGAGCTCAATGGACTCATTCAAGTCACCTGGTGAGGAGACAACAATGGGCAATGGCCATCCCAGGGAATGGAGAGGGCCTGCATCTGCAGGCAGGATCATCCTACCCACTATATCCATGGGATATAAGCCCTCTCTCACTTGGAGGTGGAGTGGACATCACCATCCCAGTCCCCTCAGGATTGGGGGAAGAACTATGGACTAGAATGGACTTGATGGTATTCTGTTGTTCACATATGGTGATTCTAGCAATGGAAGAAATTATAACAATGAGGTGGAGCCAGTGGCCACTAGACACTTTTGGGGCAGGGAGGGGATGAGCAGTTGAAATACAGGGGTTTCTTTGGTATTTGGAGGTTGTCCTGAGTACCTTTGTGGCAACGGATGTAGGCCATTTTAAAATAGCACATACCACTAAGAACTGTGTGGGAGAGAGTGTTGTCTACGGGGTGAACTGTGGTCTATGGTTGGTGGCAAGGCCCCAGGATGTGTAAGTCCATTGAGGGTGGTGGGCCACACTTGTGGGAGATGTTTGTGTGGGATGTGGTGGGAGATGTGGGAGGTGGGCAACATGGGAATCCCAGGGGGTTCCGTGTAATATTTTGGGTATCTAAGCACCTCTTAAAATATATACATAAATAACATTTTTGTAAGCAAATGCACATATATGCATATACATTTATATATCATTTTGCAAATGTTGGTATGTATTGTGAAAATTTTGATTTTTACCCACAATAAAAAAA